>VZRO01001731.1:388752-459570 GCA_013397915.1 Daphoenositta chrysoptera
TGTCCCGGGCGGCCCCGGCTTTCTCTGGCGGAGCGAGCGCTGCGCCCGCCACGTCCTGCGAGGGACAGCGGGGTCGGGCCGCTCCCGCTGGGCCAGGGCGCGTCTCGGGACGCCGGGGTCCGGCGGGAGCCCGAGGGCAGCGGGCTCGGTGTTACCCCGGGTGCAGCCGAGCCGCCAGCGCCCTCCGTGGTGCCCCCTGGCCTGCGGCGCCGGTGGAAGGGAATTGCGGAGTGAAGAGGATCTGTGTCGCGGCCCCTCGGGTGGTCCCGGCGGCAGGGCCCCCACAGGGACGCCTGGGCGCCTCAGCCAGGCACCTGCTCCGGGCGGAGGACACGGCGGTGGGACTGGGGGCTGCTCTCCTGGGAGCCCGAACAAAAAATAGCTGGAGTAGAACCCCCGACCAAGCCCTGTCAGGTCCCTGCCTGGCCCCGCCGCTGCCCCGCGCGGGTGCCCAGCCCGGCCCGGCTGGCAGGGATGCGGTGCCCTGCAGGGCTTTTGTGGGATGCATTGAGTGGGGAAGTGCGAAGTCGCTGTATAGCGTGAGCTGCGTGTTCTTTGTAACCTGCAGGTTTTGGCAGGATCAGGGGCTGGTTATCGGCGTTTGCAGTCAGCAACTAGTTGCTCCGTTTGCCTCTTTGTAGGATTGTTGCTGAGACACAGACACCCAAATGCTGTGGTTGGGCTCGGCGTTGTTCTCATGAGAATTTGGAGGGTGCCTGATATAGAAACGTGGGCAGGGGAGAACATAAGGTGTGAGTTTAAGGGAGTCATGTCTTGCAGTATGAATTATGAAATGCTCTTCAGTGCATTGTGCACTTCGCCTGTTAATTTGAGTATGCAAACACAGTCAGTGTCCATCTCAGTGGCAACTGCCTTTTTTGCCAGAAACAAATTACTTTAGAGTGTTTCTCTTCTTACCTGGGGAGAAAGTTGTCCCCACCCTCTAACTTTTAAATTACATTTCCAAATTAGATTAGCTTGGCTGAAACAATGAATGAGACTAAGAAATAAAATATTTCTTTTATGCCAAAAATGGACTCAATTAAAATGTGCAGTAAAGATGTTACTTTAGAGCTTTGGTGCTTCTCGGGCTGTTTTGGATAACAAACATGCAATAATGAGGTATAATTGTTAATCTTAAACGTTTGTTCTTTGGTCCATTTTTTTTTTCCTTTAATCCTTAGAAAAGTTTGGAGAGGCTCCTCAGGAGTTAAAATTTTGCTTGGCTTGTATTACGCATCCCAGTCCCAGAGTGTCTTGGTAATCTGTAGTTCACAGTTGGAACGGCTGCATTGTTCCCCACCTCCTCTTGCTGTACTTCCTGCTCAGAGGCACCTGCTGATACCAGCAAGCAGCCCAGAACCTGTCTTGGCTGCCAGCTTCTCTCCTCTCCCACCCACGGTAATGGTGGGAGCCTCCACTGGGAACAACTTTGAGCCGCTCCTCCAGAGAGGCAGCATGAGAAGGGAATTCTGACCAGTCTTCTGGTATCTGGTAACTCGAGACTGCCATGCTCTTACAAGCAGGTGACCTCTGTCACCTGGATCGTGCTTATCTGTCAGAAAACAAAGCTTAATGCCAGCCTTTATTCTGTGCCTTTCCTTTCCTGCCTTCCTTCCAAATGCTGATTCCTCCCCTTTCCTGGTTCTGGCTGACTGTTACCTCATCTAAAGCAGTACAGGGCACGTTGGATTGAAAACAGTTTTTCCTGTTCTATCAATCTATCTTTACATCTAGGTTGGGACGTTTTCTTCCCTGTGCCTTCTCCACTCCTTTCACTAGGAGTGTCCCTTGTCTAGCTCAGAAGCACTCAGGTCTGAGATCAGTCATTTTCCACTCTTGTGTGTTAGTGCTGGGACTCAGATGATTCATTGCCTGCAACTCTGTTCCATTAGGATTTGATCCTGTTTTTCCTAAAGCATATGGATTTATTGAAAGTTTCAAAATGAGGTTCTTGAACATTGCCTGGGGCATGGTCGGTCAGTCTGTCTGTCTGTCTTTTTTTTTTTTTGGTGTATGTGTGGGAACCCAAGTTAGAAGATAATAATGTTGAATACTGCTTTGTGATGGTGGAAAGCTAGCTAATACATTTTTCATTTTTATATACGTAGTAGGGAGGAAAAGTGTTTTTCCTAGTTGAGTATTTCTTTAAATTAATGCAACACTTCATTGCTTTGAGTAGTTAATCTCTTTCCACCACCTTCCACCTGCTTTTTTATGCGTCTCTTCTTCTATGATCATGAACTTGGGATGAGAGGCGTGAACATACAGAGCCTTGTAATAGCAGCTGGGTATTAATGCTGACTTAAATTTAAAACACCCTATCCTGATCTACATTCTTTGCAGCTTCTCTCATTTTTACCATGCCATTAAAATATTTTCCATTACTCCTGTGATTTAAACCTCATACAGGTTTTTATATATGTTTTCTATGCTTGTAAATACCGGGTAACGTAAGGTGTAAGATTAGAAAATGTGAAGCAGGAGAGAGGAGTTCGTTGCTACCTGTGCAAGCTTTTGAGAAGAAAAGGTACAGTGGATGGTTTTGTGTTCTTCTCCATCGACTTTAGTGAAGCTGTGAGTCGCTGAGTCCTTTTAAGACCAAGAGAGAATTTGCCCTAAGGCTTGTTTCTGTGACGGATCTGTTTGTTTGTGTACAGTCTAGTGATGGATCTCTGGCAAAAATAGTGACGTTTTTCATCACTATTATACAATGTCAAATTGATCTGGGTTGCTATTAGCTCCATGTGAACCCTGCTGAGGAAGCATACCACTAAGTCAGTGCCAAATTTCTGATTTGATGTTGTTCTTGTGCCAGTGCATTACTTGAGCTTTTTCTGTTGAGTTTTCCTGTGACTGATTTTTGCTCAGGGGCTGTCTCCTATCCGAGTTTGTATTGTGTGGCATCTTTGAATTTTTTAATTTTATTTTTTTGTAAATTCCCTTTTTTTTTTTTAAGATAGCTTCCAAATTTCCATAAAATCATGAGATTCCTCATTCGTCTGTATTTGAAACACTTTGTTTTCTCTGAGACTTACGAATTAAATCTGTTTCAATAGATTTGGCTTATCAGAATTGTGGGGTTTGTGGAAGACATGCTATTACCTGAAGGTTTGCTGCTAATAACAGCATTTTTATTTAGAAGGTGACAGTGTAAGAAAAATGCTAAAACCCATTGCAATTCTTGTTTTTTCATGAAATAATCTAGAGCTAAAAACTCTAAGTATTTAAAGCTTTGCATATGTGCAGTGCTTAGGATGTGTAGGGTCCAGTTCCTACCAGCTTCTCTGTCCTTTCCTCTCTCGCTGTTATTGAACTGGCTCTGTTAACCCAGATGCTGAAGTAAATTATAAGGGGCAGCTTAATCAAACTGTGGTCTTTCTTTTCTGAGTGTATTTTGGGAGGTAGTGTATCCAGACCAGTAATACTGTAAGTACATGCTCAGCGAACATAGAGACTTAAGGGACTGTACACTATTTTTTAAAAAATTTTACCTTATTGACAAGTGTATGAAAACTACAAAGGCAAAAAAAGTAGTACATTAGGCTAGATGGTTAAATCATCAGCATATTATTAGCTATTTTAATGCAGTTTGGATTTGTACCAAAGCATTCAAACAGGGTCTGTTTGATCCAGTTAATCCAGTACCATAGTTAGTAATGTGTGCAGTCAGCTTTAAAAGCATATCTGAAATTAGCAGTGGAATAATATTTGTTGTAATAATTTGAGATAAATATATTCTCTTATGAAATTGCACTGAACTGAGATTAATAGGCAGTTTTGGTACCTACTGTGGGTGATGTAGCGGTATTCTTATTTTTACATGTTCTTGAAATCTAGGCACCTGTTTGAAGTCTCGATGTGGATAAATATTAAACAATTGCCCTGTGGAAGACTTCTGATTCACGAAATTTTCCTTCTGGATCAAGAACTTGATAGCTCTTGTACCTTAGTTTTGGTGTCTTTTCAGTGCGAGGGACAATGTCCAGTGTCTGTGATCTGAGTGTCCCTATTGTCCTTTGTCGCAGGTTGCAGAGATGGTACAGTCCCCTCTTGTGCTGCTGCTGGCAGATAGGGTTTGAGAGGGCGTGATCCCAGTGGCTGCCGTGCTGACTGTTCGATGTTTCAAACCCATCCAAGGAATTAACACTCTCCTCTTCGGAGAGGCTGTAAAATGCATGTTATGAATTGTCTCTCCTTGGTCAATGATAAAGAAAATGGTGCTATTCCAGTCGCAACGGGATTAATGAGCGAGGATACGACGACAGCGCCTCAACTTTCTCAGCCTGCAGCATCACAGTCCCCTGCGCCATGTCCCCGCACAGGGGCTCCCTCGCCCCCTCCGCTCCCCCCGGGAATGCCGCCCCCACCACCACCCCCTCCTCCACTGCCTGGCCCGAACATACCTCTGCCTCCACAGCTGGTAAATGGGCACGACAGCCATGGCAAAAAAAAACGAATGCGGAGCTTTTTCTGGAAAACTATCCCTGAAGAACAAGTCCGTGGTAAAAACAATATCTGGACAATTGCTGCGAGACCACAGTATCAAATTGATACAAAGACAATTGAGGAACTTTTTGGGCAGCAGGAAGAAGCCAAACCCCAGGACTCCCGAAACCGATCTTTAAAGTCTTCATTTAAAGAGACTAAAGAGGAGGTAAGAATTAAAGTAAAACCTCTTTTTTTACATAATTCTGTAGGAGTTGATGTGAATTTTGCCTCGCCTTTGTCTCTTTCTCTGTCATGTTTCATCCTTACGGGAAATTTGTCTTGATTCAAAGGAGAGGGGAATGATGGGAAGCATAAACTCTTTGTTCTTGGTGGCACATATTTGTTTTTCAAAGAGCTAACTGTGTTTTATTATTTTAACTTGCTAAGTGCTGTGATTTGATCACCTGTTAAAATAATTATGAATAAGTGGAGAGAGCTGAAAGCATCTGTATTTACTCATGTTGGATAGCCCATGAGTTTCCAGTGTGGAACACAATTGTATTGTCTTTTCAGCTCTTGCTCTGTGTCTGTGATGCAAACAAGGTGTTGTACACGCAAACATGTACCAGGCAGGAGAGAAGAGAGTCCTGTTTGCAAGGTTTAATGCTGTATATGCCCACAGTATCCTAGAGACATCAGGAAGGGAACTGACAGAGTGACACCAAGGATATAGAACATAATATAGTAATTAACAGTATTTGTTACTTGATAATTTTAAAGTTTCCCCTTCCATAAGCATGACTTTCATGCTAAGGAAAACCTTATTTCATTTTCCCTGCTTTTTCTGGACACGAAGATAACCTTCCAAGAAGGTCCGAAGATTGCCACTGATTTCTGTTCTGGTGGTGAGGAGTACCCTGTACCGAGTACTCTCAGGTTCAGACACTCTTCAGGGAACTGATAAGTAGCTTTTCTAGTACTTAAATCTTCATTTATAGACAGCCTCTTTGTGAAGCCTGAATTGATTTGTCTCAAGTGATCTTTCTCTGAAGTAATTGGAGGGCTGAAATGCAGATTTAATCACTGGTGTGTGTCTACATACATGTTAGGTTGTAAACAAAATACAGAGGGCATGGGGTTAAGAGATTTAACAATGCATCAATTTTTAGTGAGAAAATAGGGACCCGAAGTTGCTAATACCTTGCAGGATTCAGGAGATGTCAAGCTCAGAAGGGACAAGATGAGAAACCAATGCACTGATATCATGCATGTTGTACATATTAAAATGAAAGATTTAAAAAGGCATGTGTATTGCATGCACTGAAACCCTGACATCAGGAAGTGGTAATTGGGGCCATCATCGGAGGTAGTCATTAACCTCTACGCTGTTTTCAGGTTATGTTCATCTTTGAATCAGGAGTGTAGTAAGTGGACTTCCTGTGCCATGTACAGATGTACAGAGCTCTGGCCTCCTGTGTTTCCTCAGAAGCTCCTCCTTTCAGGACTGCTATGTGATAAAGATCTAGTTCTAGTAAATATCACAATAAGTTTCATAAACTGAATGTGGCCCATAGTGTGCAGTAGGTGGGTCAGAGAAAACCCCAGTGTGTTCCAGAATGCACAGAGTGTTAAAGATTAAAATCAGAGGCCTGCAAAACCAGGGATTCTCCAAGATACAGTGCCTTGGAAACAAAACCCTGCCTTGCTAAAAGTTAGTGGTTTTGTGTGTCTGTCTGGAGCTGATATGGTGGTGCAGTGCATTTGCCCTTCTTGTTGCCTGTGCACCCTGGTCCAGGGTTCCCACAGTGACTTTGCATGTGGCAGGTGATGAGGCAACAGGACTTACCTCTGAGTGATGCTCCTTAAGTGACAAAACATGAAACTCACTCGCTAAGCTTTGCAAGCATGCTGCAGCAGTGTGTCAGACAGTGGTGAGCAATTTCTTATGTGGTAATGGACTCTGCAGTCCTATCTGCTTAGTGAGGAGGGAAGGAGCTAATCCTGGGAGCTATGTGTTATTGGAAGTGCGGAAGTACAGATGTGCAGCAGCTCATGTGCTTAACCCTACTTCAGGCATGGTTCAGCAAGGGGCTGGAGACCGGAGGCACAGGCCTTGTTTGTGACTCCCACAGCTGATGCTGTTGGCTGCCAGTGCTTGTTTCAATGTGGGATGGTTATATCAGCTTACTCTGGTAAAACCTACAGAGGCTGACAGGAGCTGAGGGCAGGCTGAGGTGCGCAGAATCAGTGTGACCTTGTGGAGAGGGTGTTAGTGTTGGGCTGAGGGAGCTCTAGTTCTGTTTGTGGCCGTGTTGCTGGCCAGCAGAGGCAGGTGGACAAGATACTTTGTGTTTCAGTACCTCTGCTCCTTTTGTGTAAAACATAGTTGATTTTAGACAGTGCTTTATAGTCTAGCAATGAAAAATGTTCTTAAAGTTTACATGGTGGAATTACCCTAGTTGGCACAGTATATCAGCAATGAATTTTCAAGATAATTTCAAGCGCATAAACTCAATGTTTGCTTAGATCCAAATCTGAAAAAAGTGTCACATGTCTGAAGTGCTGTACAGAAGTGCATGGCCAGAGAGTACTGTGTTGTCACTATGGGGTCCCTCTTGGTGCAGCGGTGTGGTTTCACTGGAAGTGGTGAAGAGTTACTCCTCAGCCAGTGTTGAGGGCATTGCCTCAGAGACTGCGGAGGAGATTTGGCGTTTCGTACCTTTGCCAGAGATCACTGTTGATTATGAAATCGTGAGCAGTTTTGGTAAAAGCTCTACACATGTAGGAGCTTACAACACTGCATGTCCTTTTAATTCCTTGCTTGACAGCGATTTATACAGGGAATTTAGATGTAACATCATCATTATAACAGAAGTCCCTTTTGACGTTTGAGTCAAACTCCTACAGCAAATGCTTTCCTTGTTGTAAACAATACCTCACCAAACCCTTAGGAGGTTAATTAACATGTTTCCTTGACTAAAAGGCTTAATTTGCCCTATGGTTCCATGTAATTTGAGGCTTTGAAAAATAAGGGGTGCAAAGTTAAGTTTACACACCAATTTACTTTCCCCATCCTTCAGTGGTGTCCCAGTGTGGCACAACATACACTCACCCAGGCTGTAGTTAACCTGGCAGCGGAATGGGCAGAACAGCTTCTTGTCAGCCAGAGGAATTAGTCTTGCTTTCTCCTTCAAACTGTTTCTCCGCTCCTGTCTCACCTCACCCCATTTGTCTGCTGGCTCTGGACAGATGTTGGATAATATAATACAGATATTGCAACCTCTGTAAACATACTTAAGTAAGCAGCTCAGCAGAGTGCTGTGGGGTTCTTAAATTGTTTTCTACTGGAGTAGTCTTCTGCTCTTTGAGTGAGTTTTGATGACTTTGCGAAAGGGTGCAGTGAATTCCAGAACCTGTGCAAGGGGACAGTGAGAGGAGAGAGAAGGAAGATAGAAGGAGTGAACAGGATGTCTCTTGTCCCCTCTCCTAGATATGCCCTCTCTCTGTTTTCCCTGTGCTGGCTCTGATGCTCATTCCACCTTCTTGAGAGCTGATTCAACCTGTTAATCCAGCGAAGAACTAACAGCAAGAACCAAATGAGATGCGTACCAGTGCCTGCCTAAGGGAAAGAGCAGGCAAGGAACGTGACAAGGAAGGATGACATGGAGTGGGACAGCCCTTTAGTAAGGTGCTAGGTTCGCTCTGCTGCACTGTGACTCCAGGCATGGAGTGATGAGTAGTGTGTTGTAATGTGAAGTGGAAGTTGAAACAGGAAGTTTTTTATATCCTTCCTAACCTTCAGCACCAAGCCCGAGCCACCAGGCTGTTCCATGCTTGCTGTAATTTGTAAACTGTATCCCACCATGTGAACCCCATTGTTCTTACGCAAAGAAAACGTAAAATGTTTTGTTTTACTGATCTGTTATAAATTCACTTTGTCATGTTTCTGTTTCTTATTGATGATTTCATGGCAAGAAACTTCTGTTGCATTTCTCCAGTCACTACAAAGTCAGTTTTGATGTGGGTCTTTTTGTGTCTCCCAGAACACTCCTCTGAATCTTTCGTATTGATTACAAATTTGTGTTGGGGTTCAGGAGCAGGTATCCTCTTGCCATCAACACAACTTAACCATGGTATTCAGACAAATTTTCCCCTTCTCATAGTATCTTGAAAACTGAGTATTTCTGTGCTAGATTAACATTTGTCAAGCTGAGGCCTGTTATTGTGTGATCTGTGCCTGCTGCAGATTTTGGAAGTATGCTGGGTTGAATACTCTGATGATGAAAAGCAGATTCATGAGTGAATTGCTGTCCTTGGTTTAAAGATTGCACTGTTTATAAAGCAGAGGTGGCAAGTGTGTGACCTGTGACGCTTTCCGTTGGATGGCAAAGTGCAGGTGTGGAGATGGTGGAAAGTATCTGATAGAATTGCAGTATTTCCAGTTTCAGAGAGTAGAAGATGAGAATGGAAAAAGCTCTCCTGAATTTATCTATAAATAATAAGAAACCATATGAGAGGTTTTTTTGCTATAGAGAGTACCAGTGAGACTAGGAATGCCTGTTCTCAGTTCTCAATTACTGTCCAGTGTAATTTTTTGAGTCAAGAAGTCCGGGGCATTACTGGTGGACAGCACTTTAAAACCTCTTTGGGTGGCAAACAGAGCTCTGACACGTGCTGTGCCGGCAGCAGTGTTGATGGCGTGTGTGAGCAGAAGGCAGGAGCAGACCGAGCAGAATTCAGAAAAAGCTGTGGTAATGTTTAAAGGGTAAAAAGTAACAGCAGACACTGCTCTGCGTGAGCGAAATCACATGAAATCTCGATGGAGAAGAGTAGACATTGTGAACAGATGTTCAGGCTGAGGTTATTAATCTAATATGCAACTGGATGTGAGATGGAAGATAGTGTATTTGTGTGCAAGGAGTAGGAACTTGTATTTATGGAGTGAGTATCTGCCAGGTTCCCCTTTTCTCCTGCTTGTGCTCCCATCTGGAAACTCCTTGAAGGTAGTTATGTAATGACAGCATTTTCAAACACTTTTGATAAGCTTGAAGTAGACACCAAGTAAAGAGTGACCAAATACTGAGCCTTGTTCTGCTTGTGTGCTTAAATAAGAAATCAGGGAAAAAATAGAGTACAGTCATATACAGAACAAGAAGTGTGTGTAAAGTCCTGGTACTTAAGAACAGCTATGACATTTTTATGTTGTGCTGATAAGACAAATGCAGCTGTATACGTTCCCATATGTTGTTTTTCTTCAAGGGAAGATACTATTAAAAATGCTGTAATTTGTTTGAAGTTGTACTGTAAATCTGAGTTGTGCCATGGAAAACAAAGGTTTACTCAGCTGATGATTAGTCTTCTTGTAACAGTTAATGACTGTGATTTAAAAAATGTACACAAGATTAACTCTGAACATGCTTAAAAACCCCAAACAAACCAAAAGCCTAATGATGGTAAAGCTTATAGGCTTAAAGTAGTACAGAGAAATCAGAGAATTAGGGGTGACCGGAGCAATTGGAGACTGGAGCTACAGTTAGAGAGGTCAGTGAGAGGTCCAGGCAGTAAAACATTTGAAAAAGATTAGATACTGCAGGGGAAGAGATAGTTGAACCTGTCCTGTGTTAAGGGGCTTTGCCTTAATGATCTGTTGGGGGCCTCTCAGCTCTTAAGATAACAGTAGAATAAACCACAATCAGTCCCCTTATCTCCTCATATGCTAAAACTGAAGGGCTTCGGGCTACCAGTCATCTAATTAAAACTAATATGCTGATATTTCCTGTGTTTTCTAGTCTTTGCTGTTTTCAGAAGAGAGGAAATTCCAGAATTTCAGAAAACTTTTCAATGGGGCTCACTATTTTCAGCAGAGAAGGCTGTCTCCTGGGTGTATGTTGAGGATAGCCCATTAATCATACCTATATTTTCACTGTCACCAGCTGACTGCAGGCTAATTCAATTTTTTGACAATGCCAATGTTGCATTTATATATCTACTTCTAATCTGAGCACTGTCACAAAGGTCAAAACGCCTTTCCAGTTGTCAAAACCACAAACAGCATGCGAGTCCAAGAGTAGTCTTGAACATCTGTGTGTACTGAGCTCTTTTATTGCAGCAGTCAGGTGGAACTGCTAAGGTAAAACAATTTTCTTGTCCTTGTAAATCTCATGACTTTTGTAGCTGTTATCACCAGAATAGCTGTGGTAAAATTTTAACCTTAAGGACACAGTTTGCTAAAACAGGACAAACCTCTCAGGTTTAAACTTGTATGCTGTTACAGGAAGAAAAACTAGTATAAAAGAGGCATTTTTATTTAAAATTTTTTTACAAAATTAGGGAAAAATATTATGGGGGGATTTTTTGTTGGTTTTTTTTCCCCTCTGCCTAATTTTCAGAATTGTACATGCAAGATAATACAGCAAACCAACTTTGAGATACAAAGCTGTGAGAGACTGTTATTTTATTATGGATTTCTGTTTGCTTCTAGGTAAAGCAAATATATTTGAGCATTATCTGTTTCAGGGTTTGATTCAAGATTGACTTGCTTATCTTCCCCTGAATCAGTGTGGCTGTTAGTTGGCATGAATTAAATCAGTAATGCACCCGGCCTCTGCTTAGAAATCCCATCCTCACATTTGTCACAAAACCTCTGAATTTGCATGGGTTTTGAAGTGCGGTGTTCACTAATCTTGGGGCCTTCAAATGCAATATAGTGTATTACTGCATAAGCAGCATTTTGCAGATGCAGGGTTATGAAATTAGCAAGAAGAATGTTTTTGCTTTGTAATGAAATTGAAATATTGATTCCTTCCTTCCGTATATGTTGCTATGAAATTTTTTGCTTCACTTGGGAAAAGGTGATGTGAGTGTGCTGTGTATTTCCGTGGTAAAAATTAGTTTTGTAGTATAGGAGCTTTGTTGATAAGAAGTGATTGTATATTTATTTGGCCTGGGATTTGGTGACAACTGCAAACAGTCATCTGTAGCAATTTAATAAATTATCTGCATTATATGCTATTTTCCTAGGTATTGTTAGATTAATCTCTCTTGCTTTCTCTCACAGGTTTCCATTTTGGATGCAAAACGAAGTATGAACATCGGGATATTTCTCAAACAATTCAAAAGGTAAGAATTCTTTGTAGTTCTCATAAAATATGTATGTTGTGCTCTGTTTCTTGTGGAGTTTTCAGTTTAATGTAGTTTTCTCAAAAGTAATTTGACATAATTTGTTTTCTAGTATGTTTAGTTTTGAGTTCCTTTATGACTTAGCAGCAAACATTTAGAGTTTGCTGATGTTAACTAGTTGAAGGGAGTTTTCAGGTATAGTTAACGGAAGCCCTTTTACCCCATGTAACACTGCCTGTGAACTGCCTTTCCTCTCTTTATTAACAATTAGAAAGGGGCAAAGTGAGGAACTTTTTTAAGAGTGAGCTGTTTCATTGCTGCCTGTATTCACTGATAATGTTGCCCTTCGGTAAAGGCATCACTGAAAATGGTGTCATAGCAGTGCTGCTGTGGACACTGATGTATCCACAACCTCTTTATAACTCTGTTGAGTAGCCCCGACGTGGTTTTTTGAATTTGTGCAGCTGTTCGCCCTGCAAGTGTTAGAAATGTGTATGCTCAATTGTTTTTTCAAGGTCTGCCGAATCCATCATTGAAGATATTTATCATGGAAGAAGTCAGCCCTATGGTTCTGAACTGCTACATGAATTTCTTAAATTATTACCAGAAGCAGAGGAGGTAAATAATGGTTTTATGTGGAACTTATTTTTTGTAGAGTTCTGCTGACTGGGATTCCAACGTGAAGCTCTGTAAAACAGGAATCTCAATGCCTTCCTGAGGCTAGGGAATAGGGAACCACTGAGTGCAAATGTTTTTAATCTTCATTTGACTTGTGGTATTGAGGTCGCAGTGTAGTCATTCCCTTCACATCAAGTAATTTCACCTGCTTTTAAGGAGTTGATAAGACATTTTTTGTTTTTATGATGTCCCTTTCATCCCATAAACAGCAAGACCTGGAACCTTCCTGTGTGCAGATAACTGCACTAGAGAAGTCAGAAAATTCAGAATCGAAGTATATTCTAAGCAAACAAATTTCCCTTCTTTGGCACCTGCCTCATGCTTTCCCATTGCAGTGCCTGTGAGTTGGATATTGGTAGCCCTGTGCTACTGCCTTTTTTGCTTTCTGGTTCACTGCCTGCTTGGTGCATCCAGGATCTGTCTGTTCCTGGGCCTGCTCACTGGGTTTCAGTAGGGCAGAAAGGCAGCTCCAATGTGAAGCACCCATGGAATTTGCTACCATGGCTTAGTGCTCTAAGGAGACGTATTAGAAGGCACAGAATTACCAGCAGTACCTTCTCAATGTTCCTGTGATCACCATATGACCAACATGCAAGAGCAGCTTTCCCCCCTCCTAGTCCCAACTTCAAGTCTATTCACATGATTAAAGAGGTGAAGCTTCATCAACTAACCTGGGAGCCCTGCTTAATGATGTACAGTTCCTTGCCTGCTCACTATTGGCACTGACCCATCTGTATGTACTTGAGAGAAATGTAAACCACAAACCTGGCAAAATTAGCATTAGAATTGCTTGAGTGCTTCACATCAAAGTAAGTGGCTGAAACTTGGGAAATTGCTAAGTTAAGGTCCACATACAGATCAACCTCAACTTGCATGCTTTACCACTTCAAGGTCATACTGTCAAAACACTTTGTTTCCTCTGTGCAGCAGCAAGTCTCAGATCCAGTCATCAGTAGAACATGTTTGTGTTACATTATTATACTTGATTAATATATCTCTTAGGGTTGGGGGGATATCAACAAGTTGAAATGTAATTAATCAAAAAAAAAAGGTGACAGTAGTTCTGGGACCTCAAAACTATTCCCTCTTCCCTCTTTGTTTGCATTTCAGTACATATTGCATTATATAAACAGAATTTATCTCCTTCCTCTGAAAGTCAGATACAGGAGAACAGTGGACTGCTAACTTGAAAGAGAGTGACTCCTAGTTAACTTTGTGTGTAGTCAGAAAATTACACTGAAAGAAAAGTACTTTTTCTTCTTTTCTTCCTTCTGTCTTAGATCTTGGTTATTATTTTATGACAAGTAGAAAATCTTTTGGACAGAGTAGTCTGTGTGATAAAACTATTGTCATTCAGCTAGAATTGTAATGTAAGTTGTTGAATTTTATCAATTTTGTCTGCAATATTCAGCTAGATGTATTAGCTACCCAACAGGTACTGCTAAGAGAGAAAAGGTGTGTTTATTGATTTGACAACAGATTTGGCAACAGGCCTGTCCCTTGAAATAGTGGGGCCAGAGAACTTACTAAGTGCTTTTAAGGAGTCACTCGAGAAATTAATAGAAGATATTCTGTGATACAGGAGAGTATTAGAAATTAAGGGGCATCAGACATGAGATTTGTTGCTGTTCCCATGGGAAGGCTGGAAAGAGGCTACTTTCCTGTGTGTAGGTGTTTGTGTGTATTTAATTAATTTAATGCATCAGAAAAAGGAAATTGTTTAACCTTTTTGGATTTTTCCCCTTGAGAGCTGGGTGGCTGGTGGCAGGCAAGACAGGGAGAAAATCCTGAGTGGAGGGGACTGATGCTTCTTCTAGTATGGAAAAATATTTCCATGCCTTCATGTCTTCATGCTTGATGTGGTCAAAGAGTAAGTGGGTCCCGTAACTCATTTACTCCAGTGGCTCCAAAAGTTTTAGTGTAGGCAGTTAAAAAAAAATCATTCTTTTTAGGAGCCTCAGAACCTTTTTTTTTCTTTTTCACCATTTTTCCCCAAATGTATGTTCATTGTTCTCGTGCTATGTCCCCTTACTTTTTCTTAGTTTATTGTCTGCCTCCTGGTCTGAATACCTGTCTCCTAGAATAGTGATTCACCATTTGCAAAGGGAAAGGCATCAGAAACTTACAGCCCCACATACAAATAATCCAGAATCACTAGAGATACCAAGTGAAGTAGTGTTATTTGTTCTGCTGTTCCCTCTTCTGTTTAATACTCCCTAATTTCTTTTTGTCATATCACATGACATAGCTTTGGCAAGCTGTCATCACACTGGCCTGTCCTTGCACAATGTTGCACCCGTCCTCAGCAAGGATTCCCTGGGATTGCCCTTCAGATATTTCCCGTTCTCCTAAAGACCTGCTTTGTTGTTGTAAGAGTTGACAATTCCTCTGAGCAGAGACACTTAAGCACTCAGATCCTAAAAGGTTAGTGGCTATTCAGTTATCAGGGCAAACTGTCTTGGTGTAACCATGGGTGGGCTTCTGCAGTGCCTTTTCGTATGCTCTTTGCAGCAGCTCAGGTATTTACAGTCACATTTGCCTGTATGCATAGGTTTCTTTCAAGTTGGAAGGAGAGCCAAGTGCCTTCTGCTAGGCTTGTGCTCTGCACCAGAAACTGTGCTTTGAGATGTCTTCTGCTTTTTCTTTTCTATTTTACCAGAAATCTTTGAACTGTAAAAGTGAAAGGAGGGAGAGGATTGCCATTCCTGGTCATAGCTGTGGAAAGGGCAACTCTGGACTATTTTGTTTCTTCTTTTTTACCAAGAAGTTTAAGTTTGCAGTTTACCTAGTGTGAATAAACACCAGCTTTTTACTCCAATCATATCTTATCTAGAAGTGTTGTGATACACAGTCACATTACCTGAATGTGCCCCATGTCGCTTGTTTGACGTTTTTGACATGTTTTAGATCATTTCAGTTTATAGTATCTCAGGCACCTGAGATGGTGTTCCAGCTTTTTGACAATGGAGGCTAGGTACTTGGGCTAACAAATACATTTAACATCTGTTGTCTTTATTCTATTTGCAGTACTGTGATGTGGCAACTCTATTTGCACGCAGAAATTGGTGTCAGTACTACTAATTCTCTAGCTGTTTTCTATGAAAAATCCCAACAGCTATCAAAGCTGTTGGGATTTTTGCATGTAAATGGCAAATACCGGCTCCTTACTGAATGTTCTTCTCAAACTGAATAAGACTATTATTGTACTGGCACTGCTGTGAAGTCTTTCTGTAGTGGTTTAGTTCACTTATTTGCCTTTGTGAGATCTGAATTAGGAGAAATACAAAGCAGGCTCAAAAACTTTAAAGAGTATAAAGATAGTTTATTATTACTAGGTAGGATTAAAAGAAAAAGAAACTTTAAGAAAGTAAAGGAAAAAAAACCCATTCATTTCTTTGCTGGCACTACCCCTCCCCCATCCCCTATCACACCGGGGCATGCAGCCTCCGTGCAGGCTACCCAGGAGAGCAAAGAGGGTAATAAAGATGGAATCTCTATTCAGTGTTAAAGTTCTTTAAAAAGTCTTTCTAAACTCAAGGGAAAAGAAAGAGGTCTCCTCTCTGCTTCTGCATGGTTTCTAAACTGCCACCTGCAATAGTCCTGTCCGGTTGGAGACAGTCCCTTGCACTGAACATCCAAACATGGGGTGTTCTCAATTCCCCCCATGTCCTTTAAATGGATAAAGGAACAGTTTATGGTATCACAGTTCTGTACCACGTTTTGCAAAGGGTCGGTTTAGGCTCCGTATGGCTCGCGGCTCCGCCCTCTTCTTTCCGCCGCCATCTTCCTTTCTGTCTCACCTGACTCACTTTCTTCTTCTTCCTCCGACTTAGAACGCCATGGTGAACAGCTTATGTTGAAGGAAAAGCCCTTCTCCTTCAATGCTGCCAGTTGCTTAATAGTTTCTTCAGTCTGAGAAAACTGAAAATCGGTTCTTCCCGGGTCCACGTGGGACCCTGTGGAGTGGGGGAGGGGAAACCCCTCCTGGACCTTGGGAGCCGCTCAACAGTCTCGGCCCTGCAGCGCATAAGTGCTCTTTAGCTGCCTGCAGTTTTGAGAGGAGGGCCCCCACAGCATGCCAGGGACCTCTGCCCTGGCATTGGGGGAGGGGGGCTCGGCCCGGCTCCCCCAGGGCCGGGCCCAGAGCTATTCCCCCTCCCCCCCAACTCCTTCCTGCAGGAGCTGGATTCAAATAGGAACTTCCTGCGCCTCTTTTGGGTTTAAATATGTGAATTCGAAAAGCGTAATTGGATCAAGAAATTGCCAATCAACTTAGCTTTAATCCATGACACTTTCCTACAGCTTAAAACGTTTGGGTATTTTCAAATGTTTAATATGAAAAACTTGACAAATACTTGAAGCTGGCCATCATGGAGCTTGCTGCAAGGCTCCACTCCGTGTTTTGTTTAGGGCTGTCTGTGGGTGTGTGGCGTGGCCACTATACAGTGGTTAGAAAAAAGGCCAAACAAATGTATAAAAATTCTCAACACATTAACAAGTAGGATAAGATCACTGATTTTGTTTAAGCCTTGTAAATGTCCTGCTGTTTGTACCATACTGTGCTTAGAAGTTTTGTAAGGAGCAAGAAACACCTGTTTGGAATCTCCTCTGCTTCATCCCTTTTTTCAGTTTGTTTTTTTTCCAGGGAACCTTGTCTAAAGCTCTGTTTTTCTCTGCTATATCACTTCTGAAAAGATTCCTAGCTGTTTCTGAATGATATCCTGTTGAAATGGCTGACAGCTTTCATTTACTGGCATCCTGACTAAAGCAAAGAAGAAGCTTTAGCTGCTTTTATGTGGATATCATTGCACTCTTCAGCAGGCCCGGACTGGTAAAAGTTGAGAGAGTCCAGTGTTTAACGAGCTAGAATAGCCAGAATTTGTACTTTAAATGCATACGTAAGAGAGCATATCATGCTGGCAGTCAGCTCACCCACACACATGCACACCCAAGTTATCAATACAATGTCTTAACTTCCTTTATAATGTCTCAAGCCTGTCCTTTGCTCATTTACTCTGATTTCAAACCCTGGTCATCCGTCACCTGCTTTACTGGAACTGTTTCTGTCATCTCTACCCTCTTCAAACCCTGTCTGTAGTTAACTGCCCCCTCTCTTCCTTAGCTAGTGCTTTATAGGGCTGACCATCCTTTAGACCTTTCACCTCCTCATCGTTTTTTGCCCTTTACGATTACCTGCAGGTTTTTCTCCATTTCTTTTTGTCATTTGCTGACAGTGGTTTGCCACTGCCCAGGCTTGTGCCCCATGGTGCCTCACTGCCTCATACATCAGCTGCTTTCCCACATGCCCTTGTAGTTGGATTCCACTGTGATGCCTGCTGGGGCTTTGGTATTTTTTAACTTTCTTCTTTGTTAGTGCCCTGAATAGTTGCAGAGGTATGGACATATTAAATACTAATTAAAGAAAAAAAACCAGAGAAAATGTTTATTCCTCTTCTTCAAAGATCCTGCATAGATATAAGATCCTGCAAGATACCTGTTTTATGCCATAAAGTGAAATCCCACTATAAGTGCCTACTAGTAGCTCAAAAATTACCAAGAACTTGGTACAGTAGCTTTCGTGTCTGCAAGGTATAATGACATATTTGCAATGGGCATCTCTACTGCAATTGTTCACAAATCAAATCAAAGATCAGGCTTTCTATGTTTCATAACTGTTCTTGAAATTAGGCAAATTACATATGTGAGAACCTTGTGTATCTAAAATCAGATTTTGTGTGCATGGGCATGCATGGACAGTGCAAATGCATATTCCATATACAATTATAATGAAAAATTAAATTAGTAGCTCTGCACCCAATTTGAGTAATACAGAACTGAGCATACAATGTAATTATGCTCTCTTGCATATACACATTACACTGCCATATCTCGGTACATGCCTGCCTACTCTTGTGGAAAAGTTTTGTTGTGCTTGAAGAGAGGAGGTCAAGGCCAGAACTGATAGGGTTATTCATTATGATTTTATAGTAAGCCACATTTTTTAGCTCTCTTGTATTCTCAGACTAATTATAAACCTATCTACTATATCTGTTAACATGATTAATAGTGAATGTTGTTGTCAATCCCCGTAGTTTCTTTGCAGCTCCTGGCTGCAATTGGTGTTTGAATTTGACCCCCACTTCTGGGAGCCATCAGAGAATCTAAGTCTTCTTCCGGAATACTTGGACAACATGGCAGCAGCGAGTAGAGGCAGTCCCATGGGATTTTGAATAGTCTCCCTTGGAATGTGTAATGACAGACATCCAAAATGTGTTCCTGTAATTTTTAGCTTTCAGATTCAGAAGTTGGGGTTTTTTTTAGTTTATTGGTAGTGTTGATAAAATCAAATAACTTTTTTTTTCCTTCATGGTGAGAATTATTTTTCAATTATGAAATTTTTAAGGAAGAGAGAACACAAAAAAATTGCTGTCCTATCTTTACTGTAGCTATTTCCCAGACTATTTACTGTTTTAAGGCCAAGCTAACAGATGATTTAGTCTTCTCTGTGAAAAACTTAAGATATGTATGGAAAACCAAGCTGTGTTTGCTGAATTCCAGGGTGAAAAGGACCTTACAACTCTGTCATGTTCCTCTTTTGTCTGTTTTTGGAATGGGTCACTGTTATCCACCATCCTTGGGTTTTGGGCTTCTTGGGTGAGCTGCCTTGATGCTTCTTACAAAGGTAGTTTGGGATATCTAAGGAGGAGGCAGTGGGGATTAAGGTGGCTGATGTAGGCTGGGAAAAGTGTAACCAGGTGGTGAGCACATCTTTGTTTCAAGTCTGATTACACAGACTTTATTCTGGGTTGACTATTGGCCAAAGTTTTTTGCATAGTGACATTCACACCCCATCCTGCCCATCAGAAGGCAGGCTTAGTCAATGTCTACTGTTGTGCATGTTTAGGAATGTTCCTCCTCTGAACTAATTCTGGGGTTTAGTAGTCTCTTGTACCACTGCAGGCATTTTTCCTAGTAGGGTAGAAGAAAGAGGTTTTCATCCAGTGCATGTAAAACTAAAATTCCACATAGAAAACATTGATTGCTACTTACTGTTGAAAGTATATTTAAATATAGTACTGGTAGCATTAATAAGTTAATATTCCTGTGAGTGTCTCAGGGTCTCTTGTTGTCCACTTTTTGTACATTTAAGTCTTCAAATTGCATCTTCCTATAATTACCTGGGGTCTATATGATATGATTTTGGTGAGGTGGTGTGGGGTTTTTTGGTGAGCTGCTTTTCTTTCTTTCCTCCCTCTCTCCCATATCTGAATGGCTGTATCCTTTTCAGGCAAACTCTGATATTTGCAAGATGCTAAAATGAGGTTGGAGAATTTGCAGGCTTTTTTATTTAGGTTGCAGACCACTTTTTTCGGGAAGCTAGGTTAAAGAGCGCCTTTAAAGACTGATATAGTAGACATCTCCCACTCCCCACTTAATGATGTAGAAAGTGTTTATTTTGGGTTTGTTTCTTGCTCGTTTAACACCTTAGAATTATCAGGAATGTCAACTGTGGTCTTTCCTGTTTTTATGTTGGCAGATTTCTTGAATTACTCAGTAAATTAGGAGTTTTCTCAGGCCTAAAAAAATGGGCTTGCTGTTTATCTTTACAGGGAGCTTTTGTCTGAGTGTCGTGAGTTAACTGGGCGGGTAGCAGTGTTAGGAAATGGAGCTAGATAGCCTGAATAAAAATTGCTCCCTGATTAGAGGTCTCTTTCTTGGTCAGAAGTTTTTGTTAGGTTTTTTCCTGTTCATTTGTTTGTTGATGTGGTTTTTAATTTGAAAAGGAATTTTTTTTTATTCTGGGTTTATTTGTATTTTTTGTTTTCTCTTTCTTTGTGTTCTCAACATTTCCATTTTTTATGATGCAGAAAAAAGTGGGAATAAAGCAGGAAAAAAAGGCTGTTAAAAGAATCCTTTTCTTCTACTAGTTCAGAACCTTGATTTGGCAAGGCATATTTGTTTTCCACTACAGATCAGTTACTTTTTTACTGTCAAAGCAGAAAAATAACAGAAGTGATTAATTTGTGGGGTGATTCTCTAAAAAGAAAACCTGTGGATATCTTGCTAAATCATGGCAGCGGGGTAACTGTTGATGCCCTGGTGTAGTGTTCCTCTCTCCAATAGCTTAATATGCTTTCCAAAACTGAAGACCATCTGTGTAAATGTGGTTGTGAATGGGCTTTAAGTGTGATGTTACACAAAGGAAGGTTGATGGGCTGGTGTCTAAATCAGTGGAAACATACAACTGCTGCTGGGTGTGAACTCGTTGGTCTAATGAAGAAACAGTGTAACTGACAGTGAGCTCTACTTTTGAACACAGTTGCTGTGTTGGAAGATGTGGAAGAAATTCCAGTTACACTTAAACATACGTGCATGTATTTTTCAGTTCTTCTGTGTAAACAAATAGTAAGTATGTGGGTGGATCAGTGGCTTCTAGATCATGCAAATATATGGATTTTGGTGGAGCTGGGAAGGAAGATCGACAAAATTAATGCAGCGGTATTTCCTTTGCATGTAAATGGTGTCCTCAGAGTACTGAGAGTACTGACAACAAATTACTTAAAATGCAAGATTGCATTTATCTTTAAAATATTTCATATGAATGAAAAAAATACAAATTCAAGATCATGACGTTTATCCCTTAAGAACATTTTAGGGGAAATGGTTGAAGCAAGTATCTTGAAAAAAACCCATAACTTAAAGTTTAGTTGCATCGTGCCAAGAAGATCTAGGCAGCCCTATGCTGGATATTCTGAACACAGTAAAATTATGTACATCACAGTTGTTGGAGAGTTGAGGGTCATTTTTCAGATCATCATCAGTATCCTAAACATAGTGATGAAAGCAATCACTGATCAGAAATCAAAATCACCAATATGAGTGATGGCATCATGTTTTTTTCTGCTGGACTGTGTAGCTAGTTTTTTGGGAGAAGAGTGACATAATTTTTAAATTTTTTTTTGTGGTTGGGGTGTGTACAAATTGCAGGAGCTTGGGACAGTGAAGCCATTCAGTCACTGGGTGGACTTTCCAATGCCTTCTGTTAAATTAACTGCTTTTCAAGGTGTTGCCTTCCAAAGTCAAGTTAATCTTTGATAAAATTCTTTACTAGTGTTTTTTTCTCTTTTCTAGGTAAAGAAATTAAAAGCCTTTGATGGAGATGTATCAAAACTGTCTCAAGCTGATTCCTTCATGTATTTACTAATCCAGATGCCAAAGTAAGGAGATAGTAGGCTTATTCTGTTTATGATAAGTGTTCTTTTTTGGCTGTCAGTTCTAAACCTGTTTGTGTACTCCAGCTATGCTCTTAGGATTGAAGCCATGGTGTTGGAGAGGGAGTTCTCACCCTCCTGTGCTTCTCTACAGGATGACATGAAAATTATAAGACGGGCAACAAAAGGTAATTAAATGTGTTGGGACATGCCTAATATTCTTGTTTTTGTTAGCACGTTAATTAGTCTGCATTACGAAGACCAGAGCTTGAATTTCAGGTACCTTAGCTATTAAAAGGAAGCTAACTCCCCTCTGACAAAGGCCATCAGGGTGTGCCTGGCAGATCTTTGCTTCCAGAATCAAAAATCTGGAGATTTTGGATACACTAGCAACAAATTCATTTTCAAAGCCTATAAATAATGTATCCTAAATTGACAGAAGCAAAGGTGTCCATGACCAAATTAGGATGTCATCTTTTGAGTACAGTTTACTTATTCCTGCACGGCTCTCCCTCTGATGGAATGTGGTTGTTACACCTCTCTGCTCATTCTTTCAGAGATCCATAGAAAAAAAGTACTGTTTTCTATATTTCTCTATATGCCATTTCCATTTGAGGTGTCAGTATTGATAGGTTAAAAGATTTATTGTAGAGAATATTGTTGCTATTCCTTTGTTTTCTGGTGTTGTTCTCTATCTTTCTTTACCTATCTGTTTTGTTCTTTACATTTCACAAGTTTTGAACTGCTGCAGCTGGTTATTTGTTAGGTAATGTAGTGTCTTTTACTCTGCAGGAAAATAGTTGGTTTCCTGGTTTCAGTTAAACATTAATGCTGACCATTTACAGTATCTTGAGTACCTCTTTGTCCTGTTCCTCAATATGAAATTCCTATTTCATGTTGGAAATTTTTTGACAGGCTACTAGATCACTGCTCAGAATGCTTCTAGTGGTATAAAAAGGTGCAGTAAGTAAAATATTCAACTATGAGTGCTGGTGATTAGAATAGCTCTTTCAAGTGAAAGCAAAGGGAGAAAAGCCTTTTCCCACGAGTGGGGATTGAACTTGTCCTTGACTCAATAAAGTTTGCAGTACCTTAGTATTAGGTCTGAGTTTGGCCTTTTTTTAGGATCTCTTTCAAATCATTGTTCTTTGTGTTTTGAGCAACAGACATATGTGAGGGAATATGTTATGTATAAAAGCAGCCACGCCTTAATGTCCTTCTTGTCCTTCACCCAGCACGTATGTAAACTGGTGAATTAATTCCCTTCAGAGAGGAGACACTTTGGTCTCCAAGTCCTGCATCAGGCCAGTCATGCAAATCACTGACTGGGCCTTCCCTATGTTCAGTCCACTTTGTCATGTGCACTTCTCCATTTGGTCTTTTCACTTCAGGGTTTGTTGATAGCCTGAAGTTGTTTAGGAATTATGTCTCCTTTTCTATTGCTGTCTCCTAGGTTTCTTTCCTGTAATTAAACTGAGAGAATATTTACTTCAATTCTAATGCTGGTAATCACTAAGGGTTAGGATGGTCTAAACAGCCTGGTGGATTCTCATCTAGCCTGCAAATGGATGTAGTAGTGGTGACACAGAGCAGGCTCTTACTGTGTGAAGTCTTTAGAAATTGCCTTCTCCTCTTGGCCTTATGAAATTTGCTATTCTCTGATTTTCTCTCTCCTCTTTCTTCTTCCTTGCTTCCTCACCTATAGCTTGTCAGATCAAAGGTTATTTAATTATTTCTATGTTTTTAGGCTGCCAGTATACAAATGTACATACAAATGTACAAGGGCTATGTGCTTCCAAAATGATTGATTACTGTATTGTGTTGAGCAGCTGAATGAAGGGTAAATTGTAGAATGTGGACTTGGAAGCAAAATAGTTTTTAAAAGTCTTTACACTGCAGTCAAAAGGATTCCACCTTTTATTTTGTTAATTAGGGTAAAATATAGTACCTCACATTAAAACCAGCTCATGGTGATTTTGTTGCCATATGGGCACTTGAAAATTTGGAGTTACTTGGTTTGCTGTACCACATTTGTTAACTCTTCATAGTTTTGAATTTCCAAATCTTATTTCTAAGGCAACCCCTCTCATGCACATATATTGGTTTTTGCACACATATTGGTTTTTGCTCGTATGTGGCTGGGTGAAAAGATGTATGAATTCAGATAGAACACTGTGCATGTTGCAAAGAAATGAACATATGTACAAACCAGCTTGTGTGATGGGAAAACTTTAAAAGGCAGTTTTACTCCATTTCACTCTTTGTCATGCTGAATATAACTTTGTGCTAAATCATCTCTGATATGACAAGTAAAATACATGCTACTCTGAGTTGGTGATCATACAGAAATAAAATGATGAATCATAGTGGGAGTGGGATAAGGAAGGAAAATTTAAACATTGCCTGTTATCTTTTCAAGCCTTATGGCCAAGTCTCCTAAAAAAAGAATAATTGTTCAAAAACCCAATCGTGGCAGATGGCGAATGGATTCTGCAGGGTGCAGAGCACTTGCCTCACACTTGAATAATGAGTAGGTGGTGAGGATACTTAACCACTTGCATGAGACACTTCACACATTGTAGGATTAGGCCCCAAATGTTTCCTTAGCTGCTGGAGGTTGCCTTGGAAATACTACACTTGCTAAGTTAAAGTCTGAACATACACTTGAGGTCTGTCAGTTGTGCTTGTGAATTGGAATTGTATAGTACCATTATTTTTCCCACAACCTCTTCAGTTTAGTGTAGTTTCCTGTCAAATTTGAAAGAAAAGCTCAAGATGAAGAGGAGCTTGGTAACTGACTGTATTTCTAGACAAACAACTGTTAGACAGCAATTTTCTTGTTCCTTACAGAGTTAATGACTTGTGAGGAGCTGCATTCCATATTGCACTTGGTCCTTCAGGCTGGGAATATTATGAATGCGGTAAGTGACATCCCAAAGGGAGATGGCTGATGGACCGTACTTCCTTGTTAGTGTTGCAGTGCTCTGATGTCATGCCTCAGCTTCTCATTTGCTCTTTTGCAAATTGTTTCTCTTTAGGGAGGTTATGCTGGCAATGCTGTTGGATTTAAACTGTCATCACTGCTCAAGCTGGCGGACACGAAAGCAAACAAACCTGGGATGAGTCTGCTGCATTTTGTGGCTCTGGTATAGAAAAACTATTTTTGCTGGTATAAGCAACTTCTACAAATATAGGTCCATTAATTGATAGACAATAAAAGGAGCCATGTGTCTCAGAAAAAAAGCAACTTTCTCATAGCTTTGATCTAATCTTCACCTTTTTTCTCCTGCCACAAAATTCACCAAAAATTACCTCTACCTGATCATCCTATTCGGAACCCCATGGAAAGCTTTAGGTTTTATATCATGTAGAAACTTGCCTTCATCAAACTTCTTCATTGTAGATTTTTTTTCTTACTGTCCCAAATTCTTACACTGTAAAAGTGTCTTATTTTGATAAATATTCTCTCAATCTTCCCATTGAATCTTTTGAGTAGCCTTTTTGATAGCTTTTTTTTCTCCCTTGATGACTGATTTGTTTTTTAAAGCTGCTGCAGTCTTTTTTCAAGCTGTTTTTTCTTCCTTTCAAATGTCTTGATTTTAGAAGGGAGAGAATTTAACTGCATCTATATGACTTTGGTTATCTGTGTACAAACTGGCTTAACAGATTTCCAGCCAGCAAACAATAGGGTATTAATTGATGTTTGTGCAGGAAGCATCATATCTGCTCAAACAATGGCATCAGTAAATCGTTCTTTCCATAACATTCTTTATTAATACATATGGCTTGTGTTCACTGGCAGAAGCAGCTATTATTGTACACTGCAGAACGGAAGCTGTTGTTTAAAGTCTCCAGGTCTGATCCCTGCCTTTCTTTAAGGGGTATCCTCCACTCAGTTGTGTTAGGATTGAATGGGAAGAAAAACAGTGTAGGAGAGAAACCTTTAAGTGCCCTCCCGGAAGCTTTAGAACTGCTGGACTTAGGGACTTTGGCATGGTGGTGGAATGTTAATGGATTGTGTGTGTTTTGATTTTGTTCTGTTTGTTTCAGGAAGCCCAAAAGAAAGATGCTGCTCTTCTCAACTTTTCAGAAAAAATTAGGAGTGTTCATGATGCCGCCAGGTGAGTTAAAAGAAAGCTGAAAACTTATGGTTACACTGTGACTTGGAATTTTCTCATTTGTGAAGCAATGAGGCTTATTCAGGAAAGTCTTGGCACAAAAACAGATCTTCACAAATGTTTACTGTAGCTTTGAGGTCTTTATTTTCATTTACTAGCAGAAGTATGCCTGCAATGTGCCTTCAGGTATGAGGTTCTTTTATTACATGCTCTCCATAGGTTTTTGGTATTTCTGTCTCTGTCAAATACATGTGCCTGTTCATTACTTTCAAGGGATTGAACTAAAAGCATGATACTGTTTTTCCTTAAACCAGTATTCATCAGTCTCTGAGCAAGCTACAATACTTCTCCAAATCTGGTACCAAGGACGGGTGCTGGCCCTGGCTTTGCTTAGATGCTTTTTGAGGTTTCATTTGCTCTCTTGATTGGAAAATCTGAAGGGTTTGTGGCTCTGCATTTTTTCAGCTTAAAGTCTTAAGCAGCATAATTTTAAACTTAACTGGGTTCGTACCTCAATAACTGTACTTACTTTTGTGAGACAGTGTGATCTAAGTCTGAAACCTGGAAGCTAGCAATGCTGAAGTTCTGCTCCCAGTTTTGCTGCTTTCTTACTCTTGAGCTTAGGGCAATCTATTTGCATTCTTTTCCCAGCTGCAAAACAGATCCAGTTTCTTAGATCTGGCGGAAGGTTTAAGAAATGTCTGCAAAAGACCGAAATCTTCTGAGGAAGGGAGTGGCCATGGAGTTAATCGGAAAATTTTTGAGGGACCACCTGTGTGGCTCTCTGCCATCCAACCCACACACCTTTTTGGCAGTTTGCCATATGGCCTGCTGGGGAATGTAGCTTTCCTCACCATCCAAGCCCCCTGGCAAACAGGAGAGGAACAGGCAGAATCCCAAATTTGGTGATATTTATTTTCTAACCACTTTGTTCTCTGATCACATTTGTCAATGCTGAAAGTCTTCTGTTGTAACTCATGCTGAAGTCTATTCAGGGAGTGCACTCTGTACAGGAAAATGAAACAAAATTAAATATGTACTTCATCACTGGGCATGAGGAAGGTCTTTAGAGAGAACTGTCATGTACAAGTTGCTCATAAATCTTCACAATTAGAGCATGTTAAAACGACTACCATTATGTTATTTATTTTTTGTTGTCTTGCCATCTTTACTTGTAGGCCACCCTCTTCCTCCTTCACATTCAGAAAAATGTAGCCTGTGTTTTCTACTGCTTTCCTTAGTTGCAAAAACACCACTTTTTCCCAAAACAGGGAACTAAACTTCGCAGGTGAAGTAAGCAGAGAAAAATCAGCACACATTTTATTTGTGTGTGTATTGAAAAACTTATGCATGTGTCACCATCTGCTGCCATGTGCATTTCAATCAGTCTGCCACAAATTCTTCGGCTTTACTGTTTGAAAGTCATGCAGCTGGTGAAACAACCTTAGGAGGAGCACATGTACAGTTGTTAGTTCTCATAATTTGGCAAATTGTAGTTCTTCAATCCCCAGGCAAAGCTTAGTTCTCTTGTGAAGGAAATGCCATGGGTTTAGAAGTATTTACCCTCCAAGTGACTGGGAGATTTAGGTGGGAACTCCTGTTGTATGGAATGTGGGTCTCCCAGGAGAATGCTTAGTTTACACCAGATCAGAGGTCTTTTCCTGTGATCTTCACTTTCTGAGTTCCCTTTTCACAGCAGCAGCTCTGCTGCTGGTATGTAGTAGAAGGATGAAATATTATAACTGCTGGGTTGAGACTGTGTAGGTTGCATTGCTGTGACTGCTTAGAAGAGTGTAACATGCAATTTTGTGATGCCAAAGTCGGTAGTCCTGGCTGACAGTCTCTTGTGGCCCCTTTTTTGTCGTAGCTCCTGCACTCAGTCAGTCATGTAATCAGTTGGAACCAACCAAAGAATCCATCTGGAAGCAAATTAGCTTTTTCCTTTTCCTAGGTTAATATTCAGTTCACAGATATGGCTGGCCATCTCAAATATGAGTGCTAGGACAGGCACCAGGAGAGAAAAGGAACACCTGGTCAGAGGCAGGGCAGCATTAACCTTTCTAAGGTTAGGTGGGTAGGACTGGCTGGAGTTAATCATGAAACCACACCACATGGAAATCTTTTCAGGTTGCAAATAAGAAGAAATGTGCTTATCTCTCTCCTAACTTTCAGTGTCTGCTTGGGAAAGATTTCCTGAACAGGCAGGTCTTGTTTGATAGCCCACTTGAACCTTATGTAAAACATCCACTTTTGCAGCATGTTGTGGCTAACCTGTGGGCCACTCCTTCTCCTTTGATAAACATTCTCTGTATATGCTATTTTTAGGTTATCCATTGATAATGTAGAAGCAGAGCTTCACTCGCTGTCTGTCAAGACAAGATCTGTTAAAGACAGCATCCGACGAGACCCAAAACTCTTTCACCAGATGGAAAGCTTTCTCCAGGTTTGTAGGTTATCTGTGTTAATGTGTTACTGTTGCCTGAATACAGCAGCATTCTTCAGCTGAATGAAATTTGTGTGGACCTGCTAATAAACAGAAGCATGGTTTTTATATGCCTGCCCTGTCAGTTGTACAAAGGTGCTCCAGCCTCCTGCTGTTTGTCGAGTAAGAGTGTTGGAAGGACTGTGTTTTTCCAGAAAGGGATATTGAGTGTACATTGCCCAAGGCTTGTTAGGCAAGCGTGTTTAGTGCGCGCAAAATTACTGATGAAGATCAGTAGATAAAATATAAGACAATTTGGAGTGGTCTCTGGTTTTGTACTTTGCAGCTGCCCAAAGAATAGTGTCTGCATGTTATGTTATTCTGGAGCACATCAGTTTTAGCTGAGGCTGTGCTGTGTGTATGAATCTTGATTGCTTGGTGACTGAAGAGATATTGTTAGAAGCTGGAAGGTTAAGGTTAAGGTTAAGGGACTGTTTTCTCTACTGATTTACGCTTAGCACAGAGTCTCTTATTCAGAGCCACACCATTATTTCCATGTGAGTTCTCCTTTTTTTTCTTTTTTTCAATTAAGTACTGCAGAGACTTAATAGGTCTGGATGTATATAGCCCTTACCTTGGAAGCAGAGTTCTTGGGGTTTTCTGAGTACGTGGTGATGCCTGGAGAGATACATATTATAGTTCAATTAATTTTTTTTTTTTCTGTTTCACACTATAGGTAATTACTAAAAGTAAGAAGGCAGGTGTTGATCTGGAACTTAACCCGCCCTGATTTTCAACTTGCAAATGTAGTTAATAGTCCCTGTAGTTTTTCAGGAGATGAAAAGCTGATGAAGAAAGGGGCAGGTTAAGATGGAAATACCTGTCCTCATTCACTCAAAATTGTTGGCTTTTATCCATTGCACCCAGACTCTTTAATGTTATGTTTTAACATGTTTGGGATTTTAAAAAATTTAATAGCTGCTTTTATGTAACACTATAACCTTGTTTAGGCCACATTCCAAAAGAAATGTTGGGAAAAAAAAAATTTTGCGAATGCATACCTTACATAAACATTTCCGGCTTTTGTTTCTAAACTACAGGTGATAACCAAGCTGATATAGAAGTCAGCTTTGATTACCTCACCCTTCAGAATAAATTCCTGAAATATGTGGAGGAACTAATTTTTGATGTATGCTTTTATCAATGGTCCAGTTTATCTTCAGTTCTGGTTTTATTGTGGGCTTTTATCTTTTTCCTCTTTTTTCTTTTTTTTTCTTAAGACTAGCAAGTCATATTTGTTCCTATCCTAGTGGTATAATTTTCCAAGTAACTCCTGAAAGCAGGGTGAGATTAAGTGGTCACAAGAAGTGCCTCCAGCTGCATTTTCCCACCCCAGTGCTATATTATGAAAAATATTTAGGCGACCGTGAGTTAGAGAAAATTTTTTTCTGAAAAATTAACTTTTCTCCTCAGGTTACTTGGAGCTACAGATGGTGTCAGATGTGGGATTGTGCAAGAATAGAAGTGGATAGCTGATGATGCAGATGGAGGAGACAGGGGCACCTAATCAAAGTGTTTCAAGCAGTTCTGCTGCTCAAAGTCTAATCACAGCCTTATTCTCTTCCTCCTGAATCTTCTTCCACTAAACTATTCCCATCCTGTCTGTATTGCTTTACACTTACAATTCAAAATGCTACTTTATGGGAATATTTTCTGGATGTCTTAAAATATACATATTTCCAGCGGTTACTTACCTTTCAAGCATGAAAACCTTTTTTATTGTGATCTGGGGTCACCTTAGGAAGGAATCGATTTTGTGATGTATATCCATTAATCAGGTCACGTGTTCTTGGAAAAGTGAGGAGGAGGAATTAAGCCTTTATGCTTAACTGAAGGTTGAAGAGGAAATGGGAAAATAAGGAATGAGGAGCTTTTAAGGAGCTCCCAGGTGGTCTGTCAATGTTATAGTAGAGTCTTTGATTTCATTCATCTAAAAATTAAAGCTGTAAGTTTGTTCAAGGGGTTTTGAACTTTTTCCTGATTTCTATCCTAGTCACTAGAATGTACATTTTGATTGATCCATTTTTCCTGACCTTCTTTACTCAGTTTACTGAAATGACATGTTTTCTTTTGTTAGTAGGAGTTCTCCTTCCAAATGTTAATTTCCTGGGCTCTGTAACAATTTCTAGGTTGGAACATGAATTTCATAAGTTCCTAATATATACATGACCTGTTGTGACTTTAATTTTTCTGTCTCATTTCATGTGTTTTTGCTACAGTTTGCTGTAAGGCATCTAAATGAGCTTGAACACCAGAAACGAGAATTGCAAAAGGAGGGAAATGCTCTCATTGACTTTTTCTGTGAAGACAAAGAAACTATGAAGTTGGATGAATGCTTCCAGATATTTAGGGACTTCTGCATAAGATTCAACACGGCTGCTAGGGTAAGAGCGCTGAATGAGATTCTCACACATTTGAAATGGATATTAGCTCACGTGAATTAAGTTGGTTTTTCTGCTTAAGGGGCATTTTATATCTTGTAGTATTTGATCTGTTTGCTCAAATGGCTGCAGAAAATTGCACTCCTGTAAGCATTCCTTGCTGGAAGCCAGGTGGGAAATGGCCATTGTGAGCAGCCCTGCTGCTCTGCATCTTCTGTCTCACAAGGGTGAGACCACTGGGATGATACATCAGGGTTGTTCATTGGCTGCTTGTAAGTGGGCCCCTTCCTCCTCTTTTGGTGAGGACACTGGTGACTGCTAAGCTGAGCTGTGAGACAGATTGCACAGACGTCCTGACTACTGCTCACTGTTCAGGCCTTGGACTGGTAGCATTGGATCATTGGAAAGGCCTTGAGGTGTGGCACGCCATTCCTTGGATGTACTTACAGGCCTGAATCAGCAGTAGCTCGGGCTTTCTGCTGCCTTCCTTTACATGACTAGAAGCACTTTACCAAGTAAAGTAAGGGCTGTGTATTCTACTCTGTCCTTCGAAATGATTTTTGTGGGTGACAACTTGGGAAGTGAAACAGGCCTATGGCAGCAAGATACCTTATCCCCAGTGTGAGCATTCATTCACCAAGTACCCTGAATTGGTCCTAAATAATTCAGGAAACGTACTGAGATGGAGGAGTCAGTATTCGCACTGGTTACATTTTGGTTCAGCAAAGTCTGTGTGTTGTTAGATATTTCTTAGGTCTTCACAAGTAGCATGAATTAGTTGGATCCATGCCCTTATGCAATCTGCATTCGGCAGCACTTTGGATAAAAGCTTTAGTTCAGAAAGAAGAGAACAGTCTCAATTCATAGTGAGCTGACAGGATGTTCAGCTAATATGCCTCTTGTACCATCAGCTTACCTAACCTTTACCACCCAAGACAGCACAGTTACATGCGGGTGAACATTTTACACATGTATAAAACCAAATGGTGATAGCTATTGCAGTCAGTTAAGCAGGAGGTGACTTCATCCATATATGTTCAAATATTTGGGACTGAGGATTTCATTCATAGTCACATATTACAAGTGGTTGTTGGATAGCTATGACTTTTGAGGTCCTCTCTCTGTAGTAAACAGCTACACCCTAAAAAATTACAAATTAGACTCTTGCTTGCAAATTTTGAGAAGATTTGCTTGCTTACTGTGGATTGACCATTGTTCCTACAAAATTAGCAGAACAATTTAGAATAAAAATGGCAGTTCTGACAGAAGAATGTCAGGTGTAGACAGCACATCCAAGTCTAAAAAGATGGCTTGTACTACAATGGCCATGTGCACATATTTCAAACGTTTAAACATTTTTTGCATTTTTTTGACATGTCTAACTATGTGCTTAAAGTAGATTTTTCACTTGAATAATATCTCCTAAAACATGTTCTGTGTGAGGTTAAAATGTTCTTTTTGTAATATGGAATATGGTAATAATATCTGCAATTATTTTTAACAATTTCTCTTCACAATGGCATATTTAAAGTTGAGCTTTAGCATTTGGCAGGAATTCATTCTGTAATCCCATACCTGTGAAAGAAAGCTCCCTGCCAAATATTTTTCCTGAAATGCAAGTGTTTTCTTTTTCGTTTCTTAGATGTTCAGGTTTCTTAGGTGCACCTTATCTTTCAGAGCCCAGTGTAGTCTGAAATCCACTTTAAGAGGTGTCGATTAATCCATTCATCACAAAACATTAGGCTTTTTTTTACTGAAAGCTTTCAGGTGACTTTTCTAGTTGTGCAGCTCTTCTGTTGTCACAAGTGGGAAGATCAAACTACACAGAGCTTTAGACCGATAAAGGTGTGATTTTTTTTTTTTTAGCAGTATGTCATTGATCAGAACAGATTTAACAACATGCTGGAAAATAATGTAATTTCTGAATCCTCTGTCAAGACTAGCTTCCCTCTTCTTTCTTTTGCTACAGCTACACTGGCTGCAGCAAGCCAGGTTCTTCATTTCAGAAAGTAATGCAGAAAGTTCAACCAAAGGTACAGTTAGATTAAATCTGAAGCCTAGATGTAACAGTTAAAGTGCTGATATTCACAGTAAATCACTGCTAATTGTTTTAGTAAAAAGTCTTAGTCTTAAAGTTTTAGTCTAAAAAGTTTTAGTCTTTCAAATTCAAACTACCTCTTCTGTGGCTTCCTGAACCAAAATCCCTCAGTTTAGCTGCCAAAATCTCCATCCTACCCTGGACAATCTCTGCACAATTGCCAGTTTTTGAAACCAACAGTGATTATGAGATCCAAAATTGGAGTGAGACATTGATTAATGGTCCTTGAGTGGTGTCAGTTGATATCAAGTATTGTGAGGCATTGTGTTAACTTTTCTGTTTGCTTTCATATGCAATTAAGCAATGCCTTTTCACAAGCTTTTCAATCTGTAATGTTAGAGGAAAGTAGCACTGTGTAGAAATTGCACTTGCTGAGGATCAATTGCAATTGTAGTAAGGTAGGTTGGAAGAACCATGTTGGCTGTGTGCTGGTCAGACAAGTTTGTCTTAAAATATGAATGTAATGATTAGGTAGAGGTTTACTCACCTGGTAAGACTGCCACCTTTAAACTTAGTGAGGACTTGATGCTCTCCATCTTACATCACAAACTCTTTGGCTTGACCAAAGAGTGGTTGGGCGCTGGCACAGGCTCCCCACGGCAGAGGTCACAGCACCAAGCCTGACAGAGTTCAGGAAGTGTCTGGACAATGCTCTCAGGCACACGGTGTGACTCTTGGGGATGGTTCTTTGCAGGGCGAGGGTTTGAATTCAGTGAGCCCTCTGGGTCCCTTCCAACTCAGCATATTCTGTGATTGTAAGATGTGACATCTGCATGGGTTTGATGGGTCATGTTGTTGGTCTTTGCAAGGTCTGGCGCATTTCTTTTGCGTATGCTGACCATCCGGATGTGTTGTCGCCATTAGTTATTCAGGGAGCTGCTCTCCATAGGGTTAACGGTTGCAGGCTGTGGTTGCCACAGTGATTTCATGTGTGTGTATGTGTTGCAGTTTGGGCAGTAGGAGCTAACTTCGATGGGAAGAAACAAAGGGAGAGAGAAAAGAGTGTGTCTTGTTCTTATGCATAGGACACTGTCGTCTGAGACATGTATTTGTGATTTTCCTCCTTCAGGAAAATAGGGAACGAGAGATCCAGGAACTTCATAGTCTGCAAAGGCGAAAGGAGCTGGAGGAGAAGCGTCGATCCTGGGCAGCTGGAGAGCTTGGTAGCTTTGGGCGGAGCAGCAGTGAAAATGATGTAGAGATGTTGGCTAAAAACGGACTTGGAGAATTTCTTCCCTTCTTGCAGCAGAGGCCTCAAAGCCCTTTGTACAGAAACACAAATTCCAGACGCTCTCGACTTTCTTTGGGGATGACTGCAGACAGGGAGTTGCAGAGTTTCCTGGAAATCTCAAAAGACGAGGATCCAAACAAGTTTAACAGCCTTCCCCGTGCAAACACCCGACAAGCAAGACCAAGCGTAGCCTGGACAGAATCCAAAGAAACAAGAGATCTCAACCTAAATACCTTGCACTTAGACCAACAGTCTGAAATGGAAGTGAAAAGTGGTGACCCAGTGCAGATGCCTCCAGCTCAACCCAGTCACCTCAGTGGCTCGGCTCGTCCTGGTGCCCATTACTCACAGAGGAGCACCGACTACAACTTGCACACTTCCTGTGTGTCCTGCGAGGAGTCCACAGATATAAATGCTCTGGCCCTTGCAATTGAGGAGCATGAACTTGTTAAAGGGTTACGTAAGTTTGATATTCATGGAGCAAAGCCCGCAGAGGATGCACCTTTAATATATTTAGAGGATGCTGGTGGGACAGACCTGGAGACTCTAGATGATCTAAGCTTTCATTCCCTGAGCACTGCCAATGATGAGCTGCCTCCAGCTTCCAGAAGTTCCAGAGAGGCCCCTGACCATCAAGCCAAGGCAGTGCGTTGCAAGAGTGAAGCTTTAGAGCCCAGCAGCAGCAGCCCTATGTCTACAGACACAAGTGTTTCAGGAAGTAGGGAAGATGGGCCGGTGTGCTACATGTCAGATACCACGACTGATTGTTCTTTGACATTGGACTCTGAAGAGGGAAATGATTTTAAATCGGCAGGCAACGAAATAAGAGGTGAGGCTGGCAAAGCGTGCTCTTCTGGCAGTGATGCTCAACACAAGGCTAGATCATTCTTCTCAAACCTGAATTCCACTTCTTACAAGGAACTGTCACTTCACACTTCTGCAAATGATAAGGATGATGCCGATAGCAAGCACACCCTTCCTAAAGAAAAATCCATAAAAAATAAAGATCTAGCAGGACCAAAGACAAACTCTCTAAAAGATCGATCTCCAAGCTCCACAAAACCCAGTGGCACTCGGCCTAGCCAGACAGCTCCTTCCAGACCTGTCAGAACTTTGAATGCCTCTGAGAACGAAAGTATGAGGAAAGTGGTGCCTATTTCTCGGTCAAACCGGGCACCCAGCAGCGTGAAAAAGTCGGAACCCAAGCCAGCCCTTCGTGAAAGCAGTACAGTGGAAAGTCGGCTGTCCCATCGCAGCTCTGTCCGAGGCACAACAGACACACTGCCAAGAAGTCCCTACAGGCACAGCATGTCAGTGGAAGAGCCAAAGTTACGAAGGGGCACTGTGACCTCAAGCAGTGCTCACTTTGAGAGGGACAGAGTCGCTCTCAAGAAGCCAAGCTCTAAACCCATTAGGAGTAACATCAAATCAAAGACAGATGAAACAAAGATGTGTCGCTCCAGTGTAAAACCCCAGACCCTTGCAGAGGACACCAAGGTTGCGACAGTCAGTATTCCCAAAGCACCACCTGCTGTCCCAAACTTTGCAAGGAATACAGTGGCCTCATCTTCAAAGCGTGCAAAAGTGGATCTATCCAGCTCATCCAGACCGCCACCCATCACAAGGTCTGTGTCCCAGAGGCTGCCTAAAGTGAAGCCAGCGGCGACCTCTGATGATCCAAATCCAAAGGAGAACAGTGTGAGTACCTTAAAGAGAGCGAGTAGTGCCAGAGTGGTTGGAAGGAGCATCCTGCAGGGAGAAGCTGTCATCACGAAAGCAGAGCCTGCACCAAAGGAACAGGGAACTGTGGAAAAGGCGTCTCTTAAACTGAAGGATGCAAACCGAACCACAATTGGTAAAATACTGAAGCCATTATTGAAATAAGGGAGAGGGGTTTTTTAACCTTGGAATGCGAACAGCGAACACTTGTCCAAGCACTGGATGTCTGTGTAGTGAAATTCCTTAAAACAGTAACCTTGCCAATGCATGGCATCATGTGCTTATTGAAGTACGGCACACTGTTGGAAGGGGGCAAGTAATTGGGTTCTGGTCTAAATCCTTTTTTATGAATTTGAATGTATTTAAAACTACTGTGATGGAATGTGAGCAGAACAGCAAATCTTTGCATTTGTGATGAAAAAAGTCACCAAAAGCCAAAAAGTTTTGAGAAGTTTTAGCTACAAGATGAATCACTTTGTGACAGAAAACATGGATAAAGGCCAGTTTTTTTGTGTACGTAAGATTCTTCCTAGGACTCAAGCCATTGTGCTTGTTGGTTTCTTACTTGATGTCAAAATGAATCCTGTGGAACAGTACTGAAATGAACTTAGGTGATTGTGCTTTCCACTGCTTTAAATTCCTTGGATTCGGGAGCTCTTTTTGCCTGTTGCAAGTCCATTGCTGGCAATCGGACGTCAGACTGGGAACTGCTGGCCAAAAAATTGTAAAACAAGATGTTTGCTGTTTGTGGCTGTCTTTAACCTCCCTGAAGAATTTATAGCACGTTTTATGAATGTGTATGTGTGTCTGGGGAAGGCTTTCTGCTGGGCAGGAGGCTTGTTCTCTGAGAATATGGCAGCATTGTCTTGCATGCACAAGTAGATATGGCTGGTGCTGCATTGGATAGCACAGCTCGAGGCTGTGCCTTTTGGAAGGGCCATTGGCATGATGACTACTCCTGACTTGTTTTGATCACAAGCAAACTTGCCAGCTTTTGGTCATACAGAAGTGCCATATTTTATGATACATATCAGGATGTTTGCAGCTCAGCTTTTGAAGGCTGCAATGTAGTGCTGAGCACTTTCTTACCATTCCATGTTTCCACTGGTTTGAGTACTACCAAACTACTTGAATGTTGCAATGGCTCTGATTGAGCCATTAGTTTCCCTTCCTCCTCCTCCTCCTCCTCCTCCTTCACTCCCTCTCCTTGTCAACAAGAATATTTAGCATGAAACACAGAGCTTACGCATGACAATGTTTTTGTGGAGTTCTTTGGTTGCTTCAAATGTGGTTTTTAATGTTTAAAGACTCTAAAGGAATTAAACTAGCGTTTGATAAGCTTTTTGCAAAGTAAAAACACCCCTTTTTCCCTGCAGATACAAATTTTAACTTCTGTCAGACTAAGATACAGAGAATGAGGGAAAACTCATTCAGCATGCTGTGCATCTTCCCAAGAGAAATGTATTTAGGTGGGGAAAGTGCTGTTCTCTTAAGCATTTTATTTAAAGAATTGCGTTTTATTCACTTATGAATGAAGCCTCATTTAAGGATAAAATTTTTTAAAAAAGGAAAATCTCTTCGGACAAGTGGCATTGACATACATAGATCTGTTTGTCTGCTCTGTCCCTCTGTGCTGGGAGAGCATAATTCAGTGAGAATGAGCTCACATGCTTCTCACAGGCTGGTATCAGGGACAGCTAACTTTGAGGTTGAATCTGGCAAGGGGCCTTTAGCTCATCCCACATACTAGCCAATCTTGATGCAGACATCATACCCAAACACCATAAAGTGTTGCATAGGGCCTCTTGTTTGAGTCTGTCCCACAGGGAGAATTTATAGAGCCTGCTTTTCTGCAAGAGCAAATACTCTGCTTTTTGGATACTGCCTCCCTTGTGGGTTAGATACAAAAGCATCTCCCTTCTTATTTGTATCTGTGTGGATGTATGCACATCTGCAAGAGCAGATGACTGACTTTTTTTCCTTTTTTTTTTAAAGAAATGAACATTTTATTGGTAGCAAGCTTGAAAAATAATTTAAATGTGTTTGGAACATGTAAATAAATTTCTATAAATCTCCGTAAAAGAAAACGGACTGTATTTAATGGAACATTTATACATTTCGGAGTAACTCGGTAGTTAATAAAGTTCCCATTTATTGGGTATGAGGTTTATACCTTCTCCTTCCTGTTACACTCTTGGCTTTGGTCCTGAAGATCTCAAGCAACTGAGTCTGGGTGGGTGACTGTGGGAACGACTTTACAGAAGTAACTGTGGTGTTTAAAATCCTAGGTATGTTTTATATTAAGAGGTGCAATTGAACTTCAGTTTCTGAACATTTCTGGACTTTCTGCGTGGGTTTGGGTATAACATGGAAGGCATTAGATGGTAGACGCAGCACTTTGTGTACACAGTGGATGTTGTGGCCAAGACAAATGTTCATGGCACTAACAAGTCTGGATCTGTCACTACCTTCGTGCCTGTCAGCTTAGCACACTTTATTGAGAAATTCTGGTCTACAACTCCCAGGACTGTGAAAATACGGAACAGCCTGTTTTGCAGGAGCAGGTGGTGACTTTTGCACTGCAATTTTGTCCCATTCTCCCATTATTTTTCCTTCTTTACTGCATACAAAAGAACATCTATTTAGCAGAAAAAAAGCGAAATCCAGCCAGCCTCCTTGTCCTCAGGGAGTACTTCCTCCTCTCTGCTATGGAAATGATTTCTGGACTGGAATTGCTGCTTTTTGCAAACTTGCTCAGCCCCTGACTTTTCTAGTTTGGTGAGTGTCTCTCCCCATTTGGAGTGGCAAGCACCTGCTGTCTGCCAAGTGCTGAGTGATGGCTGCTGGTGGAATCTACGTGGGAAAGCCCTTCACCATCAAAAGGTGTGTCTCAAAAGTTTATTTTTTTTAAACTTCATTTTTATGTCAAAAGGGTTTATAATTACCAATTCATTATTTAAACTACCAGGTGTCAGAGACAGCGGTGCCCTGGAGGTTAAATTTCCCATGTCATACAGTTTTCCCGAAGGCCTAGCAGGGCACGGCATGGTTGCAGTTGGCTTTCAAGAAAGAATCGAGACCTTTTCTCTAGCTTTGTTCTGCTGAATGGCTGATGCTTCTGACTGTGACCAGAGTGCCTCAATCTCCTCTGGTCACTGCTGAGGCGGCAGTGAAGTGGGGGAGCCCAGGGGACCATGAGGGGAATCTGGAGCTGTGGAGATGGTGAAGATTGAGAGATAGAGGGAAGCTGTGGGAGTAAGAGGTGCTGATTCATACTTGGAGGAATTTAATATTCACATCTCATGTGGGAACTGCATACAAATGAGGGGCTCAGTGCATCCCTCATTACAACAGCTCGTTAAATTATCAAGACAGAAAGGGTTCCCATCACACCTCCCACGGTGTACAAGCCCGGACTATGTCATTCAAAATAACCCATCGGTATCTTTCCAATCTTAGGGTCCGTCTTTGTGGACGGATGCAGACAGCCACACGCTGGCTCCAGCGTAACCTTCCCAAGCCAGCTCCGTGCTGGAGGCGTTCCGTAGGCGCTGACCCCGAGCTCCCACCCCGGGGCTGTCACTGCACATCCTCCCGGGCTCGGTGCCTCCAGCTCGGCTGCGCTGCACCGCCAGCACTGCCCAGAGACCCGGCTGCCCCCCCCGGCAACGCCTGCCCGCTGCTGCATGTGAGAACGTAATCCCTGTGGGAGAGGCCCAGCTCAACACTGATCCTTTCAGATTTGGCTGCACAATGTTTTCCATTAACTTGATACATGCTGTTTACATCCTACTGAGGCCAGTGCCAGAGATAACTGCCTTGGGAACAGCTTCCTACAGGTGTATTGTTAACAGCTGCTGGAAACAAAGGAGTTTGTTTTAGCCACGTCACTATCTAAATAGCCAAAAATACGTTACTTTTTTATTACATGTAAGTTGATATTAAAAACTGTCGTGTTCTCCTGGTTGAAAGATGCATTCTGGAAATCTTGTATGCTGTTAAAACTGGCAGCTGAGCAAATATCTGTGCAACTCTAAAAGAAAGTGACTGACACTGGGACGAGGGACATACGAAAGTACTTGTTGCAAGGTATGTGATCGGCACCACCAGCATCAACTACTTGCACTCAGAGAAAATTGTTTCAAGCCAGTGGTTGTTCCCTGCCATGTAACTGGTTTCTGTGCCTTTTCAGCCTGAAGGCTGAGGTTGCAGGATAGACATTGATTGCTTTGGCTGGCAACTTGCTCTGCTTAAAAAAAAAAAAAAAAAGGAAAACAAAAATCCTCAACGTCCAGCTGTTGATGTCATTACTTTCAGCATTGAAGTACTGGGGATATGAGCATGCTGACCTTAGTGGTGGTGTTCAGGGTGAGGTTGTCAGTGGCTGAGCAAATGCTCAGCAAGGGTGGCCTTGTCTGCATTGAGGGGAGTTACATGAGTTTCTGAGACCGTTCACAGCATCTGAAACAGACAGACTCCCTTTGAACAGAGATACGTCTCTTCTGCTTTTGATCAGGTCTAAACAATAGCTCCTTGTTTGTCCTATTCTATCCTTATTTGTTGGGAAGAGGAGGGGGATAAAAGCAAAAAACTTTGATGCTTCCTCGTGGGTCAAGTGGAGCAAATACATGAACTCTACCTACTTTGGTTTTTGTCTTTTTTAAACAATGGGACTTTGACTCATAAATAGAGCTGTTAGCTTCAAATAACTCTTTGCTGCACAGGGACAGCAGATACTTTCAGTGGCTGCAGTGATCCAGCAGCAAAATAAGCATAAAAGCAAGAACTCTTGTTTAGCTCCAGAGCACATCCCAGTGATTGTTTCCTCTTTGCTCTGAGAACAAACCCTAGCAACTGAACTCAGACAATGTGCATTTGGGCACCCAAGAGGAGCTGGATAGAAAATATTTGATTCCACTTCTAAAGATTTGTTTACAATAATTTTATTTCCCTTTACTCTTCCATTTAATTGTCATTAGAAGTAAAAAGGTGACCTTCAAGAGACAGCAGTAAAACAGGGCTGAGGGATGCAAACCTACTATCACATTCACTTCCCTGGTGCTTGCTCCTCGTGGTCCTTTTCTGTAGGTGTGGGGAAACAGATACAGAGTCTCTATGCGCACTTTTGGTAGTTTCTTCAAAAGAGTAAGATTTTACGTCTTTCAGGTGGGCTAGCACAAGTTGTGGGAAGAAACTAAATAAATATCTAAGGTGGGTATGAGCTCAATTGGTGTTAGGAATCACCAAAGCCCAGTAACTGGTGTGCTTTGTAGGGGAAAGTGCATAAGGAATAAAGTGACAACAAAAAATAGGCGAAAGTGGAGACAAGTGTTCAGAACCCATAGAGGTCCCTTTCTGTTTGCTGTTTCTGGCGACTCCAGGTTTAAACCACAGTCTCCAGAAGAAACCAGAACTCCCCTGTGCCTGACTCCACTGAATCCCTGCAGAAAGCAACTGCCTGAGAGCTGCAGGAGTCGCGAGTTCTGGGGCTGAAAACAGGACACATTGCCAACTTCGTGTTTTGGTTTCTGGTGTTTCTCACGCAGCATTTTAAACTGATTCAGACGTATTCCCCATGCAAATATTTAATCCCTGTTGTTAGGAAGAAAAATGGGTGTAAATGTCGTTTTGATTTTTTCCCCCACCCTTTTACAGCTGTATTTGCCCCTGTATGTCCCATGACTGCTTCCTCCCACTTCTGTTTCCTCTATTATAATCTTCCATCTTCCTCTTAAATGTTCCATCATCTGCTAATGATCTGTTTATCTTATTTTCACGTGGCAGGCTTTCTGTACTCTTCCATTTGCTTCATCCTGCTTTCTTTCAGTTTCTTTATTCCAGTGGCTGTTTTGCTCCATCGCTTTCTTCTTTCTGCCGATGTGAGTCCTTCCCAAATGTCTGTCTGCAAACTCTGCAAACTGAGACTTTTTGCTGCCAGCTTCCAGTAAGGTGTGGGAATAGAGGAACAAAATTAAGTCAGGCTTTTAAGGCTTGCATGTCTGTATTTTGCAGCTTTGTCTTGTCACTGCCAGCAAGTCGCTGGGGGAGGCCATTACCGAGAAGTGCATCTTCGCATCTTTTCTATGTGAACATCGCTCACCCCCTGTTCCAAGCAGCTTATAAAGAAGCTTAGAATCTGAGCACATGGGGTGATTTTGCAGAGGTGGGTGAGGAAAGTCTGTTCAAATAAAGGTGTGACTAATTTAGCTTTGCGGTGTCTAAAAAGCTCTAATGAAAGACTGTCGATGACAGCTTCAAAAGCCATTTGGTGAAGTGATTTCTAACCCCGCCCATAGTCTTGGTACCACAGGCAAATGCTTTTGTGCTGTCAGTTTGGTGCTGCTTCCCTGTGCACCAGAGCAAAATAGTTGTATTACCGTTTCTTAAATTTGCACGTAACTTTTCATGGTATGGACTAAGGCTCCAGTATATTTTGGGTTTTTTTGTTAGAGTAAGGACAACAACCTTTTTATAAGAGCATGCACAAAGATGGCGCTTGAGGAACGTATACTCAATTTTCCTTCTGCTTAAAGTAACTAATCACTATGTGAAAGGGAGAGCACTTGGAACACATGCATAGTGTATTCATACAATAAGCACTGCTTATTGCTGCAAGTACTTGGTGCTCACATGTGTTCTTTCTAAAAAGAATGGAATCCTGTTTAAGACAGTCTTTCCTCCCAGGAGGTTATAGCCTAAGCAATTGAGTAATTGAGCTGAGAAGGCATCTTCAGAGGTCACCCAGCCCAGCCTCCTGCTCCAAGAAAAGCTAACTTCACGCATAGGTCACTTTGCTGAGGGTCATAGGGTGTTGTTCTTAGCACAAAGTAGTTATAAGAGGGAGGAGTATGATTTTGCTACTGAAATAAGGGTTCTGAAGATGGGAAAACCCTAAGGAAAATGCTGGTCTTCTGTAGGCTATGGCTTTAAAGTTGTTTGCCACCTAGTTCAAGGAATATATTGCAATTTTTAATGCTAGGCTGTCTGAGGTGGCTGATGGTGATGTTAAGCCAGTAAAGCAAGTAAGGACAGGAGCTTGGCAAGAAATGTGAGAGAAAACTCAAAAGCAGCAGGGAATCTACTAAATGCAAGAAAGAAAGAACGAAGTTTGTGGCTTAAGGGACACCAGAGGAAAAAAAAAAGAACACTGAAAGTTGCAAAGGCTTGTGGGAACAGTGGACATTTGCAGTTTGGATGAAGAAAGAGGAGGAGAGGTGAGCCACGCTAGCCAGGCTGAGAATCAGTCTGTGATGGACAAGTTTACAGTTCTGGGGGTTACCTATTGCAGTTCTGTGGGTTATTTGTTACTGTTGTGGTTGAATTAGAATGTATAGAGGGGTTTGATTGGTTTGGGGGTGCATAATAAGTGAATTAGTATTATGAATGCATTTGTACAGGTGTAGTGTTGCAGGGTGACTATTAGAGGCGGTGGCAAATAGGAAAAGTGGTACCCCGAGAAGAAGAACAACACTTTAGAAGGTGATACCATACAGGTGATGTCAACGCCCTGGACTACAATTGGCCGAGGAACTGACAAATCACACGATGCCTTGGGAAAATGATTGGACAGGAATGTTCCTTGTAAAGAACCAACCAGAGCCCTGGAAACGAGCCAATCATGCGAAGGATCCAAAAATCACCAATCACAGATGAACAGAGGCGATAAGAATTGTTCCGGGGGTTTGCCCCGGGTTCTCCTATGTCTTTTGGGGTCCAAGGGAGTCGGTAGTGTGTCACACTGATTTTAGGTTGTTAAATTGTTACTCTGGATTGTTGTGTGGAGCCTGGGCTTATGTTGGGTCTCCCGCCCTCAGTTCGTTTGTTAATAAAAACGAGTGGACTTTTATTTAAAAAGTCTTAGCTCCGTTTTTAACAAGTCTAGCACTGTTAACATGAGCACAAGTGAATGTAGGCAGGTGCTGGCAGCTCCATAATCAATCTGTGGGAAACTGAGGAACGACCCTTGTGAGCTCAACAGCTCAACCCTTCCTGGCAAATGTTTGCTTACCCTCTTCTTAAAGGAATTAAGTGCCAAATAGAATAGTAAGTTGCAGTAAGTGTTCCCAATGACTAACTTGCGTCCTGCAGGATGTGATGCCCCTTTATGCATATACTGTTAAGCAAGTGTCCTGACAAATGGGATACTTCTGATGCTTGTTTTTTCTTCCAGCATGGCTTTATGAATGAAACCAGCACCCTCACACTTAGAGTAGAGCTGCTGTGGTCATCCCAAGTAGTACAAATACTCATATGGAGAGTGCAAAACAGCAGCTAACCAGGAAGCCTAGAAATTTAGGAAATATTTCTACAGTGCTGCAAAATACTGCCCGAGTTGCTGGGATGGATTTGATGCAATCTGTTGCCAGAGACTTGAAACTCAACTGGATGGAGCATGGGCTGGATCATCTGACAGCTCCTGATGGTGCTTTTAGTGGCATCTAAAAAATATGAGACTGGTTCATACCCCAGTGGAAATGGTCCCAGCTCAGAGTTCATGCTCTGAAGGACCTCATATGGACTAAGGCAGCAAAGGAGATGGCAGCCGGGAGAATATGAATTGCACAAGCCAAATCTTAACCCCTGCCCTCTCCGTATGTACCTTGCAGTAGGAATGTAACCAATTTTCACTGACCACCTGGATCTACTAAACAATATAACCACCAAACCAGACTCTGCAAGACAATTTACAGATGATTTGCCAGTTGAAGACACGGCACAGAGGCTGTGAGTGGAGCGTTAGCAAGGCGAGCTTTTTAAACAATTGTGAGGAATATCCGTGAAATCTCGGTCTATTCCTAATCTGTGCAACAAGCAGAGGAGCAAGGCCACCGGGCACAGCCTTGTGGCCATGGGGTCCCAGAGGTTGTGGTGTCCCCAACCCTGCACAAAGACAGTATCTGAAGTAATGTGAAATGTGGCATAAGCAACCCATGGGAGAAGGGCATATGGAAATAGAGCAGGAGACGTTTTGTAGTTGTAGAAGCAACCAATAATATTAGAAAAGACCATAAAGCAGAGATTTGCAAGAATGTGTAGCTTGAAAATTCAGCATGCATTGGCAGTGGGGTCCATGACTAATCACAGAGGTCCATTGTATTACTGAGCTTAAACTCTTGTTTAATGAAAGTACTTCTCTGAATAAGTCTCATTTACAGTACAGTAAATATCTCTGAATAAAACGTCCAGCCTTAATATACAACATTTTAAATGACAGAGAAATAACCCCAACCTTTGGTAAATAGTTTGAACACATAATCACGCTCTCTGTTTAAAACTGTCATAGGATTTCTAGCACAAATTAATCGGGGTGGAGTGTCTAATTGCTGGTAACTGGATCTGTTACAATGCTGTGTGCCAAACTGGCAAGCTCTTATTATCATATTTCTGCTTGATTAAGCCTTTGCAGGAAAGGAGTTGTGATTTCCCCCACTGAGGATCTACAGTGGCTCTGGGGCCAGCCCATGCTCCAGGGACAGCGCAGGGTGTGGAAACACTTGGGAGATGGAATCCCAATGTGCTCCCACTGCCAAGCTGGGGTGGGGGAACCTTGTTCTCAGCAGGCTGTGGTGGCTTTTGGCATTGGGGACATTGTTGCTGCTCTCAGGCACTGGCTCATGGCCTCAGGCTGGTTCCCCCTCAGCACCATGCAGTCGGAGGCTGCCATGGGATAGCGGCTCTGGCTGCCAGGGTGCTGCCTGCCCGCTGGCCTTGGGGAGACCCACAGGAACAATTTAGAAACCTGTTCAGCAGCATTAAATTTGACAGCAAAGTTAAGCGGAAGCTCTGGGAGGTTGGATCTGTGATCACTGTTTCTTGCAGTGGTTTTAAAACCACTCTAGGTAACCCAAATTCAGTCTCTGTTACATTAAAAATGTGCCTAACAAAAGGGACTTGTTTCAGAAGTACATGATGGTTGTGTTTAAAAGGTTATTTAACCAGGCATCCACTATCTGACCAGTTAGAGTCCTCATGCTGCTGGAAATCACCAGCATCATCTTTGGCCAGACCTGTTGTACTTGCGGTTGCTTTCTCCCTGATGGGGGCAATGTGGATGCTTATAAACCCTATGACTTTCCCCTCTGTTGTCTTGTGCACCTGGCCTGCAGCTCTTTAGCCCGGTCCTCCTGTCCCTAAGCGAGGAATATGTATTTTTCAGTAAACCTCTCTCCCTTCCCCTCACAACTGTGTTTAGCATTCCGTAATTAAGGGGACAGTGACAATGTCTAATGATTCATTTGCTGATATACTTTTAAAAGGGAACTCTGTCCCCTCTTCTCCTGGGTTTCCTTCCCTCCTTCCCTTCCACTAAAGCAGATGAGAAACCTTGAGCTATCCTACAGATTAAATGGCAGCTATGCCACTTCCTTCTCACTTGAGCATTTTTTGACTGTTGACCATTTTCTCTATTTTAAGGGTGCATTTTAGAAGAGGGGACTCTTTTTTTCCTTTCATTTCCTTTTTCCCCCAGTCTTTTTACTTTTCTTTGAGCAGACATGAGCTGTGCTGCTCCCTGATTGCTCCTGGTCCCTGTGCTATGGAAGTGAAACGTCTCTCAGTTGAGCACAACATGTTTGCTGCAGTGCCTCAAGGCGACTGTAAAACAGGTGGCCTCATCTCAGGTCATTCTCCTTTATTGATGTGATTGCAGAGTTCTGTGCTATGGCAACCAAAGGAGTTGCACCCTCTGGAGCTGGAGTGGGGCGTAGGAACGAAGGACTCTGGGACTGTTGTTGGGGACCGGCCCTGGTGCAGCCGGTGCCAGCACCCTGCCAGCACGGGTGTTTATCCAGCACTGCGGTGAGTCACGGGTGCCGTGCTCCACCAAAGCCACCTCCAGCAGCCTCACCATGAATCACTGCAGCCTGAGAGGACTTGCAACAATTCCTGGGCCACCAGAAGGATGATCTCATTGCCTGCTGAGTGGAATAAGGATAAAGTCACGTGGAACTCTGCTCCTGGAGCCAGGAACATGGCATCCCAGCAAAGAGCTTTCAGGTGACCTAATCGGGCATGTGATTCAGCGTTACAAGACCAAACAGGGCAAAGATCCTTCTCGCAGGGAAGCAAGGAAGGAAGGAAGATACTGCAATATACAGAGAATTAACCTGAGGTGGCTTTCATAACAGAACTTGTAAGGCCAGGAGGAATGATATGGAACAGGGTCTACAAAAGACTTAGCTTTAAGCAACTCTCTTTGCATTGCCTGTTTTCGTCTCCTTTTATGATTCTCCAAGTGATATTGCCTGTTTTGAGTGATCACAACGTGAAGTCTGATGATGTAATCTTTGCACACTGTGTCCAGCCCATGGAGCTGAGTTACTGAGATACTGGTTCAAACTCACTTGCCAAACCCAGCTGAAGGATTTAGTCAAGTTTTTCTCCAGCTGAAATAAAGTGCTTTTGTCCCTTCTAAAAAATTAATTTGTGGCAGTTTTCCATTTCTATTGGATTTGTTGTTACTGCTAGGAACTTGCTGATTTCTGAGCAGCCATCAAGTGGTATTTTCTCATTTAGGATATAAAAAATAATAACCTTGTGCTCCTTCTTGTAAGACAAATCTTTAAATGCTATGAAAAATGCTAGTTATTTTAAATGCATGGACTTCTAAAATCAAAACCAGTGCAGAAAATTGGTAGATCTTTTAAATCATCCTGAAATTGTACAAGGCATATAATTTTACAAAAATTAAAAATCAGCTCCTTTTTTTGTTTAAGAAAGGTTGGGGGGTGGATTTGATCAAGTTGGAATTTGCATCTATGACAATGAAGCAGCTGAAAGCTGTTTCTTGCCTCTATTGTTGTCAGCTGGAGTTCAGATCTCAGGAAAAAGTAGAGGAAATTTATTCCCAGAGATCCTTGGGGTTTCCAGGTCCCATATCTGCTGGCTCCAAAGTTTGCGTGGGAAGCCAGTGGGCTGCAGCGAGGAGCAGTCAGCAGGGCTCAACTCCTGCACATATTTCCTCCTTGAACTGTGAGTGTTGGCCATCATCCCGCTTCCTGGGCAAGGCATCCACACGTGTTGGTGCTAATTGGATAGTGCAGACAATCCCCAAAGTAATATTTTGGCAGCTGCTTTCCATTCCTTGACTCTGTTAGGTGTATGTTGGTGGTTAACCACATGTAACAGCATGGGTTAGATAATGAAATCATTGGGGCAAGCACTGATAGGACTGAAGAAAATTATCCCAGAAGGGACTTCATCACTGTAGACCATCAAACAGCACCACCCAGCTCACATCCATTTATTTTCCCTTCCCCAGGCCTGATGTTGTCGTGCATCATGGAAAAGCCTTGTGAAAATCTCAGATGAGGATGAATGTGGTGGTTCTCAGCAGCAGGCAGGTCCAATGGTATCAAGCACCACACCTGAAATACTTGTGAAAATTTGACTGCTGTTTTCCTCTTCTGTTCAGCTTCTGGTTTCAACATTTGTCAATCTCACAGCAGACTAATTGCTTAGTAAGTAAAAGGGATGAGCTGCTATACTAGAACAAAGAAGCCTGTGGGATGCACTGTATGACCTGGGAAGCTCTCTAATGATTTTGTAGGTAAGATGGAAGCTATCAGGTAAAAGGCTCTTTACCTTTCCCAGGAGAGCTACTTTGCTGGGGAAGGGTGCATCTGGGCATGGCCCAAGCCAGAGCTGGAGCACCAAGGGCACGATTTGCACAGCCTCTATGCATACCAGCTCTGTTCTGACTTGCAGGGTTTTAAGGAAGTGAGCTGCAATTGTGATGACATCAGGCAGCTAGCATCAAATTCAGGTTTAGTGAACTCTGAACGTGCCTGGTCCGTGGAGGTGAATTTGGAGCTTTTTGAAAGGACTTTCCTTAGCTGCTGTGCTTGCTCATTTGAGTCATAACCACAGCGTGCGCGGTACTGCCCAAGTGCAGCAAATGACCCAAGGCTTGCACTTCGGGAGAGGTGTCTCAACAGCTTTCCCTGCAGCATGTTGGGTAATCTTGAAAATTCTGAAATTTTTCTGTTGAGCCCACTTTAAAAAGTCAGCGTGTATGTGCATGAGAAGGGGTGCAGGGTAGTTGCTGCTTTCTGCATCTCACTCCTACGGGGGCCGGAAGGGTGGTACTGGCAGCTGGTTCCCCAAGGTGGTCCTTTCTCTCTGAAAGCTTTAGAGATGAGGAGGTGGGCAAAGGAGCTAAAATCTTTGAATTGTGGCTATGAATGGAAGAGGTTGGTTGAGATGTTCTCCACTGAAGTGGCTGAAAAGCCAAAGTGTTTGGAAATGTTCTGAGCACAGAGGAAACAAGTTGTTTGTGATCCCGCAGCTCTCTCAGGCCTGCTTTATGCACAAATATGGCCATAAATGAGTTTTGAAGAGCTACACAGGGCTGGGGAAGGACAAAGAAGCAAGATCTCTTGATTGGTTGCCTGGCTTGCTGGAGGGAGTCCCAGAGCCTCATGTCAGGGAGCAGATCCTTTGGGGAGGGGATGCTCCCACGGTGACTGTAGGCAGACAGAGGTGAAGCACAGGTTGTATATCCCTGATACTTAGCAGTGACCAAGCCAAGGCCACAGTCCTGCCAGGCATAGGAGGCAGTGTAGCTCCCACCTCTGCCTTCCGCCTTCCCCACAGAGGAGCACACAGGTGAGCATGGTCGGGGCCTTGGACCCCCCCAGGAAACTTATTCCCAGTGCCCCCAAATCAGTGCTCAGCTCTGCAAGCTGGATGCAGGCACCTTGTTTTCATGGATGAGAAAGCTCAGCATGCCCCAATATTTTTTTCTCCCCTGTCTTTTATCAGTTTATTTGTCATAATAGGATTATGCATGTGTTCCTCTTGGCCCAGTCCCAGAGGTGCCTTGTATCCACTAGGAATAGTCAACAGCCACAGCCAAGCTGTGTTGTTTCAGGAGGGCCAGCTGGGGCCATCGAATGGTACACCCTGAAGCTGTGTGACTGCAGGACTCCTCACTGCCAGATGATGTCTTAACGACTTGAGACTGCAGCACAGCCCAGCATGGAACCGAGGGCTTCCTTTTGGGGTGCACCTGGGTCTAACTAGTGAAATGTACCATGAGGTGTCCAAAATACGAGGTAGAGGTCTAAACAAACTACTTTATGTAAAGGTACTTTGGATGAGGGAAGTGTGTATGGATATGGTATCTAATAGAAAATACACTGAAGACTCCTTCCTTTCTTTAGACTGTTTTACATCACAGAGCTGTGCTGCTCTTCTGGTAGGTTTTGATATTCTGAGCTTTTGAGAAGTAGAATCCTGATGCTTCCTAGTGAAGAATCTGGCTCTACTGCCGCATGCTGGGAAAAAAGCTTTGCTATTTAGTTGGTTTTTTTAAGAGAAAAAGAAAGAGGAACACGGTGGGAAGAGCATAGGGAATGAGATGAGTGAGACAAGCCGAGCCAAAGGCATCAGCAGGTAGTGACCAAGAGGTATGAAATGTCAGCAGGTGGGAGCAGGTGCCCAGTGGGATTCCTTGAAGAAGAAGCTGCTCCAGGAGCAGTTGGGTTGAGGCATGCACCATATAAGTGGTGAGTTGTTCATCATTACTCAGAGGAGCAAGACAAATGAGAAATCAATTGAGCATCAAAGCATTGTTTCTGATTGCCTATGTTGAAAATAAATGAATCATTGAATGCTTTAATTGATTCATATACATGACTAGGAGCTCCAGTCTTGACTTACAGATCTCTTCACCAGTCAGGCTGGAAAGTCTTGCTCCCACTCACTTTATTTATGCAACAAACATACTTTTCACTTGGCCAGCCCACTTACAAACATTTTTGCTTTCTCTGATTGTTTACTTTGCCTTTAAGAGGCTGGTGATTCCTCTCACTTACATGGTGCTTTTTACTTCTTTGTTTAATTACCAGAGGAGCCTAGAAGGGATGGGGATGGCTGTGTGTAAAGTGCTGGGCTCTGTGCCCAGCAGGGCAAGCAGATGACCCCATCCTCAGAGCTGCAGTCTACAGTGTACCATGGATTTATAGTGTCTGCTGCCAAGTAAGTGGGAAAGAGAACATTTGGTAACTTAAAAGTCTTTTGTAACTCCTTGTGACATATACTGCGGAGTACTTTGTGTCTGGCAATCTGTATGCCCTCTATACACAGCAGCAGCTGCTCGCAGGGGTTGAGGAGGCTGTGCCTTGTCCCTGCTGCTGTCTCTGTTATCCACATGCTTGAGGAGGAGGTGTTGGAGATCTGCCTCTGCTTTGCCACAGCAGTTCAATAAGTAGTCAAAACAGAAGGGAAACAAGGGGGTGTTTGCTGTAGGTGATGGGAAGGGATGGGGAGGGAGGTGTATCCTGGCTTGTGTAACCCGTGGATGGTACCATGGTGGGGAGAGGTGTCTGGAGAGCTGCAAGGGCAGGGACGTCCCATCTGGCTGATTCAGGCAAGCAGGTCTCTGGCAGTGCTGACTGAAGGGAGCACAAGCGGATAAAGGAGAGAAAAAGAAATTTGACAGTTATCTCAGAGTTTATTGGGTGGCTAAGGCAGAGGCAGCCTCTCACTAGCCCTGTGTGCCCCCAGCCATGCAAAGGCAAAGGCCCTGTCTGCCCCTTCACAACCCCAGCCTTATCGTGGGGTCTGGCATGGCTCTGCCTCTGTCTCTCTGTGTGCCCTGAGGTCGGGCTGTGGGGAAGCAGAGTTATCTGGGAAGAGCCTACTCCAGCCAAAAATACCATCATGCCACCAAGCTCCTTGACTCATGGCAACCACAGGTGAGATGGTGACCAATAAACTGGGCAAGAGAAAACAAACAGCAAGAGGAAAAAAACGCCTAATGGTGGCAGTCTCTTGCAATTATTTGCCACCAAGTGGAAGAGTCCTTACTCAGTTGCCCAGGGGCTAACTAAGAATGGAGCGTGACAAGTTGCTCACAGGAGCTGTTACGGGATGAACTGGATTTATCTGTCTGAGAAATAATGCTTTTCACCAGGTCGTTTTTCAGTTGGTTAACACTTTTTTTAAACACTTTTTTTTTAATACCTTGAAAAAAAAAGTTAACACTTTTTTCACTGAGCTCTTTGCTGTGGTGCTGGGGCTGGCGGGGAGAGAGAGGCAGCACAGGAGTTGGGAGCTGCAGGGTGGGCAGGAGCTGCTTTTTTTCTGTTCCTGTACTCCACACAATGGCTATGGTGCTTTGGCTGGCAGACCTGCATCAGCCTGGTGAAAAGGGTCTCCAGCTTTGGACCCACAGGTTTCCCTTCTGATTTGATCAAATGTCTTGGCTGGATCTGTTTGGCAGTGGAACAGCTACAATGCTGCTACATATGTTCATCGTTTTTGGGTGATAGATTTTTGCATCGAAATGGAAGGAGTTCATGTCCTGTGTCTGCTCAAGGGAGCCTTCACAAATGAGATTAAATCTAGAAACACCTCCTGGTCTGTGCCCAAGCTGTCTCTGGTGCTTGGAGGCCGGAGTCTCCCACTGCCTGACAGTGTAGCATGAGTGGATTATCTGCCTTTTTGTTCCACCCAGGAAACTCTAGTTTGTTTCTGCAATACTTTGGAATTTTGAAAGCCTGCAAGGGAAGGGTCTGAGTCCTTTGCCCTGTCCTGAGAAGCTGTGCTGGCAGGTGCTGGTGGGTCAGCCCCTGTGCTGACTGTCCAGCTCCAGGAGCTGAGGTGGCAGCGAGCTCTGTTGAAGCTGGGTCTACTTGTTCAACTCTCTGATGTGTAACTTCCTTCTTTCAGCAATGATTCAGTGACGACAGCATGGATTGGGTATGGTAAGGGAGGGTAGGATTAAAGAGTGGGAACTTTGGCTTCGAGATAGGGTGTTTTAGGGAGGTAGGTAGTTTGGGAGTACAGAAAAAGCAGTTTGTGGTGAAAAGAAAGGAAAAAAGAAAAAGATGCTAAGGATGTTGCTGGGCTAATAAACAATGTGATCATATAGCCACAGATAGGGACCTACACCTGGAAGAATGCTGGTGTGCTTGTGCTGCCTGTTATTTCTTTTCTCGTTACTGGTTAAAAGACAACACTGTAAAATAAATCTGGGGAGGATTCTGCGTTCCCCTTCCATAGGCTATACATTTGCAGGGAAGTGTCTCTGTAAGCTTTGCTTCAGTCCTGGTTCTGCAAAGAGGTTGAAGGAACTCATTATTCATTATTTTATCTTGCTACCTGAAATACATAAATAGCCTAAAGGTTCCTCTGATGGACTTCTTCCAGCTCTTTGATGTGCCAAAGATAATTTCTGTACATACTCCCTCAACCTGTCCCCACTCCCTACCTAAAGTTTAATGTTTCTTCTTGTTATGTTTACCTGTTTGTACTAGACTATTAGGTCTCCGAGGCAGAGACCTTGCTGTCTTTCATGTTGAAGTACCTTGAAGGAGTTGTAACTTCAACAGCTATAAAATGTGACATAAATTATTAAAGCAACGTCAACTAACACAACTCTTTGGCCTTTTCTGCACTAGGCAAGTTTTCCACAGGGCTGCCAGCTGTTCCTGACACCGGCTTGGCATGATCTGTGCCAGCAGCACCACAGCCCATCTCCAACAGGCAGCTGCCGTCGTGAGAACACACAGTGCTCTGGAAGACAATTCTGTGTCTGTTACAACAAGTGGGCTGATGTAGCCTGTGCCCACTTGCAGTCAGGTTCCTTATGAGGTGTCAGCAGCGGCAAGGCTTTTTGGAAAGCCTCCACCTGAGAGAAATCACCCTGCCAGCAGCAGGATCCCATGTCCCCATTGGTTTAAAAACTATCTCCCAGAACTTCTAATAACTTGAGTCTCACAGTGCTCTGGATTTAAGTTCCCTTGTGTGAGAGTGACCAGTGAAAGCCAACAGATGCATCCCTGCCTACAGGAGTTAATCCAAGAAACAGGCAAAGCCAAACAACATGCGCTGCCCTGCCCCAGATCCCGCATGGCTCTGGTGCATCTCTGGGGCTGGAACCCCCATCTCACAGTGTTTCTGGGAGCCTGCCCCTTGCACTCAAAGTCCACAGTGCACTTGCAGCTGGGACTCTTTCACCTTCCTCTCTTTGGAGCCGGTTTCCTTGAGCAGTCTGGGATGTGTCAGGGAGAGACCTTGTTTTTATAACCTCCTGTTATGGCTGGAGGTGTTGCCTCTGTGGTGACTGCTGGGGAGCAGGATTTGATCTGATGCATCAATGCCTCCTCTGGAAATTCAAGCCTCTGAGTCTTACTTGCCTTGGGCAATCATCAGGAGGATTTCCCTTAAATAAAGAGCCATCAAACCTTATCAGGCGTCTTGCCATGCCTGTGTCACTGCTCTCTGAAGACAGCATCTGCTACAGAGAGGTCAGCCAGAGCAATCTCTGGGTAAAAGTCCAGTGTGCAGGCCAAAGCAGTACAAAACTGGAGGGACATGTCCTGGCATTGGTTCAGCCCCATGGCATCCCAGCATTTCAGGAACTAGCAGGTATTGGGCCAAGAGCTCAAGTCCCTGTTATCTCCCTGCCAAGAACATGGCCTTTCTGGCCTCCCTTTAGTTTGCAGTAGGTGTGGGCAGGGTGTCATCAGCAGGGTCTCACCAGCAGCAGTTGCATCCCACTCACCTAAGAAAAGACTGCACAGAGCCTGCTGAGCCCTGGCAAGGGGGCAAGTTGGGCTGAGGCTGCTGGCAAGCAGGTGTTTGGTCTTACAAGGGGTCCCTGGCACCCACCAGTAACAGCCTGAGGCGGGGCTGTCCTGTCCTGCTGCGGTGGTGGAGGAAAAGCAGGGCTTGCTTTTGGGTTTTGCAGCCCTCATCACTGCAGCATCCTAGAAATAAACAGGGGCTGGTGGAGGAGCAGGGTCAGGATTAGGGATGGGAAACTGGGACATCCAAGTTCTGCTTCTGGCTTTACTACATGCCCTTACTTTGCCTAAATGTAAAAATGCTGAATATGCTTTCATGTTTTTCATGATAGTTTGGCTTCTGAAAGATTGACCATGACATTTGGAGGTAAACTGCAGGGCTAAAATGCTGTTGCACATACAGGTTGTTTTTCTTCTTTAGAGAAGCTTATTTCCAAAGAGAAGGGAGTGGTGATGTTAAAGGCCCTGTAAACTGGTTCACGTGGGGAGCTGCAGACCCTACGCCCAGCCAGACTGCCTTGCTCAGAGCTGGCTCTACATGAGACCTCAGAAGTGCCTGTAGTTTTGGATACTTCTTTCGCACATCTGCTCCTGCAGACTGCTCAAGGCTCTTCCATATTTCTTTCAATCAGAGCTATTCTTTCACTGACCCAAGCCTGCTATTCACTGATGAATTGGATGCTGTTCATTGCAGCTTGAAATACTGTTTTGCTTCTCTAAATGCTTCCCATTCATTTTCTTTGGTGACTAGATTCGTAACAGCAAGAGATGCAGCTTTCATTGATACTTTATGCAGCAGCAATACCCTCAGCAAAGGCTTTTTTGTACATAGGCTCCAAACCTTTCAACCACACTATCATAGAAGGCCATAATGTCCCTTTTCTGCAATGTCCCGAGCCACCTGCAGCCCCTGAAAGAGGACATTGTTTCCCCAATTAACCAAACAACATGGGCAGTGTCTGTGCTGGTTGCAAGGGAGAGCTCTGGGTAATCTCTTTTTGCCCTGCCCCAACCCTTCACCCTCTACATGCCCCCATCCTGTTTGAGGCTGAATTTCAGCCCCACTGCTGTTTAAAACTAAATGGATGAATATTTGCAGGGTGGGTTATTTTAGCTGCTAAATGAGCCTCCTGATGCTATGCTCACAGATGGGGCTGGCTCTCTGGGGTGGCAATCCTCCTAGGAGGGATTCCTGAGTGCTGGGGCTTGACATGATCAGAAACAGTTTTCTTCTTGCCTTGAAGTGACCACTGGGGAAGTGGGGGTGTTCTTCTTTTTCCTTTATTTTCTAAAAAAAGCACTTGTGTGGGGAGATGCTGCACTACCTTTTGCTTAGAGAAAAGGAGTCTGACAGCTTAGCACTGTTCAGAGACAGGAAAATTACTTTGTCTAGTGAATATTCTAAAGAGATGAAGTAAAAGATGAAAAAAGATGAAGTAAAATCCCCTCTTTAAAAGAAGAGCTGTCTCACTCCTGCTAAGCCAACAATTTAATTGTTTTGCTCATCTTTCGCAGAATAACTTTAGAGAAGGAACAGTGGAAATGTCTGTAAATGCTTTCTGGTAAAGAAAAGGAATATTCAGATTGTAATCCATGCTGGCAACCAAAGATAAAAAACCTCTGCCTCAACAGATAGGTGGTGGTTTATAATGGGCATATCCTTGCCTGTTTCACTGAGTGGAAAAAGGAGTTGTCACCTGCAGCTCAGCGCTGTCAAGCACCACCCAGCAGCAACACAGTTGCCATTTGGCATGGTGTGGTACCAGCCCTTGCTTGTTTTGAATAAACAGAATTATGTTTGGAACGGAATAGCAACGCTGTTTAAGAAAAACAGAGTACTTAAAGAAAGATTGATTATATGCTGAGCTAGAAAAATGCCAAGAGATGGCAAAGATAATCTCCTTGCTGGCCCACTGCAGCCCCCTGAGAGTTATGGTGCCTGGAGAAGTGGTTGGTGGGTTGTTATCCCAAGAGATACAGAGAGGTGGGCATAGTGCTTTGAATCATAGCTTTTTACCTGCCCCACATTTAGTCTTTCTTCCTTGTGGTTGTCTTGGAGGGGATGGAACACTGGAATCACCTATGCATCTCAGGAGCAAGAGGAAGTCATCTTAAGTGTCGGGCTCTTGTAAACATTCCCCCTCTCCTTTCAAAACTTGTGCCTATATTTGTGTCCTGTTCAGTTTCCAAACAACTGCTGACACAAAGTAGGCACAAGCCTGCTCCACCCGTGGTGTGCAGGGCTTGGGGCGAGGGGCTCTGGGGAAGTGGGGGTGCAGCAGCATTGTCCTCAGGCAGGGCTCCTGCAGGCAGGCAGGGGCGAGGCCATCCTGGGACTCCCAGACACAGTTCCTACTAAGGCCCTGCAAAAAAATACCTGGCACAAGAATAACTTGCTGGGATTCCCCTTTCCTGCTATTTCCCTTGAGGCCTTAGCCACTTGTTTATCTTGTGGGAGAAGTCCACAGCTACAGTTAACTTTGCATATTTGATCCTGTCTGAGGTAATTTCTTCATCCTATCTGCAATATTTCTATTGCAAGAGCCTATAAATGTTTCATTGAGGTGACACAATCGCTCAATGAACATATTACCTCTATTGTCCCTGTGATCTCAAATACAAATGTGGTGGCAGTCACCTCTTGTTTGTGGGCTTAGTGACAGAGGCACCAAGAAGCAAGTGACAGAGCTGGCCATGGCTGGCACTTTGGAGCTGATGTCTGCAGAAGCCCTGGGAGCCAGGCATGGTGCTACCACCCCTCCACCAAACGCTGAGTTAGTGCTGAATGCCTCCAGGACATCTGCTGAGAGAGCTGCAGTCAGTTTTGGAGCACAACCCCCAGCAGCAAATATGATTTTTTAAAAGAGGCAGGACACAGTGCCTTCAGTTCCTACTGAGCAACCTCGGGATTGTGGGTGTGTGGCACTCTTGAAAATCAGGCTGTACTTGAATGGGAAAAGGCAGAGAGCTGTATGACAGAAATGATCAGAGATGCACAATGCTATCTGTATGAAAAGAGACCGAATCAGTCAAATTTAGCCTAGAAAAGGGAGGACTCGAGGCTGCGACAGGTCTGCAATGTGACGAACAGAAAAGGAATGGCAGCAGTTGCTTGTAAGGCAAGAGCCGAAGGATGTTAAATGAAATCATCAGGCAGGTATTTTTTAAGGCATGGAGAAGGAAGTCTTTTTTTCACCCAACCATAATTAATTGGTGGAACTCATTGCCATGGGATGCTTCAGGTGCTGAAACTATACATTGGTTCAAAAAGCAATTAGGCAAATTAATGGGAAAGCAGGCTATGGAGGCCTGTTAGAGCTGCTGCTGCAGATGCTGCCTGTGGCCTGGGAAGTCCCTGGGCTGCCTAGTGCTGGGATTTGCAGGGTTTCATCAGGCTCACTGCACTCTTTCCCGATAACCCCTACGGGCCAGAGCTGCAGAACAGCTCTAGTGTGTCTTCTTTTCCCAGGGCACACCGTGCCAGACTGGAAATACTCCCTCTGTAAGGGTTTTTTTCAAATGTAAAAATCAAAGAACTTTTGAATATCACAGTGAGGTACTGGGAGGGAGGAGAGCTTGGCAGCTCTCACTTGTCTGAAGTGTATTACTGAGGGAGCTGTGTCTTTGCCTTTGTCCCCCTCCCTGACTTTCATGCTGGCAGCAGTGTTTCCTGAACAAGGACAAGCCAGCAGTGTGGGTACCAACACAGAAGATGCTGTGGGGATAGCAGGACACAGAGGGGAGACAGGGTCAACTTAGGTGCTGTAGCTGCACCTTTAGCTTTGCTTCCATACACCTGGACACCTTGTCCTTCACTCCAGCACACTCTGGTTAGTTGTGGCATGTGAGATGCTACTAGATGCAGGTGTAACATCAAGAAATTGCAAGGAAACAGTTCCCACATATATACAGATGGAAAGAGAGGTGTAGTCTGCAGACTGTGATTAAAGCTCAGTGCGTTTACATTTTAAATGCTTCAGTACCCAGTCAGTTTAGATAGCTTAACCTCTGAGAATTAGATAGCTTAATCAGACAGAAATAGAAGCTGCACAAACAAAGCTCTATAAAACCTCAGGGCTCTGGGTACAGGAGCCCCAGCCCTGACTTAATCTTTGTTTAATGCAGCAGTTTGCTAGGCACTTTTTAGACAAGCATAAGAAGAATTGGAAAGAAATTTCATGTGCAAAGATATGTAAAACAAGACTTGTGATTTGTTTATTACATTAAAGAACACAGAGCTTAAGATAAAAAGGTATAAAAGAAATGCCATGGGAACCCAAACAGCTGCACTTTTTTCTTGGCACAGAGAGAGGTAAAACACAGATTTTGTCAGGTTGCCTCTTCTGAACATGCCTGCTTAGGTTAAGTGATGCCAATATTGGCCCTAGGTCTGCCCTGCCCAAAGGTCTCGGCTGCTTTGCAAGGAATCACAGTTTTGGGGTGGGCCCTTGTATGCAGCCATTCAGACCCTCTGTGCTGCATGCAGGACATAGGAAACCTGATGGGGTGTTTGCTGTAGTTGCAGGAGGGCTCCCTCAGGGGCTACAGGCTTGGGGTCATAAGGACACCAACCACCCCAATAAGGGGACAGTCAATGGAGGTGATCTACAGAGAATAAATCTGGAGTGACTCCAAGGCTGTTTATCACAAACCAAAAGTCACCTTTGGAAACTGGTCTTGAAAAACAACAGAGGCGACAGCAGTGCTTACCTGTGGCACAGCATTCCTGGCCTTCCATGGAAATTCGTGAGCTCTGCTGTATAATCTGGTCTCTTAGTCCTGGTTATCCTATCTTAATCACTTGGAAAAACTGTATTCACCCAGGAAAAATGTACTTGCCCCAAGGCGTGCGCGCGTGGGATTATTTACCTGTGCTCCGGAAGGGCAGAGCTTCTCGGCACAGGGATGGGCAGTGTGCCCTGCAGGGAAACCCTGTGCAGGCTGTGAGGAGCCGTGCTCAGCCTTTCCCCCATCGGACAGCAGGCACTTCTTTCACAGAACTGGGAGCAGCTGTTGTAAGGAAGGATCTCCAAGGTGCAGAGGCATCTCCTATGCCCTTCATGGATCTCTTGGATGGGTTTTTTTTTTGTTGTTTAAACTCTCCATCCAGTTAATATCGTACTTCTTCCTTCATTGTTTCCTTCCTTTGTTTATTCTCTTTTCTCTCACTTCCCTCTGCTGATGATTGAGAAACACCAGAGAAAGGTTCATTTCAGATACTCTTCCCCCTTGTCCTTCCTTGCCCACCCCAAGTGCACTCAGTTAGACTCTCTCTCCTTTCACTTTGCCTGTTTCCTACTTTGAGACTGGCCCCAGGGTTAGTCTCTGCAAACAAGCAACCCTCATCAGGGTGGTGGGAGCTCCTTGGGATGCAGCAGGACACCATTGCCCCCTGCCCTCTCGCCAAAGCTGAAGCTCTGCTTTAAGGCCTGAAGTGAAGGGGAAGATCTCTGCAGTGTCAATCCCCTGCCAGATAGCACAAGATAGTAGTGAGGAGGGAGAGGCTAGTCTATTCAGGTCATTAAGATGTGGGCAGAGCTCAGTCTGTCCTAATGAACTCCTTTGAAATCCTATATGTATGTAATTCATCTTGTGCTCCAGTGGATCCTGCCTGAAACTGGTATTGCAATTCTGTTTCTATGCATCTGTTTTTGTATTCAGTACTGTGAGGTAGTTTACATAAATGGGTGGCTTTAATTTGCGTTCCCATTGTAACCGCCTTGCAGCTGTGTGGGGTTAGGCTCCCTCCACCCAATTTTTGGCGGGGGCAGAGTTATGAAGGTGTAAGGAGCCCTCTGTGAGGTACCAGCAGGCATGTGCTCTGTGGCAGAGGATGGGGCAGCTCTGCAGTATCACCGGCCCCGCTCTCACAGCCCTCCTGGCTGCTAGGAGGAGTCTGTGCCACCCTGACCACGCAGAGTGGGGCCACAAAGGCTGTGACAATCTGCGTCAGCCCGTGAGGGACACCAAGAGCTGGCTGGGATAGCTTTAAAGCTAACTGGCTTTATTTGTACAAGGGTTTGTTTGGTTTCCCTTTATGAGTGATTTTGAAAGATCAAATTGTTCCTAGAACATGCTTTCCAGGCTGACTGAATTGCCATTAGCCATGACCACACCTGCAGTCAGTTGTTGGCACCCCTGTCCTGTTCCACACCAGCATGGAAATTGTGGCAAGGTGTGGGACTTCCTGCACCAGTGTTTCACTTTGCAGCATCTACCACAGCCCTGCTCCGATCTTGATTTGGGGTCTTTGGATGTGACCACAACAGATACCTTGTGAGAGGCCAGGCAGGTCACTTGTAGGCATGAGTATTTCTGCTGTTGAGAGGCACCATTTATTTTGGCAAAGCAAATAAGGCTTTCACATGGGAAGGCAGGGCAGCAAGAGGCCTCCCTGACAGTTGATGTCCTTTCATTATCCAGTGAAAGGGTCCTAGGAAAAAGACACCATCTTGCTACCTGCAGGGCATCTCACACTGCTCTAACCAGCTTTAATTTTAGCAGCTTGGCATAACTGGGTGTGCATGTCTTTCATGTCTCCCTTTGCCGTCTGTCTCTGAAGCTGGAGCTTGTGGCCTGGAGTCTTCATGTACCGCAGATGAACATGAGGAAAATGACAGAGAGATTTATGTTAATTCAACGTTCTCCAACACTCAGAGCCATTGCATTGGTCTCAGGTCAAAGATGAAACTTTCACTGTAAACAATAACTAACAGATGCTGTACTTAAAGCCAATCTCTTGTTTGTCCTAGGAGGACACACGACTCCTTGGTAAGTGCAGGAACCAGTTCTGAGGATTAAAAAGCAGAGTAGAAGATGCAGGGAGGAAAAAACAAACCATGTTTAGTGCTAAACCTGTGGTGAATGGCGTCAATGGTAATGTACAGGCAGAGAAAAGACACCTCACCTCACATCTTTCCTGGCTGAATGTTTTCTGGCTGAAGAATTGATTTTGGAGTTTGGCAGACAAAGAGAAAAACAGAGACAAAAACTGTTGTTTCTGGCAGACCTAAAAAGTCATTCTGTCTCAGATTGGTCAACTCTCCTCAGTGTCACCTGTAAGCTCAGCAGCAGAGTCAAAACAAAGCCTTGCCATTTCATCCTGGTGAATCTTCTCATGTGACAGCAGTTTTTAGCCAAATTTTCCTGTCTCTCAGCCAGGGAGCAGTGTTTTTCCCAGCTGAACCCTGGTATCCAAGAGGACTGGCATGGCAGCAGTCTGGCACAGGCAGCACAGCTACCCCTGTGCCTGGTTGGGCTCACAGTTTTGGCCAGTGACTACCATAGGGCAGAGGCTGCTTTTACATCTCCTTGTCCCAGCTGCCTGTGTGTAGGCAGTGGTTATAGGGTCACTGTGCCCCGGTTATCCCCATCAGTGTGTGGACTCAAGAGATGCCACCCGAGCCCAGGCATCAGTTTGGACCAGTGCAAACCTGTCAGAGGACAAGAGATTTATTAGTCTTTTTTCTCCCCACATCAGCTAGTGGGCAAGTTCAGCCTGTTCATTAGCAAGGAAGAGCCATTTGCCCAATTCCATAACCAACTGGAAGGTGCTGTGAACTATGGCCATATGACAGAGATTTGGTGGTGTTAACAGTCTTCCCCCAGCTGAAAGAGGCCCTCTCCCTCCTGCTCCCAGCACAAACCACTGCCTTTCAGAGAAAAAAGTACCTTCCATTCAGTTTACTCTATCGGTAAGCCCTTTACTCAGCTGTGCTGCGAGGGGCTCTGGGTGGAAACAGAGACACCAGGTCCCCTTGTGCCTGGCCCTGCATGCTGTGACTCACCAGCTCTCCTCTTTCGTTCTCCAGCAGGGATGCATGATCCCCTGAACAGCAAAACCAAGTCATGCTTTTTTTATGCAGTGTCTCAAGGTAAGGTGTTGCAGCTCATGGAAAGGATTGCCTTTGAAATGAAAGGTGATATGAAACTCGCTGTCAGAAACCCTCCAACTGGTCTCTGCCATGTCCCTAGCACAGGTGCCAAACCCCCTTGCTCCCTTTTTTATTTCTCTCTCCCCCTTCTTCCATTTCTTGCACTGACCTCCTTGGCTGCACCACACTGTATGAACTTGTAGTAGGATTAATGTGACTTGAAGCTTGAGGCTGTATTCAGCTTTGATTTATGTCAATAGGCATGGGGTCCATGCTACTGGAAAGCAAGCAGGTCAGCAGTGGCTGAAAGTGCAGGTTGTCACCTCTGCAGCCTGGATGTGCAGGAAAAAACATCAGGTTTGAGGGGCCAGGAGCCGAGGATCCTCTGACAGGACACTCACATGGTTCTGCCTCTGGGTCAGGGCCATGCTGCCACCATGCCCTTGTGCCTGTGAGAATGAAGGAGGATCTTCTCCATGTGCACCATAAGCCATGGTTGAACTGGGCTTTTGGGCAGTAAGGTTTCATGTGCTGGTGGCTCCAAGGCCCCATAAAACTGGGGAGTGCAGGAGCCAGAGAGGACCCCCAAAAGTGCAAGGTGACCGCGTGTTTCTTAGAGCACAGTGGCAAATCTTGCAAACCCCCTCAGGCCATGTCTGTGCTTGGGGGAGGCTTTGGCATGCTTAGCCCTGAGACCTGCCTGCTCTTGCAGAATCACCAGGGCTGCCCAGCTAGGGTGCGTGGGGCTCAGGGCCATCTGTGTCCAGCTCCCCCAGGACCACAAGGTGTGATGGGCTGGGCTTGCATGAAGGTACCTGAGCTTTCCCTCCCCAAAAGATGCCGCAGCAGAACTGGAAGTCTTGACTGGAGGCTGGTGTGCGGGTGTGGTGGGTGGCTGACGAGCCTTGGCAAGTCTGGAGGCAAGCCTCCTTGGTGGCACAGGGAATGGTGCAACGTGGGACCTGGGAAACAGAGCACCTCTGTACAGCCAAGGAGGTTTTACTGTGATAGTGACACACCAGAGCTCCCATTTGCCTTCAGGTAGCACAGCTGAAGTCAAAGGATGAATTACCCTTGGCTAAGGATGCCATCTAAGTTTGCCTAAAGCCCAATAAGGTAGGAAAAAAAGTTTCATTTTACAGCTTCCCAACATCAAATTTCAGCTACAGCAGATACTGATCTGCTTTCTGAAATTAACTATCAAATTAGCTTAGAAATTATTAAAAAGCTATTTCTGTTCATTACAGTGGGGTAATATATGGCTAGACTCTTCAAATTTATTAATCTCCTCACAGCTGCTCACCAGGTACAGAGGACCCATTTTTTCTATCAGGCTATGATCCTACAGCTTTAGTCCTGTGTGCTCCTTGAGGCTTTCTGTAAAGCATCAGGTGCTCACATCACACTTCAGTGCCTGCATGTAGCAAGGCTTGCTCATAGTTCTGTTTTACTAATAATGCAGCTACCAAATGTCACCTGTCACAGGCAACTAAGCAATGTGACATTGGTGACTCACCCCACGTTCCTGGGAACACCCTGGCCACAGACACACTTTTGTGAGTGTACCACACCCTTTCCTGCAGGCTTTAACACACCTTGACTGCAAAGCACCTCAGCATTGTTGGCTTGAAAAAAGTGGTCTTCCGACTGGATAGCTGCTTGGCTACCATTACAGAAACCTACTACTGTACGACCCACTCTGCATAACGTATTGTTGAAAAACATCTCAGTGGTGTCTGCCTGCAGACATTTGCCACTTAAAGAGCTGAGATGCAGAAAGCATTCATTTTAGACTAATCGTAAACTGAAGTTATAATAATGTGGCCCACATGTGGAATAAAGAAAATAAGAGATTATACACTCTATCTTTATAGATAGGTCCACTTGATTAGGTAAATACAAAAAATAGGCCTATTTTGATAATATATTTAGACTTGGACAGAAGCACTGTATTTGCAGATTCATTCCATGGTTTATTAATACTTCTTTTTCTCAAATGACCATGTAATTTGTATAAGTGCATTGCAAATTCCAAGATTTGATTCTGTTTTCACATTGGTTTCTCCAGTTTATATTGGGCCCACTGAAATGCAGATTTAGCTTATATCTATTCCTATTTTAACACATAACCTAAATAATGTTTAATGTTACAAGCTGTGGTTGTGTTTGCATTCTGCTCCTAGTTCACTACAGTCCATTATATTGTCAACAGATAAAATGAAAATTTAGCCTGCCAATCTGCACCTTAAAATTTTTTAGATGTTGCAATTACCTGATTTGCTAATGTATTTTGTTTTTACCTTTCCCTCCTTTTGTTTCCATATTCATTTATCTCCTCTGTTTATAACATCTTTAAAAAATTACAAAGCAGATTTCCCACGACCACACTTGTTTAGTTATGGAAGAGTTTATAAGTAAAGTAGTTTACAAAATAAATGGAATGGTTTTAACATCTTTACAGTGGGATAACCCTTCCACTGTGAGGAGGAGGGCAGACTTAAGCCTGCCCACCTCCAAAGAGATGGAGACAGAACACAGCCAATGCCCTGTGTAAACAAGACCTGGCAGCGTCATTTCTCTCAAGTGGGCTGTCCCAGGGCGGCATGTTTCCACTGAGCCAGTTTTCAGCCTCTCAGCACCACTCCCCATGCAGGATGGGTGTGACAGGTCCTTTGCCACCTGGTGTGCCTTCATTTTGATTGTTTCCCTGAAATTTTTGCTCTGTCCAGACCACGAGGATGGGGTTTTATTTTACAATTGCTCTTCCTGCAGAACCCCTCTCCAAGGATGAAAGACAGGCAGTTTCATGTCCAGTTTGCTGCCACCGGATCATCTGAAAGGCTGGAAAAGCAACCACAGGGAAAGCACAGATTCCTCCAGTCTCCCAGGCTCTCCAGAGGCTGTTGATGAGCAGAAGGGTTTTCACTAAACAGGCAGGGGCTGCCAAACTCCCTGTTCCGTAGGTAGCCAAAATAAGCTATTACAGAGATGGCTTTTCCACCCCATAAACTGTAGGCCATGCAGAAGCCTCTCCTTTCATTTCCCAAACTCATTTTTGGCTGCCAAATCTAGGCAGACTGACATAATCCTCTGTTAAGGGTGAATCTGCGTGGTTGGGGAGTATGGTTTTGCAATCTCTTAATGACAATTCGCCACAGCTTGTCCCTGTATCAACTGTCCAGGGAAACAACATTAGTGCCCAGTAAGCAAGAAACAAGTTGCAACTTGCGACTTAGGCAATGCAGCTGATGCTGCAGCCATGCTCATGGCCTGGGAGGAATTTTGTTGCTCAGCTCCATCTAGTGGCACCGGCTTCGGAAGGACGGCGGTGGCTGTGGGAGGGGACACGTCTCTGGGGACGGTGGGCGTCCGTCAGGCGTATTTAATTATAGCTCTTCTCTCTTCGGGTAGATGCATGCATAAGCGTGCATATCACCGTGGATCCCTATAGTAATACATACACAAAAGGGGCAGAAGAGGTGAAATTATGCAGAACCACCAAAATTAGGCTTAAAGCTGCTCTGTGTAGTCTCCTGTTTTCCTGTCACTCTTCTGCTTTCTTTTGGGGATGTTTTGCTCAGTTACTGCATCTTGTCTCAGTCAGAAGATGAGCTCTGGTATCACCACTGGGTGTGCCTGCACGTCACTTCATGAGACAGGTCCTCAATCCTGAGCTAAACTGCTCCCTGAAATGCAGTAAATAATACTCTAAAAGTAGTGGTGAGGTATGACAGCAACTAAAGCAAGCATGATCCAAAGTAGCAGTGTGGGTCTCGAATCTGTTGGGGAATGTTTGGGCTGGGTCTGCGGTCGTGCTTGGGACAGGGTCTCAGCTCCAGCCCCAGAAAGAGCTCAGCCAAACAAGCCTGGGTATGGAGTCACAAAATGCCATTTATTCCTGGCCAGGGATCAGCTAGGCTTCAGTGAACCTTGGAAAGTCAATTCAGCTTCAGGAGCCAGAATGAGTAAGATTCATATCAATCTGTTGGCAGGTTGTAACACTTTTTATATTTCCCATGGCAACTTAATGCAGGAGAACCAGAAAGTGAGAATGACTCAAAGTAGTGGAGAAGGGGTAATGCCAAAATCAGCAGGATTGTGAAAAGCCTATTTGCATTTTTCCCCAGGGATGCTTGTTTTTAATATAGAGAGGTGCTAAAACTAAAGATATTTGCTTATAATGACATGGGTTTTCTTAATGACATCCTCAAATAGGAATTTCTTGGACGTATTACTCCATTTGGAGATCACAGTGAATAGCAGGGATTCACACTCTGCACTTCACTTAGTAGAGGCATGTTTGGAGCAGCTTCTTGAGTCCTCAAGATCAACAAATCCATATGAAAGCAATGCTCAGCTTTTACACGCTGCAGAACCTTTCAACTTCAAAGTGCTTTGCACACATTAACTCATCTGAGATGGGTTCCGTCATGAAACTGTTAGCCCTTTGGTTTTTTGTACCACACTATTATTATATATATTAACCTGGTGCCTAGAGGCCCAACTGAGCTCAGGGCTCTGCCATTCATAGACGGAATAAGAAAACAGCTTCTCTATGTATGAGCTCACAATCTAAAAGAGTAGCACTGGATGGGAAAGGAGAGAGTACTGGGAAGTGAAGCACGCCCTGTGTTGCTCAGCCAGCAGCTCGCAGGCCACAGGCTTTACGAATTCGAGGCCAGCACGCAATCCCTTGGCTTCCATGCTTCCTGTTAATGTCAAAGGTGGCAAGAAAGGCTGACAGCCATTTTACCTCCAGATCTGAACAGGCTAATACTGTCAAAATTGTGTGCAACACCCTCTTAACTAGTCTTTTGCTTAGGTCCTTTCCTTCTTGTCCTTTAACCCAAACTAAGCTTTATTCTTATTGAAATCACTCTTTACACACCATATATAACTGCCCCCCGACCCAGTTATAGTGTCTGGTGTTTGTGACCTGAGCTGGATAACTCACACATCTAACTTATAGGGTTGTGTATGCATACACACATGCTGAAGTGGAGAGTGTGTCAAGTCTTACATTTCTGAGCTATAGGTTACCACTGTACCTGCACTGGAGTGTCTTGACAGTTTGGCCACAGAACAAATTGATGGGTTTCTGAAACCTGAAATGCTGCTAGAAGAGCTTTTCTAGCAGCTCTGATAGTTAATTTGTTTAATGCTCTGAAACTACAAAAGAACAGAAAAATAGCAAATATTATTATTACTAACAGGACTTAACATAAAGAATTTGCCCATGCCAATGAGGAGCAGTCCCATGAATCCGAAGTAAATTCAGAAATGTCCATGTACAGGGCTAGAAGGCTGTGCAACCTGGGGCATCTTTGGGGGGAAAGGAAAAACAAAAAAAAAAAGGAAAAGAAAATCCAAGGAAGCTGCAAATACAAATAAATTGGTTGCAAACCATATGTTGCAAACCTCAGGAGTCAATAGGTACAAAGTGTGTATGTCCAGATGCCGAGTATTTAACTGCATGTAGGTTTGGAGACTTGATGCCAGGACCCTTGAAACAGGGGGACCATTAACTTTCCAAGAATAATTCTATGGGAAATCAGCCCTGAGGATCAGGCAGGTCCTAAGAATTTACTACAGACTGGAGACCTTCCTGTGGGATTTGACTGTGGCTACTAGCTCTGTAGCAGATCTCTGGAGGATGGCTTTGGGGCAGTATGGAAAGGCTGGCCTTTCAAACTACCTAGGTAGACACTTTTGTCCTAGAATAATTTCCAGTGTGCTTTAGAGTATTACCTTATCATCCCTTTGACAGCTAGTTCACTCAGCTCCTCTCTCCTGCCTTGTACAAGGAGATATACTTGCATGAGTCTTTCTGGGGCAGAGGCTTGTTCTGCTTTTATGTGCCTAACATAATAACGCCCCACCTTGAGGGGCCCTAGGCATTGTCCTAATAAACAAGCTGAATTAATTGCACGTTTGTCTCCTTTAACCATGTGGGAGGAATAATGCTAGTGGACCATTATCTTCTGTTGTCAGTTTTCCAAAGTTTGCCTTGGATGTTCATGACACTTCAGGCATGTGCCATAGAACTTGCCCATGCAATCTGTCTTGGTGAAGAGCCTCATTCCTGCGGCTTTTCTGGGGCTTGACACCAATTTTTAAAGTAATCTGCTCCAGTAACTCAAGTTCTTGGAACAGCTCTCTATCCCTCTGACCAATATCACACTGGCTTGATAATGGCAGTCAGGAACAGACAAACAGCAAATACACAAATTATCTCAATTGTGGAGAAGCAAATAAATACTTGTAAAGATTTTACTTCATTTGCACTTTGCCTTTATGTAATTTATTACCTTTCAACGTGTTGCCTGCACTTTTTAATTACTGCAACCCTTCCATCATTTTTGTAATTTAAAAATAGCCAATTATATGACAGTCTTGATTGCCTAATCATTGTAGTAAAATATACACATGTGTAAGTAAGGATGATTGTTCTTTCTTGTTTGTTTTTGTACTATTTGCCTTTCAGATATCTAGGTTATATAACTGTTCCCTTGGCTTGTGATCAGGTTTTCAGATTAACGATGGCTCTGCTGTAGTGCACTGTGGAGTTGATATATGGCTAATCCACCTGATGGGCTCTGGCTCCTCATTCCTTAAAAGCATGTGGATGGAGGATTTTAATGTTAGAATGGCACTGTCAGTCATGTATTAAGCGAAATCAAGGTCCCAATCTCCATCTCTACAGAGGTGCTAGGAATAACAAGTTCAGTGCTGGAATGCAGTGCTACTACTCTTGCACATGGGCTTGAAGATATGTAGGAGCCACAGCTTCCTCTGCATAGTGGGGGTATTATACACGCTTAGCAATTCTGAGAGTCAGACATGCATAAACCCCAAACCCATCTTTGTTTTCCCTAAAGTAATCATAACTAAAACCCACCTTTCTGAACCCTCTTCTTATGGATGTAGGACATATGATATTTTGTCCTACCTCCAGAGACACCCTACCAGGTTTCCATGACTCAATTTATTACTTGCTCTTGCCTAATGTGTATTGAGAGAGTATCCAGCAGGCAGACCTTCTATCAGACTGCAACACTGAACTGGAAAGCACTGAACAAGTAAGAGATGACAAGGTGGTCAATACTTTTGAAGGGGTGTAAAACTGAGACAAAGAATCAGCTGAAATGTACACTTATCTCAAGTGTGTCTTAATACAACATTTAACTGTAAGGATGTGACTAGGTTGTGCCCTCAAGTATTTGCAGGAATGCAGGCTCAGGTCCACCCACACAGCCCACCAAGCAAGGTTTCCTGTGGGTACAAGGTATGTGTGCCCATTAACAGCAATTTGCAAAGGAGAGACCTTATAAACAGCTCCTTTGCCAGTTGATTTTGGGTCATTGACACAATAAGCCAATAGAAAAACAGCTTTTCAAAAAATGCTTCTTAGATACAGCATGCGGTGTCCCTTCAGATGGATGAGGGCAGGCTGTTCTGGAGCATGTAATTGCATTTCCCTCTTCAGAAGGAAGATACTTGTAGAGTTCAAAAGGCAAGTATTAAACAGAAATGCTAAGAAAAATGCTATTTTCAGGATTTAGAAAGAGGATTCTAAAAAGCCAAAGGCTTTGAGAAGGCCTGAGGAAAACCGTGCAATTAGATTACCAGATCACTTTGCAAGTAACCAAAAAACCCCTGTAATAAAAATTACAGGATATACAAAACAAAGCAACTGTGAAACACTGAGATGCCATCTTCCCTCAGAATAACGATCAGTTCACTGCTATCAAAACAAGACATAAACAAAACTATGCCAAAGTGATATTGTAGCATGAGATGATGGAAGTATATAGTGGTAGGGAGAAATAAAGGGAGGAAGGAAGTGTTTGGCTTGCTAGTGCTGCAGGTGGGGAAGCAGCATGGGGACTTAAGATACTCCAGGAAGAGACTGAGCAAGGGGTGTGCTTTTTTGGTAGAAAAGACAGAGATTGGGAGCCAATTCAGACCAAATTTGAAGTCTGCAAGTTAGTCATTATTAGATTTTATAGCTTAGTTCCTTCAGATGTTGAGAGTCAAGAGGTTGACACATTACTTTAAACACTGAGTTGGTTCACCTACTCTAAGTAGCAGCTATGTAATAAAAAACCCACACATGCTTTCACTTAACTCGTTACATCAGTTAAATGGTTAAAAGAGGCAACGCATCCAAGGACATCTGAAAACATTACTGTATCTTTCTGTTGCACTCACTTCAGTGTGGTCCTACCACTAAGCTTTGGCAGCAATTCTTGAAAAAAAATTGCATTTAAAAAATATATACATCAAATTTGTGGGCCTAGCTCTCACAGCTGGGGTCAGAGGAGGGGCTGGCTTTGACTTTTTTGTCAAAGCTGTGTTGTGTGCTAGAACTAAAAAAAACTTTTTCCCCAAATGAATTTTCATTTAGAACGAGCAAATGGAATTTCCCCAAATGAATTTCTGACAGAAGGGGAAAAGCTGAGAAAACTCGGTTTGGCTGCTTTACTTTTGGCAACATGTAAACCCTACAGCTCGCACCTGGCACGGCTGCCCCGGTCAGCCCTGACGGGCGGCTGCAGCCTCGGCGATGAGAGAGATTACGAAAAACCAGCAGAGGCGGCCACTCCGCACCGCTTCCCGCTAGCAGATGGTCATTGACGGAGTACTTTAGAGAACGCTTGGGAGTTTTTTCTCCTCCTGCTCGTTAAGGCGAGAGGAGAGCCTGGCCAAGGGTTAATCAGCGAAGAGGGTGTGGCAGTGTGCTGCAGCTCAGCTCCATTCCAGCCGGCCCTGGGCAGCTTTGGGGCTTTGCTCCTGGGGTATAAACGCCCCCAAAATGGGACGCTGCCGGCTGTTTGGGGAGGTGCTGCAAAGAAAACGCTGTTTCTTCACATTGCGGCCATGTTGGCGGCGCGCAGCCCGCCCCTCACGGCCGGGCCGGCCGCCGCTGGGTGGCGCCAGAG
>VZRO01001731.1:459618-532738 GCA_013397915.1 Daphoenositta chrysoptera
AAGGGCCATTGCCCGCTGCCCGGCAGCCGTGCTCTGTAAATTCACGTAAATGCCCAAATTTTACATGAGGGAAAGGGAGTGTGAGGCACACGTAGGGCATGGCACAGGCTGTGTAGCAGAGTAAGAGATGAGGCTGGAGTTGAGAGCTGTTTAAAGGCTGTGTTAGAGGTATTCATCACGTGGGTGATGTGCATTTCCCCGGGGTTTTAGGAATCTCCTTGAAAACGTTACTTTGTCTTTCATTACGTGCATTAAAAAGTGGTCATGGCTGCTCACCAACCTGCTTAAAGGTACGTGGAGTAAAGGAAAATAAAGAAACCTGAGACTTGCTGGTGGGAAAGGATGAATCTCAGCGGCTTCTTGGAGTCTGATACAAGACCTGGATCTCAGCACTGAGCGAGACCGAGACCATGCAACTTTTGAAGTAAACTACAGGTGAGCACCACAGGCTGAGAACTGGTGCTTTTGGCAGAGTTTCAATTTTGTTTTCCCCTTAGTCTGAAGAGTCAGACTAAAGTTTCTGTTCTCCATTAAGAGCGCCAGTCTTGATTTGGAAACACCAAGCAAAGATGAAAAAACTTTCCCTGGGTACCTTGCTTATTTGGTTAATCACCTTGTAGATTACACCTTGTCTGATTTCACAAATTATTTTCTTGGCTTGAACTACAGAGTTTTTCTGGTGTGTGTATGTGTGTGTCTACTGTGTTAAAGATCTCTCAAATTGCATTTTGTCCTTTTGAAGGATTTATATACTGTAACTGATTAATCTCTTATGTCTTCCTTTTGATAGCCCAAACAGCTGGAGTTCCATAGGCCTCTCCTGCAAAGTATTTTCTCGAGCTCTCGCCTTTTCTTTGTGGTGCTTTATACCACCTCCCACGTTCTTAATCAAAGATCTGAGAAACAAGCTCTTCTTCCACTGCTCCCTTCCCCTGCAGCACAGTGCAAAAATAGGGACTGTACATACTCATTTTGTTTCTTCACGTGTGTCTGTAGTGTCTTAATTTTGTCTTAAAAATTCTTCTCAAGTTCTTTGTTTTCTAGAATACGCTGTTGTACTGCGAGGCTTGTGCTTGCTATTCTAACATTTATTGTGTTGAGTTTGCTTGAGTGCTATGTGTTACTGAGCTGAATTTATTTATTATCAAGTTTTTTTACTCTTTGTCAGTCTCAATATGTTAAACATACATATGTACGTATCAGATGTACAAACGTGTGTGTTATGTACAGCTTTATTTCATAGAAGAGGGAGGAAAAATACTTTTTTTCTGGGCTGTGTACTCAGAATGAAACCCTGCAAAACCCCACTAGAAACTTGCTCAGCTGATAATGTTTCCCCACTATCTTTGTGAGTTTGCCAGTTAGCCAGTTTTGAGTGCATGTGTTGTGCTTTCATCAGTGCAGGGTAAGAGTTACCTGTTAAAGTGCAGTACCCTGCAGCTCTGTGTCAAGTGCTCTATGAAAGTTGTTACACTTCCATGATAATCATTGGTAATCAATCCCGCAGTCTCAGAGCATGCAATCAGGTTTGTGAGCCGGTGTCTATTTTCCAGGCAGGCCAGCCCTACTTATGTTCTTGTCCTCTTAGTCTTTATTGATTGCATTGCATGGGTTTTGCCATTACCTTGCCATGGACTGAGGGCTGCAATTACTAAGGTCAACCTAGTCTCCTCTTCAGTGAGTATCAGTACAATGCTTCAGTCTCCTGGCATGTTCCCAGTTGTTTGAAGGGGAATCTCTTCTCAGTGTAATCAGAAGGGGTATGAAATGAGATACTGCTGCACCCCTAAGTCTCCTGAGCAGCTTGATGCCAAAGGCTCGGATAAATGAAAAGTAATCATGCCTCTGATACTGTTCTGATTTGTTGATCCACAACAACATCTTGTCTTTAAACCTCCATTTGACCTTCATGTTCCTGTAAGTTTTGTACTCTTTAAAACAGTAGTCTGGAAGGGCAAATACTGTACTCTTTCTATGGCAACATGTTTTGCATAATCTTTAGCATGTATTTCAACCCCATTTTCATTCTTAGCAATGCATTTTATTTTCTTCATATGTACAGTGAAGAGTAACTGAAGGACTGTCTGTATCATTTTGCCAGACTCTAATCTTTAACTGGGTTGTAACCTATTAATCTGACTAGGAGCAGACACAGTTATCAGAGCAAACAGCCATCTGTTCATGTCCTTCCTTTTAGCCACTGTACAGAGTAGTCTGAAAGATGCAGGGCAGGAAGGAGAATGGGCAGATAAACTGGTCTCCATAATGATCCTCCAAAGAATCTTATCTTTCTTTCCAGGAGAAAGGGATATGAATTGAATCCTCAAAAAGCATTTGTAAAGAGGAATTTAATAATTAATTTCCTTCTGCTTTGCCTGATTCTCTGCAGTTGGAACTATACCTTTTGCTAACTGGGAAACTTCTGTTTCAGTGGTGAGCACTGTTTGCCATTACCAAACCCTACAGATAGATGCAGGCAGCCATCTTAGATTTCACAGTATGGTTTAGCCCTATCCATTAATATCTATAAAAATAATGTGAGAGTTTTGGAAGACCAAAGATTCACAAATGCAAAATAGAGAGTTAATTAGAGAGGGGGCTTTTTTTGTTTGTTTTGGTTTGGTTTTAAATAGGATTTTTTTTTAAATCTAAATTATCAAAAATATTTTTTGTTTTTTTTTTTTTTTTAATTTGGAATTATATTGCTAAACTTAGGAGATTACATCTGTGCTTAGTCTCCCGAGGTGTGCACCTGGGTGATTTTTAGTGGTGACTGTACTTGTGGGTATGCCTAGAAGTTTGGAACAGGAGCTAAAACCTTACTGACTATAGACAGCAATTTCATTATTGATTGGAATGGAAGGTCACTTAAGCATTGGTCTTCGTAATGTGGTTGTTGAACAAGAGGAGAGGGGTCTGATTTCAGTTGTATTGGTAATTTTTGGCTTTTCTGTTTAATTCTGTGATACATTGTGTGACTTTTGTGCTCAAGAAAAAGAGAAGTGTTTTATATGACAGGTGCTTTGTGAACTTAAAAGAATGAGCTTGTTCTTCATCTTCCCCTGATTTTCCTGTTATTCCAGTCCTAGCTTTAAGTCCTTCCCTGAAGCACAGACTCAGCAGCATGTTGGATGCAGGGCTGTGTGGTGATGTCAGTCAATTGCATATGCGTCAGAGCTCTGAAATGCAATATGAGCTATTAAGTGAGGCTCTTGGCTAAATCTGTAGCTGCTCCCAATCTGCAGAACTGCAGCTGTTTCCGCTGGTGGTGATGTCCCTTTGGTCTTGCACCCATACCCCAGGCCCGCTGCTGTCACTACTCTGCATGGAGCGCCTGAGTTATGGCTCTGCTCTGTCACGGGGTGTGCCCAGATGTGCGCAGTGAAGTGATGATGGGCAGTGTTGAAATGTTGCCACAAGGAAAGTTCCATTATGACATGGAAAAAAGTCCTTCCCATGGGGGTGGCAGAGCACTGGAAACAGAGCTAGAGATGTGATTGCTCAATCCACATTGAACCTCAAGTGGACAAGGCCCAGGATCTCAATATCTACCATGGAGTTACCCCTACATGAAAAATGTTTCAACTAGGTGACCTCCACATGTTGTTTTCAGCCAAGATTTTTTTTTTTTTTTGATGATTCTTCTGCAGTCATTAGTACCCATTCCTCATACTAAAGTTCGTTCTGTCTCTCTGGATGATAGAAGTCATATTTTTACCACAAGATGATTAAGAAGTGTCCTTATGTTTCTCTCTGAAAATTACCCTTTTTTTCCCGACTTTTTATCTTGGTGGCTTACACTTTGGAAGTCACTCACATTCCCAGAGTAGCTGGATTCTTGTCTACTTTCCCAGGAGGGGTGTTAGGGCCTTAGGCTGGAATACAAGCTCTAGAGCATAAGGAATCAACAATGGTTATTAAAAGAGGTGATTTTAAACTAACAGGTGTGTTTTTCACTAGTGTGAATCTCCCATTTACTTCCAATTACAGTAGTTAAGATCCAAACAGTAAATATTACTGTAAGGTACTGAAGCAATAGGTGCATTTCTGGCTTCCTTGCTGGGAGTTAGTGGCTTAGGTAATTGAGTTCATTGCTATTTGGAGCATAATCAGCAAGCACTCATTCTCCATACAGCCAGCATATAAAATTTGCAAGACCTGCATACCATGCATGCTCAATCAGAGTAAATCATTTAGCAGCCCACATAATGGCTGTCTGGTTTTTGGACTAAAAAATCTATTTGGTAATACAGGCAGATGTGTCATGAACAAGTCTTCCAGTTCTATTTAAAATTATTATATCCACAAAAGACTCTGAAAGCTGAAGAGATTTTAGCTTTCCAGACAGCAAAGGGAAAGGTGAAATGCTCTTACAGTATTTTCATTTATTCTGAGTATTTTTATTCAGGACCAAGATGGCATTTTGTTCACTTAGTAATTTTTACTGACATAGCCCAGCTCTGATCTCTTGAGGGAGTGGAGAATATTCTTTTGTTCAGTGAGGGTTCATGGTAGTAATAAACAGATGTAAGCAGATCTGTCTTGAAAGTAGGTTTGCAGCAGTGTTTAATAGTGGCAGACTCTTTCCTGCCTGAATCGGAAGCTGGTGAATCTCCTCTGTGCTTGAGGAGCAGTGTGCAGTTGCTGTGGGAGTCAGAGCCTCACTAATAATTCAGCAGAGATTTCCTGAGATTAAACTATCAGTTAGAGGATGGCCCTCATTTAGACCACTGACATCAGAGCAGGAGTGTGTTGGCTGAGTATCAGCAGCTGCAAAGGGAGGCAGATGATGAGCTTCCTCCTTGCCAGTGGATGTCATACCCCTAAACCTTTTCACGTGGTATCTCTCTATTTGCCAGTCCGCAAATGCTATGAGTGAGGCACAGATTTGGGCTCACTTTCTGTCCTTCCTTGAATAGCTCCTGTGTAATAGGAGAGGAAACATTGCCTCCTTCCATTGCATACCCCACCTCTTGCTTTCAAAGTCACAACATTAAGGAATCAGCAGGAAAATCAAATACCTTACAGCTTCTTATTTGAAATGAAACCTTGTTTAGCCCCTCTTCAGACAAAACCTCTCCTCACTATCAATTACTTTTCCTGAATTTTGTTTTGACTCTCAGAAAATTTTCTTCTCTTGGCATTTTGCCATTCTCTATCCCATGCTTGTTCATGCACCCATATCACAAATGAAATAGGCACATCTTTGTAAGCGTGAACTTAGCTGCTTTGTTGCAGAGAATAAAGTGCCACGGGTCAAACTCAGATTCTTAGGGTTTGCCTGGGTTGCCTCAATAAGCAGGATTTGGCCTTGTAAGTCCTAAAGAAAAAGGGGTTAATTTTTGTATGACATTTTAGTTGCAGGTGTGAGGTGGTTGTTTTTTGGTTGGTTGATTGGTTAGATTTTTTTTTTTTACTTTTGTGCACTTTTAAGCGAAAAGCACTGATCAGGGGTTTTGAGTTACCTTTGAAGAGCCTGGGAAACTCTATCAGTTACATTAAAATAAGAGGAGGGAAGAGGCTCTCTTGGGTTTTAAAATGTATGTACTGATACACTGCACTTGTTTTCAGTCCAGACTCTCCAAGTGCTCCATAATGATAGCGAGCTAGCAATACCTGCTGCATCATGAAAGGAATCCTGCTCCCACAGAAAAATGCAGTTATGGTAATCTGTCTTTTTAATGCTGCCACAAAAGGATAAAGCGCTTTGCAAAGATCTGGTCTCCCCGGACTCGCAATTCTAGCTCCAAGTAAGATAAGGGATAAAAATTGCTCATAGATGTAGAAAGAGGAGGAGGAGTAAGAGAATGTAGATTATAGATCAAAGCTGTAACATTTTGTAAATGGCAATGTGAGAACCTCCTCTGGGTCGTGGATCTTTTTCATTTGATTTGTCTTTCCTTTCTGACTAGCAGATAGGGTTCTCTGTGCATAATTCTGTTTCTCTCTTCTTCCCCCACCTCTTTTCTTATGCCTAGAAACCCCTGCTGCAGGTCAGGGTGATGTGGGCTAGCTGCTTACCTGCTGTACAGAATCAGGATAAAAAGGGCCCTGCCTGAAAGGGTGATGAGTGATTTGTGTGAATCTCACTAAATCCTGCCTCCAATTCAGTTTTCTTCGGTGCTAATGGAAGTACTTCCTCATTTATGTGGACAGTCTTGACATGACAACCAGACTCAAAGCTGCCCTTTGGAAAAAAGTCAGGTTTGTCCCTAGGACCTGATGTATACCCAGCTGCTTCAAAAAGCCATCCTGGAACTGCTGGTTGTGACACCTCATACTGAGGTGTCATCAGTATCTCTGCCCTGTCTTGCATTGTGCTACAGCTTCAAAGCACTGAGCAATAACAAACATGAAAGACTTCAGGGAGCTAGTGAAATTCAGCAAAGTGCATTAAAAATGGAGGAAGAAAAGTCTCTGGTAAGGCACTTAATCAGATTAACAACTAGCTATGTTTTTTTCATCCTCTTTCTAGATGGAGAACAAAGACATGACAGAGACTTTTATTCCAGAAAAAGTCACTATTCAGTGAGAGAAACAAGGTCTTCCCAAACTTTGCTGGTGACAGAATGCAAGGAAGGGTAATTGATGAACCATCATGCAGATGTTTACAGAGCTGTTAAGATTTATGTGTGAAGACTGTTCAACCCTGAAGATGCAGTGTTTTCTGCAAGGAAGAAACTGACAGGTCCGTAAGAAATAACCTTTTCAATTTCTCTTTCTGTCAGTGTAATCCTTCAGACCTGAGAGTGAACTGCAAATTGCCTGCCTGCAGTTCTTGGGTGGTACAGTACTCAGTGCAATGGACTAGGCTATTTTTCCCTATGTGTTTTTTTTGTTTGGTTGGTTTTGGTTTTTTTTTTTTTTTTTTTTTTTTTTTTTTTTTTTTTTTTTTTTTTTTTTTTTTTTTTTTTTTTTTTTTTTGTTTAGAAATAACATGTCCAAGTCTAGACTGGGCTGATACAGAAAGATAAAATCACCAGGTACATGCCATACCATGTACATGGATGACGAAGTCCTGGGGTAGAACATTTAAATATTTTGGTGTTGAGACATTACAGTGTTTGTGTTGGTTAATTTATTGTTTTGTGTCTATGTGTTTGAGATTGGTAGCACTGCCAGGGACTCTGGTACTGATCTACAAGAATAGTTAGCATGAACTGTCAAATATCAGACACTACAGCTGAGGAATGTTTATGACTTTCCTCCTCTGAAGGCATTAAAGGCCTTGAAGGAACAATTTGTGTGGAGACTTTTAGTAAAACGTAATAGAGTAAAATGTTATTTTACTTTGTGTAAGCATGGGGGAAAAAGGGAAGGAGAGTGTTGTATTTTTAGGATATTGGAGAGAGACACAGTTGATACAGTCTCAGTGTTTTAAATCAGTCTGCTGCTGAATACGTACCAGCTAAGTAAGGAAAAAGATACTATCTGTACTGGAGAAGAAAAGTAAGCAACTCTTTATTTAAATTTAATCAAATTTAGACTTTAGTCAATTTCTACAAGGTAGTTACATACCTACTAAATCATTTTAATTCTTGACAGATAATGTTGTACTAAAGAAAATATAGTGGGATTGTAATTGGGTTTGGAGGTAATATACTTTGTGGGAAAACAGATTACTGGGATAATTTTTCAACTTGACTTAACCTGTTACCCTGTGAGGTTCCTGTCGTTAGACTGTGACAGGCTGGACTCCCTCACTGACTTGAGATCTTTGTTCCATCTGAAATGCACCCTGCTCTCGTGCCTCCCTCTGCTAAGATATCCTATAGCTATTTATTTGGAATCCTTTCCCTTTCTCAAAAGTGGAGAGAAAACATCCTGATGTTATGCCATTATACCAGTTTTTAATGACACATGGCTGTCTAAAGACAATTTGTTATTTCTGTACTGCTTTTTGAGGTCACTGCTTAACCAAGGTAAGCAAATACATTAATTGAGTAGATGTTCAGCTGAGTAGATGTTCAGTAGATCAGCTTTCAGGATTCATAAATTACAAGAGGACAGGTCCAAATCTGTCTGAGAAAGTCACTGAGATTAATTGTGAAGATGAAGCACAATATGATATTACACAGTACAAGCCAAAGCAAGGTGAGGTGCAGCGTTAGGCAGGGCTCTTGTATCAGCAGTGAAACTGCCCACAGTACAAGTGGGAGCACTTGCTGAGAAAGCAGTAGTATACAAATACTTTTCTTCTTGCACACAGTTTGCACCTTCTTACTCAAGTCCTCCCTAGGAAATTCATTTAAAAGAAAAAGTGTGACCCAATTTTGGGGGGTTCTTAATCTTTAGCTTTTTTAGATTGCTTGGAGGTGATGTTTCTATGCAAATCTCATACAATGTCACACTGGCTGCACATCTTGTGCAGCTGACGGCCTGAGGCCAACTACTCTACCTACATTCAAGCCAACTTTGACTGTTCACGTTACCCAGGAAATGGACTGCTGAATGGAGGTGGTTTTGCTCTGTGAAGAGCAGTGGGTTGCATTTGGATGTTAACAACATGTTCTATTAAATTTGAAGAGCTTAAAATGTGGTAGAAGGCTTAGCAATGTATTTTAGCTGCTGCAGAATTCGTACAGGTGAAGAGCTCTGGCTGTATGGATCAGGGTGAGGGCCTAGAGAAATTCTGGCCCTTCTTATAGAATGTGTTCCACTCCTCAGTCTTTCTGTTTTAGTCTCTCTTATTTATTTTCTTCATTGACAGTTAACAAGTCTCACTTATTTTGTAATACTGAATGCAGATTGTTTGAACCAAGACCTGCATTTTGGCTAGTTTTATGAGGTATCTGGTACATAAAGTAATTAACAATTAAACTGACAACTCAAATAGAGAAGTCCTCCTGGCATGAAGACATAATGCAAATGTTAATAGTTTTTATTTCAAAAGCAGTGCTGTCTTAAAGGTATAACAGGGAATAAATGTAATTGAGGATACCTGAGTAGGGAAAAATTCTGAAAGTGAGACATGAATTCAACTTAAAAGGCTCAATGCTATTTGTGGTAAAGGATCTGGGTACGTGACGGCTGAGCATGGCACGTTAGGCCCTTCAGGGTGAAAATTTCTGCCTCTAATGCTTGTACTTGGGCCACTGTATAAATCAGCAAGTCTTTTACTGCATGCATCATAGCAACATGCAAATAGGTTCCTAAAGGATGGGAATTTACAGAATGCTGTGAATGAATGAATGATTTTTGTCTGAGCTGCTAATACAGTTCTTTCAGTGGGGTGACTGGTTGGACTGTAAGCCTTCTAGAGCATATAAATGCTTCCTTGTGTAAGAGGCTCCAGTGTTCTTCAAGGCCCCATAGTCCTGTTAAGAGTAACCTACAATGTGTAACCTGCAGAATGCAGTTTGGCTGCTTTTGTGGCAATGTCACACATGGAGTTAGGATTTGATTGTGGAGGAGAAGAAGTAGGTGAAACAGCGATGGCTAGCTTTTTACATGTGACCTACTTTAGCTACTGATGATGTGATAAACAAGAGAAAAAATGCATGAAGAAATATTTCTTCCTCTTTGTCTATAAATATATATAACACACTAGATATGTTTCTGCATTCTTTTTTAAAATTCTCTGGAGCTCTCTCTCCTCTTTGGAGAGAGCATACAGATGATTATGCATTAAGATGAAATTAATCCCTCATTGTGAAACACACAGGCTCAGCGTTTGCCACAGCTTTTCTCTAAGAAAGGGATTCATACATCGTGGTCTCCACCAAAGAATGGCAGATTGTTGGCAGAATCTTTTTCCATTTGTTTCTGCAAGTGAAACAGTTAATAAATCAATGCATTATTACTGGATTAGCAATCACACTCCCAAATGCTAATAGCTGTTCTCACTCGTTCTTCTGAAGATTACCTTTAAATCCTATCAAGGGACAAGATTCCTTCTGCTTTGCCTGGCATTAGCACCCTAGTGACCTACAGCCAAAGTCAATAGTCAGTAAACTAGCTCTCTGTCATGGCGAAAGAACAGCATGCCTTAACCAGATCCACTGTTTCTTAAGATTTTAGTTTCTCCTGCCAGTGCCTTCACTTTTATTTTTTCCTTTGTTTAATTTTTTTCCACCTCAGCCAGTCTGAAGCTGAACAGAAGGAAGTTGGCCACAATGAATCACTCAAGAGTCTGTTGTGGGGTCACACAGAATGGGAGAGTTTTGCAAGGCTGAAGACTGCAGAGGAGCTGGAACCAAGAAAATGAGGAGAAAGTGGGTACTTAACAAAATCTTTCTTTCTGGTTAATTAAGCTTATTTACCTCTTGTCTGCAACTGAGTGTTGTCTGTAAACCTGCCTGTTCCTCTTGGTCTGAAAGCAGAGAAACAGCACTGGAGACAGGTCGTAAATTGATGAGAGAATTCACGGTCTGAGAGTTCTCCTTGTCTGCAGTTTCATAGGAGAGTTACTTAAAATTGCATGTTGGACGTATAAAATAGTACAGCATGTTTTTTGTTTGTTTTGAAATGCTCACCAATGAAATGGCTTAACTCAGGAGTGACTCCTTATTTTGCCTTATAAGCTACTTTGTGTTTGTTTTTATGGCATTTGGTTCATTATCACAGGGATTCATTTACAAAAGCACAGGAGTATTTTATATGCAGAAAACATTAAAAAAGTAAGATTACATGTAAGTTACCATGTGCTTCATTTTTAAGCAGCAGTTATTTTTAAAATGTTTGGGTTTGAAACCTGCAAAATATAGCTACTAAAATAGTTAGAATAGTAATTAATATTCTTACATTTTCATTATGTTTTACTGCATGGAGGATTCATACTGTAAAGTATTTTTCTTACAGCCCTGTAAGTTTTTTTGCTAACCTTTTACTAGACATGAAGGATGGTCTGGAGATTTAAAATCTTAGTATGCAGACAAAGATAACAGGATATAAACTGAAAGGTGTAAGTAGCGCTTAAACTCTGCCTTGAACCCAATGATGCATGATTGTGCAAGTAACTTCTTCAAGTGCCTCCCAGTAAATATGCAGCCACAGTATGTTTGCAGCACTGTACTTTCTGATATGATCAGTATGGTTATCTTCTGGGGCAAATGGTTAGATAAAGGAATGGGCTAGCATTTAGATCAGGGCTCACTGTGTCTGACTCTAAGGTGTTAGACTGTTTCATTCAGAACTGTTATTTCCTTGATTCACCAGAATTTCAGTTTATAGTGTTTCTTTTCTGGAAACTGCAAACAAAAATGGTGGGCAAAGATGTGTCGGTGGGGGCTAATGTGAGAAACTAAAGACCTATGCAACTGGACAAGAAAGAGCAGTTAAATCTTTGAGCATTGAATCAAAAAGTAAGAGAAAGAAAAAATTATTTGAGCTGAACAGAAAAGTGTAGGAACAGCAATAATGTGAAAAAGAAAATCTGGGAGGCACCCAGACTGAAACCAAACTTCAGTTCGTACTTCCCTAAATGAAGACCTAAATGGGCCAACTTGCTACCATTTAGTCCTCCACCCTCACCTAATACTTATTCCTCTGTGGACAGAGTCTCAGCTCACAAGACTGCATTGAAAATTCAGGTTATGGGCTCGTCATTGTGCATGGAGTATTTTGCTGGCTTTCAAACCACCTCTTCCCTTTCTGCTTTTCAAACTATATTTTTCTGGCTGCATAAAGCTCTGCTTCATGACGTGTTCACTGACAGACTTGCTGCCTGTCTATGACTGTTGGAGTCCCAGCCCAGCAGACCATGCACATGGTCCCCACTGTTGTCATGCCAAGCACAAAACATGCCACAGGAGCCAGAGGGCTCACATGATATTTCTCTAATGCTATGTTGCTTTCTTGCAGACTCAGATCACTTACTGTGTGAAATTTTATTTGTTCTCTTTGGGTTTCAGCTTCTCCTCAAGTGGGGTAATAAAATTTTCTTGCTGTATAAAAAATGTGGGGAAATGTAGTGCAAGTGCAAATACGACTATACAGCAGCTACTTGTGAAATGATGTGACTATTGTAGATGAAAGGTGATTAAGAAAATAGAGAGGTCTTAAGATAATTTTCAGTCCTTCTCTAAAGCTGTGAAACCCTGTAAGTGTTCAGGGTCTTTTGGCAGCATACTGCTACCTTACACTTTTCTTTTTGAAAATAAAGAAAATAGATATGCTGTGTAAACATTTGCATCTTAACTTTTAATATGGTCTGCAAACCTAGTGTGATGTAAGGAAAGGTCATTCAGAAAATAGTAGACTCTAAGCTCTGTGACCACCAGGAAAATCTAAATTCAGTTTCTGTTTTGCCACAATTTGTTTGGGTTTTTTTTTTTAATCATCTTGGGCAAGGTGCTTTGTCAATAAGGTCTCTCAAGACCTAGGCTCCCTCTTTACAGAGGAGGCATTGTAATGCTGAGTACATGAGGGACAGTGAGCTTCCTCAGTGCTGCTCTGGTGGGAACCATGTGAATACCTACAGTAGTCACCTGCTCTCTCTGCAGCAGACCCTACCTTGAGGAAGGTGGCTTCATATTTGGATACATGATGAGTAATATTTCAGCATTGTGCATTGGTTCCCAGGATAGTATTGAGTGGGCAACGGGAAATCATGTGTCCACAAAGAGCCAAGTTTGAAATGCTGAGCCATATTGCCAAGCTGGAGAAAGATGCAATGCTTCCATCTTGTGGTGTGTACTCCATTATTTTTCTTCATTGTCACTACAACCTCAGGACACTGGAATCTTAAGCCATGACTAGGTTTTAGAGGTGCTATTGTAAGACAAACAGTACTGCTACCACTAAGCAGCTTGTTTTTTAATAGTGGTCTTCACAGCAAAACCCCAAACCCAAGTTAATTATACAAGGCAGGGGAATGTGGAATTATTTCAGTTAGACCAGGACAGCAGCTTTAAGCACAACTCTGCTGGAGCAAGTTCAGTCCAACTCATTAAGACCACAGGTTAAGACCACAGCCAGATCCTAAACTGTCTAATAACAGCTGCTTCTTCTACTGGTTACTGTTGTCTGAAGAGCTGCTCTGCCTTTGCTTGATAGCATCTCTTTTTCCTCTCCTGCCCAGCCAAGCTGAGACCAGTAGCTCTCACCTAATGGTGACTCTGCCCTCTACACCTGTCCTGGCCTGGGAAGTCAGAGTTTGTAAACCTTCTTTCATGCTCTTGAGGTAATTTCCCATCCTAATGTGTGCTTTTGTGTGGGTTTGATTGTATAAACATAGGTAGAGGAAGACATATGTATGCCTGTCATTAGGGTTAGTAGTTACAATTTATTTATGGCACATTCTAATTCTTGAAATTCTGTGGGACCAATGGATATCTTACGTTCCAATAATAGTTAAGCAAGCTCTATGTGAAGAAGCTAATTTTGCAGTTTTTCTCCTTATGAGTACTGACCTCTTGATTTTTGTCTGCCAAGTGAGTCCCACTGGATTTTACACCTGCTGCTCCCTCACCTGTTTAGAAATTAGTCAGGATATGAGTGCTGTCACACTGCCATAGCTAATGACTCCTCACAGGACTGAGGTTAGGCTTTTGAAATAAATGAAATTTGCAGTCAATCAAGTTATGTCAATTGGAATGGAAAATTTTAACTGCAGTTATTCTAAAGATCAGTCCGGGATTATTATTGATGAAATGTTGTAATCCCCGACTTCTTAAATCTCTTGAGAGCAGGTTGTATCCACAGTGGCATCTTCTTGGTCTCAAACAGCTGTGAGACAGCAATTCTTGGGCTTTAATTTGAGTTACAAATACCCAATTTCCTGAATGGATGCTAACTTGGAAGAAATGAGTACTGCCCAACTGTCCGAATCCTGTGGACACAAGAAACACTTTATCAATTTGATAGTATTAGGAGCAGAGGAAGGTAATATAAGCCTGAGGAGGAAAAAGACTGAAAGAAAAAAAGAGATATAACAAGTTGACCACGGCATGGAGAGAAGTAAGCAATATGGGTGTATTCCCTATGAAATGGGATAGGTGGGATTAAAGAAACCCTAGGAAAGTAGTAGTGAGGAGATACAAAATATTCTTGTATCTAGTAAATATGAGTACAGAAGCAAGAGGGCTTGGGAGGAAAAAGAAAGCAAAAAAAAGAGAACATATAATGAAAAAGGTCTTGCTGATCTGACAGAAGAATGTCCCTGGAGGAGAAGAATGCAAAACGATAAAGAATTGGGTATTATGACTAGCTTGAGGCAAAGCATAAGTTCTGGCAACAAGGGAAATTAAATTCTTTGGAAGAAGGAAAAAGTAGATTTTCAAATAGAATACAAACGACATAGATTTAGAGTTAATTTTAAGTGTTACTCTATTGAAAGTTGCTTGATCAGATATTAGACTAAAATACTTACATTGGATTTTCCTGGGAAGCAAAATCACTGAGAACTTTTTTTAATTTGTAATTTTTTAATAGCTTCTTCTACAAAAGGTCTCATGTTTTCATTACCACTACTGGATGGTATGGTGAATGATCCAGAGAGCCTGATATACAAGGATTTGAATTTTCCTCCATATGGGTATGCCTCCAACACACAGAAAAGATGCCCCAGCCAGCCTGAGGAAGGCTGAATATAGTTACTGTTGTATAGTGGTTGAAGCGGCACAAGACTCTCTTCTCCATGTGTCTGAGTTGAAACCTCTACTGTTGTCATTGCTCTTCTTTAATGTGTGCATTGTGGCAGTCAGGTGCAGAACTGTAGTGCAGATGTGTTAGAATTGGACTTCATAGATGTGAGAACAATGTCAACATTTATAGAAATGCATCAATTAATAATTAAGAAAAATGTTCTATGTACTGGCTTCTGCTTTTCCACCCGCTGACACAGCTTTGTGTTTCACTAGTCCTGGTTGCTGCTAGGAAACTATATGCCAAAAGAAAACATGTCATTTTAGCAGTGCTGGCTACTGAGGGAAACCTGAGCTCCTGAAAGCCTTCATTCACTTTAGATGGAAGTCATAATCTGGGCAGTCTAATTTTTGTTGGCAGGAACAAGAATACAGTCAGATGATAATCTTATTCTCCAGCACAATGAAGGCCGTAAAAAGAATGGTTTTGGAAATGGCTTTCTCTGTTTCTAGCTGAAGAATGACATTTCATTAGAAGGAGTTGCTTTTTCCGCTAAGTTTTTGTTGAGACCAAAAGATTTATTTTCAGGTACCTCAAATTTTGTAGCATGGTTATAAAAGATCTTTTCAGAAGAAAACTTGGAATATAACTTATTGTTTCAAGTAAAAAGAATACAACTCCAGTTCAGTCCTTCATGAATATGGTAAGTGGTGTTTTAAATTTTTTAAGTAATTTTCTTAGAGAATCTTATCCTAGTGCAGGAAAATAAATCCCATCAATTCAAACTGGTACATTTCCTAGGCCTAAAATATTACTGAAAAGTTACGAAGGGAGCACAACAAAAGCAACTCTATTTTTCTTTAGGTCTTTGGAGAAGTTTATTACTATCTCTAAGGGTCATTGCTGCAAGATCAACCAAGTTAGAAAAAGTGTTATTTGTTCCAGTTTCTGACAAATCAGATTTTATGACAAGACTGTGGACTATTGTCCTCATAACAATCCCCTTATGTATTGCTCGTGTTGTATTTCTACACAATAGCTCTTTAGTGTATTGTCTTGCCAACTTACTCCCTTCTATTGAGAAGTTTTCCACATACAAGTTACTCTTGCTCCCCTTGTTAAACAAACACACAGGTGGTATAGCTTGTTTAATTTTCTCATATTTACACTTCCTCTGAAGGAGAAACAACTCCAAGAGAGAGGGACTTTGACCCTACCACTGCCTTTTTGAGATTTGTCTTTGAGACACATGATGATGTATTCAAAAGAGTTCTTCAGATCAGAGTATGTAGATAGAAGTGTTAATCTTCAGGCTCTGGTAACATTTTCAGAAAAATCTTAAATGCTTGCTGGGATGACAACATTGTTCAAGGGCACACCACTACTTCTAAGGCTCAGTCTTTTCAATAGCCTAACTCTGGAACAAAAACATTAGGGCAGTCAAAGAAGCCATTTGGGACAAANATAAATAGTCTTATTTCTGTAACACCTGGGTTGCCTTCAGTAGTGAAGTGCAGCCAGTTCTTACCAGCCACCTTGTAAACCCCTTTAAAATGAGAGAATTCAAGTGTCTGAATAGGCGCTTTCTCTTGAGCCTGATAGTAGCAAATGTTCATACTGTGAGACTCCTACTAAATGCAGCTTTAACACACAGCCTTTTGAAGGCAAGTAGCGGGAATCTGGACATTTGTAGTAGGCCAAATGGGAGATACATAAAGGCATAAATTGTGATTCCCCCATCTAAAAGGAGTCTGGGTACAGCCTCCAGATTGTATATGTGCTGAAGGTGGAAGAAAAGTCTGTTTCTGAGTACTTTTTCTGCAGGCCATTACCGTGGATCTGCTGATGTCTTTTAGCCACTGTTGCTACAAAACTTAGTGGTTAAGGCTGGCAAGATAGCAGAAAAGGGAACCCTTGTGAATGTAATAACAATTAAATAATTTAAATTCAACCGTCATGAAGACTGTGGTGACTGTTATTTGCTAGTCTTTAATGTTTGTGCAGTAGTGTAATAGTCATGGAGATGTCTGCAGATTCCCCAAAAATAGTAATGGAAATCCATTCTCTGTTGTTTGTTGTTGATTATTTTCCATGAATGTTTCAGAAAAAAGGCAATAGTTGAAAAGCAAACACATAACTCTGGCAACAGCTGGTCTGTTCATGAGCAACCGGCATCTGCAAAAAGGACCACCAAACTGTTTGGCAAAAGCACACAGGGGCAACATGTGTTCCTTGACAGTGAGAAATATTTGTGAATGACTGTGAATTAGAAAAGATCAAAATTGTTGTCAACTGGCAAATAGTATTCAGCCGGTTCAAAAGCTGGCACTTGAAATTTCAAAGAAGTTAAATTCCTGGAAGTGTAGAAAAGAGTCTGCCTGTAGGGCACATATCTGACATAAAAACAGTGCCTCTTTTTAGTCAACATTAGATGGACACGCTGAGAACATTCAGTCCAAACACCATTAGAAAATAAACTCTCGGTTTTCTGCTGCTGTTTAATTTGTTCACTTGCAGACAAATGTCCAGCACTGTAAAGACTGGAACATCAAAGTTGACCTCATTATTACGTAAAGAAATCTGTGGAGGAAAACATTAACAGCTGCTTCAGTATAGTTACAACAAGGTGCTTCATGGCATTTTCCTGTTGAATCAGGGTAATGTTATTTCAGCAGTGGGGTGTGACAGAATCACAGAATAATCAAGTTTGGAAGAGACCTTCAAGATCACTTTGTCTAACTGTCACCCCAGCACCATCATAATAACCCCAAATCACATCCCCAACTGCCACATCCAGATGCCTCTTAAACACAATCACTCCACCACCTTCCTGGACAATTTATTCCAATGCCTGACCACTCTTTCAGTGAAATAACATTTTTCTGTTCTCTAATCTGAATCTTCTTTGGCTCAATTTGTGGCGATTTGCTCTTGTCCTTTCACTTGAGACATGGCAGAAGAGATTGACCTCCACCTCATTACAACCTCCTTTCAGGCAGTTCTAGAGAGCAGTAAGGTCGCCCTTGAGCCTCCTTTTCTCCAGACTAAACCCCAGCTCCCTCAGCCACTCCTCATAGGACTTATTCTCTAGACCCTTCCCTAGCTACATTGCACTTCTCTGGACATGAAAAGTGATGAAAGCAAGATGTTTTCTGTTTGTTTGCTCTATTCCTGACAATGCAATTGGTGGCAAATTAAAGGCCAAGTAGAGTGTTGGAAAAAGACGTGTTCAGGGAGAAGGTGTAAGGTGAAATGTCTAGTAGCCCATGCTGGAGCTCTCCAGACATGTGAAATCATAGGGCTGAGATAATGTGTAAGAAATTACACAGACCCTCTATAGTGGGATGGTTCTCTGCCTAATTATAAATAACTTTTTCTGTAGGCACACACAGGCATTCCTTTGGGTATTGAAGCCCCAGTGTCTATATTCATTACCAAATAAAACTTTCTATTATGTTATGCTTTTTATAATTCACTCAGGTTTTTTTATAGAGACCGTGGAGGTGACATGTTAGTAGGATATAATAAATACACAGATATTGGAAGCTATGGTGCTTTTACCATACTGGATGTTCAGCACTGTGTAAGCAAGGAACAAAAATCTGCATATCCCAGACAGGGCTGTTCTGTTTCTTCCTTGAATGTTTCATTGCTTGGCTAAGTTAATTGTACACAAGCACAGCATGATGTTCCTTAGCTGCTTCCTTTTGAGCTGAGGGAAGACACTTGATAAAGGACAAAAAGACTGGTTTGCATCAGTCAAAGTAAATCCCATTTTAATTGGAAAATGTGGAGGCATTTATTCTTTTTAATCATGTTGCCTGCCAAATATGTGCCTTCTATCTCCAGCCATTTCAGCACAAGTCTCTTTAATGTTCTTTGTGTGTGTATGTTTAGAAATGGGAAAGCTTGTGTTTATTTTTCATACTGCAGAGTTACTGAACTGCTTTTGCTTACGTTTGATACTTATCTTTTTAAAGACTAGCTGGAAATTACCAGCTTGAAATGTGAGTTTCAAATCTCCTCACAACTGATCCTGTAGAATTATCAGGAGATAAGGAGAGATGAAAGGAACTTTCAATAGAATGTTTATTCATTTTGCTACTTACCTTTGATTATTAGTTACCTACAAGGAGGACTCTTTCCATAAGGACACTATGCTAGCATTTTGGACATCCAGGCTGTTGTTCCAGGATAGTATTCTGTCAGTAGTTTCCAGTGGCTTCCTTGCCTTTTTTTACTGGAAGCTGTCTTATCGTAACTTGTACTAGTGTGGCTGACTTCAAACCTTCTGTGAAATATTCAATTTAAAAATGAAATAAAATATGTTTGCATTTCACTAGGGCCAACCGTTTTTGCAAGTCTGTTTTGGAGTGCAGTCCCATGAGTTGTTGGATTGTGCAGGGTATAACCTGCCATGGGACTGTGGCTGTGAGGAGCAGAGCTGGGAAGCTGTGCCAGTGGATATTCTGTTGAAGGAACAACGACAAGGAACAACAGCCTGAAAATACAGATTCTCTTTAGAATTAAAGGAACAGTATTCTTGCCATTTCTGCAGAGTGTCCTCTGAATATCTTCTCCTATTACAATCAAGGAGATAGTCCCTTTCTTAGGTATTCCAAGTTCCAGTTTTACTAGAAGCGTGTTTTATGTACCCTGCGTGTCATGAAGGAGTTGAATGGATTGTACCTAAATTTGGAAGAGGATGCATAAATAGATGGGGTTTATTCTTTTAGCATCTGATTCAAAGACCTTTTAAATGTAGTAGAAAGTCATGACGATTTCAGTGAACACTAAGCCAGTAACTCCTCAGTAACAGTGAGAGACTGTAATCAAGTGGATAGAAGCACTTTTGCAAAGGATACCAAACATCATATGGCTCAGCCTGATTTCTTATCCCAGGTCCCTCATCAGCATGACTGCTTTCATCTTTTTGCCTAGCTTTGCAATAGCCTAAAGCATCATAAAATCCCTCAACCTTATGCCCTTTGTTGTATATAAGTGTATTCTTTAACAAACTGCCTGGAACAGACATACTTCAGCTAGCATTGAAGTCTATATAAATAGGAATGTTTTGAGGTTCTTTTATTGCTGTTGTTTTTGTTTTGTGTAGGAGGATGGTATGTTTTGTTGATTTAAGATGTTTCAGGAATTTTAGAGACTTTTTAGTGGTGCACTTGGTGTTTAAAAACAGCTGGATTCTTTTATCTCTAAACTTGCCAAATGGAATTTATTCCACACACCCTTCTGCATTTTCCAGAATATGCTACCAACCCTGACTTTTTCAAATACCTGTAGCTTTTTTTCCTTATGCTGTCTGTCATCTTGTTTTCCAGGTATTTTTTGGTATAGAATAAAAGCTTGAAACCATATGCATAAGGTTGGCGCATTTCAAAAAGAAGTTTGAGTTTTTAAAGAAAAATGGGACAAGAGACAAAGGCATTTAGGATCAAATGTAGATCATTTATTTCATGCTGTGGCATGTAGAGAAATCTCAGAATTCACTTGTAGCCAGTAATTGAACATATGAAAATTGTTTCTGTGAAAATGAAAAATTGTTAAATATTGCTGTCTGTGCAGTGAACACTGCTATTTTGTGCATCAGTTTTCTATGCAAATGATTTTTATTTTACTTGGATTGGTCCTTTCAACAGGGGTCTAATTCAGAGTTCCTAGTGAAATAGGAATGAATTCACATTCTGAGAACTTTCAATGTCACTACAAGTATTTCTGCTGAGTACTGTAAATGGAAAGTCCAAAATTTTAGAAAAGATCTCTCTAATCAAACATGATACAGAATATATAGGTGCAGCTCATGAACCCTATAACACATAAACTTACAAAACTTTGTTTTTCCATTTGTCTGGATGCTTGTACTGTATTGAAAATCTTTGGAAAGAACAGTGATGATAACCAAGCTAATAATGCCCTTAAAGAGGTGATGCATGGGAAATTGTTGCCTGCTTTGCAGTCTTGTCATACATTGGCCTTATGATTGTCAACTACACTTTCAGAGAGAGTAGTATCTCTTGTCATTGCTGAGCAAGGAAAAGGATCATTCAGTCTTGGGAATGTGCAAAACATCTCTGATGAAGTTTAGGAATATACATGTACACATCAGGTTCTTTCTCAGTGCTGCCTGGCCCAGATGGAGTCATATGTCATGAATCATTGAAGAGGTTTGATTCATGGTCCTGGCATTCTCCCTACAGGTCTCTTGCATGCTGGGATATCTTCAGCCAGTGCTAATTAGTGGGGATGACATTTTCTCCACACTAACACTGGATTACCAGCTTCCCAGCCGGCAGAACCGCTTAGAAAAAGAAACTCCTCCTCATTTTTTCTTTATTCAGTATGATTAATAGTGGTGGGGACTGGGTACCTTGAAAATAGGTCCAGTACCCGTGTCTTACTGATCATCCACACCCATCTGAGCAGAATGTTGTATTTATTGCCAGTTAACCTAAAATCCCTTATAAGATAAATCAAAGGAAAATATATTTACGTAAGCCAAATACAGACAGCAAAGTTAGTAGGTGTAGAGGCAAGCCAAAAGAAATAAAAGCAAATCTTGATATCTGCCTTTACTTTAGCTCATCTTCAGCTACCAAGCAGTCAGAGTACTTTGGTGCTTTGTGGCTGGGATCCAGTTCTTGGACAAAGCCCACTAGTTTGGATTTAAATGTCACTGAAAAAAACCCTGTATTTATGGGCTACATGCATGTGGTAAGTGGCCTAACTTTTCTTGGAATTCTGTTCAGATTCAAGCAGTCCCTCTCTTTTCCTTCATGTTTTCCTGTAATTCATCACTTTCTTAAGGGTCAGTTTAAATATTCTCATACAAGGCGCGTAACTGTTGACCTTACTGTAGAAATGCTGATGCATTTCAGATGTTAGCTAGACGGTACTCTCCTTTCCAGATGACATACAGGATGGTTGCTGCACTGGACTATAAACAAATCATTACCCCATTTTGAGATAAGCATTCTTTCATCTGACTGATCATGCACAAACCTCAGTACATAGCTTTTCAAAAGCCATATCCTTATACCACCAGTAATACCAGCTACAGACATGTAAGAGAGATCAAAAGTTAGGTACATTTCCAGTTTATGAGGCTCGTCATGTCAATAACCAGCATCTTTGGTGAGACAGTGGATTTGAGAGATCCAGTGACAAGTTATATTCTGAACCAGCAGATGGAAAGGATTTACTATAGTGATCAATTTTTTAGGTGCTGTGTACAACTAAAGAAACATTGTTACTAGTGACAGAAAAACTGTTTTACATGCTCTATTTATAAATACGCAGGCTAAAAGTAGATCCTACATAATTTAAGGGAGTCATGGGGCAGGGAAGGAGTGCTTTCGTTGCTGCTGAGGAGTAGGGAATACACAAGGTGGTTTTGGATAAAAGGTGATTTTCCTGAATTATTTAGCAGTGATGCATTTTCTCCATCCAGCAGGAATAAACACTGAGTCTGTGTCCTGGTTTTCCAGTGTGAAGGAGCTAGGTACTGTAGTACTGTGGTATATGATGATCTGTTACAGAGAGGGTGTAGATCAAAGATCAGAATGAAAGGTGACTGTGAAGACCCCTCACCACTATTTTGTAATGCTAAGTAACGTTACATGTGAGAACAAAAAGAGGTCTTTGAATTAGTAGCTCTACTCTGTTCTTTATTATCCTATGTAATTCCAGCTACATCCAAGGGACTGAATATTAGTGGAACTATGCTAATGAGAGAAGAAAATGAAAAACAACACCTATCCTGACTTTTTAGCCTGTGTCTATGTATGTACTGTTTTCCAATTTCTTTGTGTATGTATATGGATAAATTAATTGAGAGTTGCTTAAAAACTGTGTATAGCACAGGGGAAAATCTTACCAAAAGCTTGGATTTTACCTATTAGTGTTTATTGTGACTTTTTTGTTTGCAATGGAAAAAAAACTTTTTTACTTTCTCCTTTTCTCTTCTTCAAACCATAGCCCCTCTTCTTAAATATTATGGATGAAAGCCCAACTCCACTGAGGCATTTAGCAAATATCCCATTGACTTCACTGAAACCAAGATTTTCCCTGTATTTGTAAAATGGTTAAGCACTACTAAACCACACATGCCATAATGCACACCCAAAATGCCAGTGGTTTCTTTTCAGGGACTGGCAAAAGTGCTGTTGCTAGATCGCAGAGTATAAAAGCAGTGTTTCTGTTGTCAGATATCCAGCAGAACCATTGTTGCTATGCAGAAGAATGTTATTAAACACTCTACTCCCCAGACTGTTCTTAATTTCAAAAGGAGAGTGTACCTTTTAACATGTTGCTTTGGATTTTAAATATGTTTGCCTATTTGCAGAGCTTTGGAAATTACCTTTTATAAATACATGAGATGCATCTGCAATTGCCCAAAAATGTTAGTATTGTCTTTTAACTTGGTTTCAAAATATCCAATTTTATGTATGAGCACTGTGTAGGATAATCAACCTCTGAAGATCTGTTATGAGCATCTACAAAGTGTTTCTGATTTGTTTCAGAAGAACTTTGTCTAGGCATAGAAATGTAAGAATCCTTGGTGCTAAGACTTTCAGTAAGGATAGTTAACTGATTCTGTATGAAACCTACCTAGGAACTGTAATAATTTTGTATAGATCACTGTACATTTCCGTAAGTGGTTCTGTCCATCACTTCTGAATTGATGTAGGTATAAACTGCTCAATGATAATCAAAGAGTCTGTATTTAATACCAACTTCAATCTGTACTGATCTGCCCAAGAACTAGGCACCATTGTAGTCTCAGGCTGGAAGTGCCACAGGAAACATGGAGCTGTCATAGCGGAGCTGCTTCCAAACATTTGTTAGGGTACGTGAAAAAGATGTAGATGCACCAGACCTGACACATTTAGGACTGTTAATGGATATTTTCTTGGGTATACATGGATTGCCCAAAATTACGGGCCTTCTTAAGAATATGTTCAAACCAGATTGCTTTTTGTAAAGGACTTTGCTCACACACTACACGGTTCATCTTGTGTCTCCACATTTAAAGGCATCTGTATGTTTCATTCATTGAATTAAAGATTACTTCCCGCAGGGACTTAATATAGAAGGGAGGCTTCCTAAAGGTGTAGTTCTCCTTACAGTCAAAAGATGGTAGTACTATTTCTATTCCAAGTGGCCCCGCAACACAGAGTAATAGCTATGCATCCATTGTTTGCAGTTAAAGGACGGGATACAGCAAGAAAAGAAAGGTGAGGCTCCGTAGATGACATCACAGCAGCCAGTTGTTTGTCAGGCTTTGGTTGTGACCATGATCCTCTCTGGTAGTCAGTAATCCTGAATGTGGCCAAGATGGCCAGGTTTAATTGACTCTAGTACACCTATCAAGCCACCTGGTGCCAGAATGGACATCTGTACTGAAGTGATTATTGAAAGGCTTAGGGGGTTGAGAGAGCATGAAATGAAAGTGTCCTTCTCATCATCTCTGATGTTTTCATGAAGTCTCTAAAAGCAACAACTTACGTAATTAAAGAAGCAAGTTTAATTAGACCTAGCTACTGACTAGTTCAATGTTATTCTCGAAGTATTTTATACAGAGGTGCAGATAGTTCATACCGACAAAATGGTGCTTCTGTGGAAAACTGTACTAGAGTTCTATTAATTTAAAAAGGAGAGAAGTTGCCACTAACTGCTCAAAACAGAGATTTAAGACAGGCTGTTCCCTGGCAGATGTGTGCTCTTCCCAACACATTTTATTTTCTAGGAATACAAAGCAAGTAAGATGCTCATGCTAAATAAAATGAACTTGGTTTTTTTTTCACTAATCAACAATGGGATTTCAATCCCATTTTGTCTGTAATGAATCCTGTTAGAGAAGTTGTTTGCTTGTGCATACTGTTGATTGTAGCAGAATCTGGGAAATTAATTTTACACAGAGGATACATGATGTTCTTCAGCAAAGTGGGATCAGTAAGGATCTAATATTCCTAGCACAAAGATATTTAGATGCATATGGTGCTACATCTGAGCTGAGAAAGCAGGAACATGTCTGCATGCAGCATGTGCAAAGATTGTACTGGAACATTTGTATCCTTGAATAATAGAGTGAGTATTTCTGCACACATTGAAATGCTACTGTGAATCTGCTTAGAAGTAAGACTAATAATTTGAGACAAGTGCTCAAATATAAGTGCTCTGCTTTTAGGTGTGTAATACCTGTTTCAGGAATTTCACTTCTGCCAGTGCCTGTAAAAATTGTGTGTGGTCCTACCAGGTTAAGCTTAGGCATTGTATGGGGTCAGTGAACAGCCTTCAGGCTCAACATAGAAGCAGCCAAAAGAAAACAGTGAGTACAGGAGTTTGTCAAAATTTTCTTGCTTTCGGGAACCAAGGTGCGGTTGAAAGCCACACATGATCACATTTATCCGAGGACTCCCTTATGGATATCATCTACTGCTGCAGGACTGTTTTTGGAGAAGGCAAAACAAGTAGTGGTATTTTTCAATTCTCTGGCTTCAGACTGAAGGATACAATGAGAGATATTGCCAAAAAAAAGCTTGGGAGATCAAGACAGAATCCCATGGAGTGGATATGAAAGCATTATGTTGCAAAACCAAGGGTTTGTGTTCTGCTCCCCAATTTTAGGCTCAGCTTGGGTGCAGGAGGAAGTTTGGGACTTCTAAGAGTCAAAATTTTAGTTTCAGGCACTGGGATTATCTGAGATGTGTCTAAATAATTCTTTGAATTCTCTATATTATCTATAGAAAATTATTCTATAATTTTCTATTATAGAAGCAGACTGAGATCTTTGGTTCCTTCCCACCAAGCTAGAGCCCATTCATCTCTAGAAATCAAGGAACTCTGTGCATGAAGAATGACTTCTGCAAAACCTGAAAGAGATAAAAGATGCTGCTAACATACATTTTTGCAGCTCTTTCCTCCCTCTTCCAATGATCTTTGTCTTAATTCATAGTGGTTTCTGAAGCATTCTAGTTATCTCTAGGATTTTTTTTTTTTTTGGCATGGCATAGTGTGTCGTTCCTAAATTAAAAGTAATCCACTGAAATAGCTGATTTGGACTGGAGTGCTGGAAAAGATTGTTGATGAGTGTTTTGAATGAGTGCTTTCATTGTTTCCATTCCCCTTGTGTGGGAACCCAGAATGCAGAGAATATTTCCCTGCCTGTTTTGAAGGGTTCTACACCCCTGGACAACACTGTCTTTGACATTTATCCATGGAGAAAACTGACAACTCTTTGGGAAGAACTAGAATCTGCTCTAGTGTGAACTAAATGGCAGAATGTTATGTAAGGTTATCACAGGGTGAAAAATCTAAAGGTTTTGGGTTTATTAATGTAGTAAATAGATAAAAAGCAAAAAACTCCAAAATGGAGGATTGTTGTTGTTTCTAGACCTTCTTCTTCTTCTAGTATGCCATATTCTGCAGTAGAAGATGTCTAAGTGATTGGATAAAAAATTCCGCAGTTCCTGTGTACGTGACAGGAGCATTTGTCTAACATTGGTAGAAAAGTGAAAGTATCTTTCATTTTAAGTTCTTATTGGATGATTTACCTTTAAGAAGGCCGTGTTATCTTGATAAACAAGCATTCTCAAGCATTCTTCTGCATTCTCTGCTCTGTGTCTGGGTCACACTAGTGACTTTACTTCTCTGATAAGACTTAATAAACTATCTTAAAGCAGAGAGTGCTGAAAGCTTCTTTCATCTATTGGACTCCTGGCAAGGACTCTAAATTCCTCCTCTATCAGAGGAGACCTGATTTAAGAGAATTCCTCCCCCATCAGGGGAGCCCTGGCTTAAGACACAGCAAAATCAGAGTTGGGGTCCACACCCTTGGATCCCCTACATGCCCAGAAAGTTGCTCAATTCATTTTAAATTGGAGGTAAAGCCATACAAAGGTCTAACTAGCTGAATGCATCAGTCACATTGGAATATAATTCTCTTGGTAAATAGTTTTGGTTTGTGTGTTTTAACTTGTTTCTTGTATTTAACAAGTATAAAGACATACCAAGTAAGCAGTGCTGTAGGAAGTTCCCTCTGGATGTCTCTGGAGTCTGGAGACATCCATTTCAGTTCAGAAATTCTAGGGCACAAATGGTGTCAGAACTTGTGACAAACTGTCTCCATGCTGAGTTGATGAAGCAAGAGACCTAAAGGTAATTATTTCTTGTTCTTTTTTGGGCTCCCTGGTCTGGAAGGGCTAAATGGAGAAGTTGTGAATGCTAGTCATGGTGATGGTGTCAAAGTACTAAAATGCAGGAAGAATAGGGACAGTGGACAAGGACTAAAATGTGCCACCAGCTGTTCATTTGTTTTCCAAACAACCTATGTTTGACTTCCCTTTTACAGGTCTGCCCTCCCCTGTGTATACCAGCACCCCAGTTTCACCTGCTGTGTCTTACTATGTCCTGCAGTAGCTAAGCAAATTAAACAATTTTATTTAATAACAAAGGCAGGGTAGACCACTTCAAGCAGGACACTGTATGTACTGTATTCTAGAGGCTTTTTCTAAATACAATGACATTAAAACTTTTCCAGATGTGGTTGAAATCACTAATGGCTGTAAAAGGCAGAACCTGCAGCACTGAAAAACAGGTCTTCCATGTGAATAAATCCGTGAGACATCTAAGAAGCCATGCTATGTCTCTTGGATGCAGTGCTCTCTGGCCATACAACACATTTAGTAGCACTTCTTCTCTCTTCCAAAATTATGTCAATAGATACAATCCAGATCTGAGCAGAGAAACATGGAATTTTGTATAATTTTCTGCCTGAATTAGAAACCCCCTGTCCTATGGAAGCTTGCAGAATTATTTCAACTTTTTGATTATAATGCTAGGGATTATGTATCTTAATTTCCTGCCTTTCTGGATAAAGTAGTGGGGCACAGATGAGGTTATTACCTTTAATTTCAATGGGCTGAGGCCAATTGTCTGAGTTTCAATAAGGCAAACTGCTGAGTCTGCGCTTTGGTCACAGCAATCTGAGGCAGTGCTACAGATTATGGGCAGAGTGGCTGGAAAGCTGCCCGATGGTGAATGACCTGAAGGGACTGGTCCACAGTCAGATGGGTTCCCAGGTGGCTAAGAAGGTCAGTAACATCTGGCTTGTATCAGGAATCGAGTGGCCAACAGGACCAGGACAGTGACTGTCCCCCTGTACTTGCCACTGGTGAGGCCTCACCTCAGATCCTGTGTTCAGTTCTGGGCCCCTCACTACAAGAAGGACATTGAGGTGCTGGAGGGTGTCCAAAGAAGGGCAGTGAGGTTAGTGAATGGCGATGTGCGGGGTGGATAGAGAAAGCTGCAGCTTGTTCTCAGCGAGAAACCTTGGTCAAGGATCTCCTGGCGGTGCGTTGGCACCTCGCTAGCCAGCTCTCTCACCCAAGCGGATGGGAAACACTCAGCCACGCTCACAACGAGCTTGCCAGCTCAGGTGGTACTAGAGGCAAAGAGAAGAGGCGGCTCTTGCTGGAAGTTCCGATGTTTATTCCAGCCCTGATCCGCCCAGGCTAGGGAGCACGAGGGCAAGAGGAGCAAGAGGGCAGGCCTCGGGCCTGCCAGTCCTTATAAAGGGGTACAAAAAGGCAGTGGGGTAGTACAACAGGGACCAATGGAGGGGAAGCAGGGCCAGAGCGGACATCTGGCTACTGGCCAGTTAGAGAGGCCTGATCTACATAGGGTCACAGGATCAAAGAGGACTTTCCCATTGAGCTACAGGGAGGTTTTAGGCTTCCGAGTTTGTCCACCAATGGGTTCCCTTTGAACCTGGGCTCTTTGACCCCTCAGCCACCACAGCTGCTGGTTCAGTCAACACAACAGGTGAAGGGTCTGGAGCACAAGTCCTATGAGGAGCAGCTAAGGGAGCTGGAGGTATTTAGTCTGGAGAAAAGGAGACTTAAGGGGGAATCTTACCACTCTGTACAATTGCTTGAAAAGAGGTTGTTGCAAGGTGGGGGTTGGTCTCTTCTCTCAGGCAAAGAGGAAACAGCCTCTGCCATGGGAGGTTAGGTTGGCTATTAGAAAAGATTTCTTCACTGAAAGTGTTTAACCATTGGAACAGGCTCCCCAGGGAAGTGGTGGAGTCACTATCTCTAGACGTATTTATAAAACAGGTAGACTTATTGCTATGGTTTACTGGGCATGGTCGTGTTTGGTCAAAGGTTGGACTTTTGAGACCTTGGAGATCTTTTCCAGCTTTATGATTCTATGATTTCTATACTGCTAGAACTCTTCAATTTCAGATGCTCAGTGACAAATTTATCTCCTTTGTGTATCATTATCTTAATGCAGCCTCCTGTGGTGTAGCTGTATAGAACCAGTGAAGCTTTTTTCTACTCTGGACCTACAAAGAAAGATTGATGGATAACATTCTCATTTTGATGTTAAATGGTAACTTTTCAAGCAGGACCAATTAATCTGGTCTGTTGCTGTAAAAGAAGATCTGAATGTGTTTGGAGTATTATGGATTGAAACAGGAAATGCAATCATGCAATCTTTGTCATTAGAAACTTACAAATCCACCACCCTGGTAGAGCAAGGAAAATCATCAGGCTACCAGAAGATAGTAGAACTAGGACACCATTTTAGATTCAAGACAACTTTTCCATCAGCACAGACAGCTCAGAGATTTCTTGACATTCTGATATAATAATGTTTGATCCAGTAAATGAGGGACTATTCTCAAATAGTTCTTGAAAAAAAAAAATCTTAAATGATGAGAGCTATGGACTTTGCATAGGAGAAAAGGCAAGATATCCTGACTGGGATGGACTATTAAATTCCTGTGTTGGCCTTTTGCAGGTCTGCATCGCTCAGCCCTCTTTGCAATAGACAGACTTTTATTTAGCTAGTCACAAGGTTTACTTGAGGTGAAGCACCTTGTTAGAGATGGTGCTTTGCATCTTACATTGTCATAACATGTAATTTCACAGAGTAGTCTGTGTTGTACTCTCCAGGCAGTTGAACATTATCTCTGCTTCTCACCCTAGGGAGTGACTAGTTCACTTGCCGTGTCATGCAATCATATCACAAAAACCTTGGGGACTGTCAATGTTTAATCTGCCCTTAATTAAGCCTGCCAGATCAGCTTACACTGTTTGTCACTATTTTCTGGCCTGGCTGCCAGAGCCTTGGCAATGATTTGTGCTTCTAAAACAAGGAAAGAAATAGGCAGGCCTGCAGTTGTAAGCATTAACTAAAATTGAAACCCAGGCAGAAATCCACCTTTGATCTGTTTCCTGTGTGTTCTAGGCTAGATGAAATCAGTTTAGTTTTAATCCCATAATGACTATTCCTTGGCTGAACTCAGGCAGTATCCATGCAGGGACTGAGGCCAGATGTAGGGCCTGCCTACTCTCTGGGGTAGACTAGCATTCAGGAACCCTCAATCTGGAAAAGTCGCAATGGAGTGCAGGCTTGTGCGCAGCACAAAGGCTTGTTAGTGGCCATGCACAGATCCAGATTGTGTGTTTGTGTGCTGGCATGTCTGTTTCATGAGTCAGTATGCAGATCCCTGCCAGCTCTGGTGGCCCTGCACCCACATTTGTAGACATGGCCTTAAATACCTAATGGCCACCTTAAATACTTCAGGCAGGAATGTCAACCTTCAAAACCTGCCACGTAACCCAGGTGTCTGGAGATGCTAAGCAGCAGCAAGGGCTCAGCAGCTGGGCATTTCCCTCATCCCTAGACACAGAAGACACTGTGCCTGTCCTCTCTGAAGCAGTTAGTTTGGCAGAGTTCAGAAAGCACCTGTTGAACCCCAGCAAAACAGCTTCTGCCATTGGCGGTGCAGAAACCTGATTCTATGCCTAATGAACAGCCAAATTTAAAGGCAGAGATTGGACTTTCAAGGTTAGTGCCTTAAACAACAGCCTGACTACAGGCTACACAGTGGTCTTTGTTCCCTCCTGCATTCCCTTTGCTATTTGCTGATATCAAGACAGCAGCTTCAGGAGGATTCCAAAGTTACAATAACCTAAAAAGATGCAATTAAGTAAGGGAATGTTGGTTAAGCTTTTATCTGGCTGCTTGGAGATTTGAGCCCAAATCTGTCATCTCTTGAGTACTATAATTGGCTCTCATCCCTTCCCTAGGCAGCTTTTTTAAGAAAGGGAATTTAAGAGAATGAGTATGTATGAATCCCAGTTGGAGACGGGCATTTTCCTGCAGTCCAGATGAGGATACTAAGTTCATGGAGAGAATTTAAGATCTTACCATTCACAGTAGCTAAGTTAGACAGCTCTGTGCTAACGTGCTGGCTTTTGTGGGTGTCATTCCTGTGGATTGCTTAAGTACAGAAATCTTGGCAGGAGGATCTGCAGACTGCAAGGCACCTTGTGGTTAGGAGCTGACACCCTTGCCTGTGCCTCTTTGTGAATCTGTCTCTTCCTTTATTTACTGCTAAGATTTCTTTTCGTCATCCAAAGCATGTCAATTCAAGTAGATGTGAAATAGGACTTTTTCTCTATAATAGGACCATGAGAGAAAAGAGTCTGCAGTATCAAATCAATACAAATCTGATGAGCAGTCAGTGCCCTAGAAATATAAGTAACCTGTCTTTGTAAAAGTCTGGCATGGACTCAGTTAAGGTGGTGTGACAATGAGAGATTTCTTTTGGAATAAGTGATGTAATATTGTACAAAGGGTTGCTATTGACGCTTCTATCTCTGACTGAAGTCATATGTAATATAGTGTTGTTAATATATTTTTTCATAGACCTGATGTAATGGCGTGGGAAATGATGTGGAAAGCATAATAAATACTGATGGAATGGGTGAAAGACATTTCAAATAACCACTGAAAGTCTGCCTTTCTCAGCTGCATGGTAGACTGTAGGGTTGCTATCATGTTCCGTGAGGTGTGCCAAACAATGTGCAGGTCATAACAGCTCAATTACATTTTTTTTCTGAATCTGTTTGCTGAGAGGCCATTATTGCAGATCTTGGGCTGTCAAGAGAAGCTTGGACTCCTAGAGTGAGCTAACTCCCTGTTGGAAGGAAAGTAACAGCAAGTTCACAGGTTACAGCTGCATCTTTGTGTGCCTGAGTCCTGCTATGAATGCAGATTTTTCTTTTGTTAGTTTAACTGCCTTCTCAGCAGTATCTCAGCCAGGTCCCTTACAGCATGATCAGAGTTTGAAGAACTGTAAGTGCTGTACGTTAACTTACTGGAAGCACACTGGCACTAGTGAGATGCCCACTCCTGAGCTGTGTGCCCAAACACCCTGTCCTTTGCCTGAGGAAACCACAAGTGTCCATGAGTTGGATAGATACAGACCATCTACGTAGTTAAAGGAGAGGGATCCAAGTTCATGCTGCTTCCATACTGAGCTGGCTAGATGTTACTCAGCTCAGTCCAGAAGTCATGTAACCATGTTGGCTTTTGCTGTGCTATGCTTTTCTCTCTTTTGAAAGACTTGGCACAGCTATGAAAAGTAGTCGAGCCTTCTCATTCTATGTCAGATGTTTGCTGCTTTAAAAAAAAATAAGCTATTAGGTTCATTGCTTTACCCTGTTATAATACTCATTTCTCAATTTGTCCCTGTTGCTGTCTTTGTGCAATGTACTCTTTGAAGTTCAAGGTTTTACATAGCAAAATGTCAGAATTACATGAGTTTGTGTGACAGCTTAGCTCTTTATAATCTGCTTAAGGAATTTTTTCATTTTATTGCTTTTCCTTTTGAATATATTGCCTTTCCTAGAGCCACTAAATGTATGTTTCACTGGACCTTGTCTAATTATTCTTTAATTTTGTGTATAACACTAATTCAGAAATGGATGTAGATTTTTTTTTAATTTAAAAAAGGAGAAGATTGATTATAATGCTTTGTGGTTGTATGTCCCGTGGATAGAAGATGAGAGCCCTGGGGTTTAAAAGTCAAATGCCAGAGAGGCCTGACTCCTGTGTAATGTTTGTCTAGGAATGTGATACTTGATAAATCATAAATTTTTCAGCCATGCAAATTTTAGACTGTTTCCTGCTGATGCTGAACTTCCTCAAACCCAGTTGAAGTAAACCCCATGCATCAAATCTCCTTTGTTTTTCTGTGTAAGAGAGAATGTTTAATGCTCTCATGTCTTCATACAAACTTGCGTTTTACAGACAGAAAGGTGTGTTTGTGTGCACAGCCTCTGATAAAACACTGCTCTGTGTGATTTTCAGAGAAAATCTCCTGTATAGGTCAGTTTGGGTATTCAGTGCAATTTATGGAGCAGTTTTCTTCTTTAATTTAAAAGTCCAGGGACTTTTGCCCACTATAGTGAAACCTCTTTGAGGGATTTTGTGTTAGAATATGTCTGCTTACTTATGGCACCAGCAAGTTTTTTGTGTAACACTGGTCTTGAATACCTGCTTGGAGAAGCCACATGCCAAACAACACTTCACCTTCAGGCAGCATGAGTCTCTTTTGTAAAAATGTCTCCACTACACAAGAAGGAAAGATAAATGCTGTGGGCTTTGAAGCAATGCTTCATACCTGCTTTGTGTCATCTGGAGAGCTCCCTTTGCTCTGCAGAATGTAGGAGGACCTTCCTTAAGTTTTGGGGATATGTTCTGTAGGCTGGGTGCTCTCTTATTCATTTTCTGAATAAGAGGAGAGAAGAAAAATCAGTCTCCCATATATATTAATGTGGTTCATGCTAATAACAGTAACTAGGTTGACAGGTCAGGAGAGGTATCAGTCCACTGAATCACAATACAGATATTTCAGAGGTAGGATTTTAGCAAAGTTTCCCCAACAGTATTGTTCAAACTTAAATTGCCACTTTCGTGTGGAGTTAAACAGGTAGCTTTGCCTTCTTAACCATTTGACTTTTGATTTGTATTACCAATATAAGGGTAACTGCAAGGATGGCTGCAGATAGGGGAGGGAAGGGAGACATCTATCTACCTGTTTCACTGGGGTCACAAAACATCTGTGATGTGACTACTACTTCATATCATTCCCAACCAAGGCAGGTCTTTGACTGCCGACTTATAAGTCTCACCCTGCCCAGCCCCATTGCTGGGGCCCTAACATCCCCTTGTCCCTGATGCAATCTGACAGACCTGCCCTGCCCTCCCCGCCAGGGCTGTGTGCACGTTTGTCTCTGAGCTGAGAGGAAAGTCATACAAACAGCAGTGTGCCTTCTCTGCTTCTGCTCTACTGCATGCTATGCCTCACTGACTCACTCAGCACCTTTCAAGCACTTCCTCGAGTTTTGATGTAGCATGATTTAATAGTGTAGGGGAAGTGACTTTGAAGCTGATATTTCAGTTTTGAATGGGTTAGATGTAAGCAGTATTTGGGCTTACATCATTAAATGAAGTCCTGGTTGCTGGAAGAACAAACATACAGAGAAAATTTCGACTCTGCAAGATGCAGTATTGATTGCTGCAGTGAGCCATGATGTCAAGTCTGTGCTTCCCTTCCTCCTTGCTTCCCACAAGTGCTAAATAATAGATTTTGTTTACTGGCATTTACAAATTATTTTGTCTTTGTGACTGATGCAATGACATGCCCCCTACACTCTCATTTAATTTGTAACACCATTTGGGTTTTTTTTAATCCTACATTTCTAACGCAATTTTTAAATAACTGTATTTCTGCCCCCCAGACAAATCAGCTCTAATTTTATAATGAGAATTTCAGGGTTAGAATATTTTTTTAAAGAATCTAGGCCATATACATTATGTAAGGTTACCATAGTAACAGTTTCTCCAAGGGGAAAACCGACTGTCTGTAGTTTCCACAGAAACCACTCCCTGCTGAGACAGGTGCCTCCAAGGGAAGTGAAGGGAATATAAATGAGAGAGAGAAAAAGACACGCACAGATGTCATATGACCTCTGCAGCATCCCTGCACTGTTGCAGATTCAACTGAACATTTCTGGGTTTATTTTCAGTTTGTTGTTTTTGACTGCATGAGTGGCACCTTCTCTTGTCATGTGAAGTCTGGCCACCCTTCCCTCACATGGAACTGGTTTTGCAGCTGGAGGTACAGCGATGCTCCACCTTGGCAGTGAACTGACCACAGCAGATACTAAAGTCCAGTGCTCTAGGAACCATTGTGCATGGAAGAATTTAAATGGTAAAAGAGAATTTCCCCCCTTTTTTATTAACTTTTTTTTTGCCTGAAAGAAGTCAGCAAAGACAAACAGGTATGGAAATACATCTTTCCAGAGAGGAACTGGAGAGGAGGGAAGCGCAACTAATTTGTCAGTTAATGGTTTTGTTCTTTTGGGGTACAAGCATACACTGCTAGGAAAAATGTTATTCTGAAAGGAAAAAAATTAACTCAAGTCCGAGGACTTGTTAACTTAGGGGAAAAAAAAGGCAAAATGTCTTTAATGTGCTTTAATGTCACTGAGGCAAGTAAGGATTAACATTTCTGAAATCCTTTTGCACTTTTTTTTTCACGAATAGTGTTGATTTGTTTTATTTTTTTTTTTTTTCAAGGGCAATAAAACTGTGACATTCATTCAAGGCTTAGTGCAGCCAGAACTAGAGATTAATGTGCTGGCTACTTCATCTTCATCCTGTCATCTCTCGGCTGCTTTCTGGGAAAAGCAGGCTGACATGGTTATTAAATCTGGCAGCTGTGTTGTATGCACATGGGAAGCAAGTAGAGCACGGCATATAGAAAATGAGTAGCTTTCAGATAGTAGCCTTCATTTCACTGCTGCGAGACTTGAAAGGCAGCCTAAAAAGCTCTTTCTCTTCTTTGTAATCACCAGTCGCTGGATCAGTGCGCAAATATCACAAATACAGTTGCAAATGTAAGTATTCCTTGCCTGTGTGGTGCTTTCAGATTGCTAATTAAGGTTTCTACTTTGGTCTTCTGCTTGAAAAAGCAGAGAGATGAAAGCTGAAAACATCCTGACAGGGAAAGCTTCTCTGCAGTATTGTTCTGGCTTTCAGTGGAAGAGCTGCTGAGGAAAAGGGATGCATGAAAGCTTTCCAGATCAAATAGTTTGCAGTTGTGTTTGTTGATTTTGGGGATGTCTGCTTGCCATTTTGTCTGTGAGAGGAGAAGTCCAGCAAATGCAGGAGGTACTTATAGAGAGATGTTTTTCTGCTTAGATTAGATAGTCTTAGATATACGGCAAGAAAGATACTTCAGCAGTAATAGATGGTTTGTGAGCACATAGAAGAAAAATCTTCCATGGTATTTTTCACCTGGAATCTTTTCTTTAAAAATCCATAAATGTAGACCCGGACTTCTCATTAAGAAACTCAACAATACCATATTATCAGAAGCGCAAACAAATAGTCATCATAAGGGGCACCAGTAAGTCTGCATCTGACCTGATAAGAACAATGAACATAACACGGTGAGCAGTGCATGTTTTTCACCCATCTCACTCCGTCTTTACATGAAATGATCTTTATCTGCTACAGTGGCATCAAGACAGGATAGTAAGGTGGTTGGGAAGCAGTGGAGCTGAAGGTTTCTCAGTGTTGTGGTGATACTGTAAGGAAGAAAATTGATATTTGTCAGTGTATTTTTGGTCTCATAGCACTGAAGAAACAGTACACTGGTTTTTATGCTCCTTTCTAATTCAGAGTTTCTGTATTGTCATTGTCCTAGCAAGTTTATTGCTAGTGAATTCTTACTGTGCTGTGAATGAAATCTGCTTCTTGAAAACAGCCTGTGATCAGTACGAAGTATAGACGTCAGATAATTGCACAAGAAATGCAGGCTGTAGCCAGTTTGTTTCTGTTGCTGCATCATGTTTCTTGCTTTATTTACAGATTTTGTTGTTTCTTGGGGACCATTGGTACTGTCAGCTTTTCATGAGCCATGTTAAAATGTAATTTTTACAGTTAACAGGTGACTGCCATTAAGTGACTAGGGAGAGAATATGTGTGTTGTTTGCTGCAATAGAGGACTAAACATGTTCATGGTATAACCTCCTTGATAATGCTGCTATAAACAGGTAGTTGATGTCTCTGTTGTGTTTATAAGCTGCTTTTGAAATACTTCGGCCTCATCTTACTGATGTATGTGTATAAATGCCTGTCTTCCCTGTAACAAGTAAAAGCTGATTTTGAAGCTTCCCTTTCCTTCCTCTTGTCTTCTTTTCCCCCTCATAGACATAAATTCACAGCTTTCCTGAAACGTAGCTTTGAAAATGGTCCTTTTTGATGACAGCTGTGGAGCTAAGCTTCCCAAGCCTGAGTGGCAGTCAGCCAGCTGCTGAGACAAGTGGTGACCTTTCAGGACAATGTCTCTCACAAAAATGTCAAAATATTAAAATGGCAGACATCAGATGTCATGTGTGTGGGGAAGGGTTGTCATCTGGCAGGCTTTCAGTTGAAGACAGTTAATCCAGTGCTTGTTTGGATTATACACTAAAAGCCCCTGCCTAAGTCTCTAAAATAGAGAGAAATTATTCATATGTGTATAATTTCAGAAGTTCTTCTAGGAAGATTTGGGACATGGATGGGAAATTTCAGAGGTGTTTTATTTAAAATCTGCTCAGGCATCTTCCTGACAGATATCCAGAAAAGCAGATCTTGGCCTATAATTTTGCTCTTTACATCATATACCAGTTTTCCTCCCAAATCTCTTATCCAGAATGTAAATGGATCCTGATGAAGCTTAAGTGAAGTTCATTGATGTGCACAGGATGCTGACATTCGGATAGCATGTGCACTGACTTTTTAGGCATATGCTCACTGAATGCTAAACAGTCCCCTGCAGTTCTTGATGCTGCAGCCCTGAGCTGAAATCTCATTTGCTATTACATGCATCAATGCTTTGTAACTTTCTCTGAAGGCACTAAGGTGTGACCACTCCCGTGCTTGCTGGTGTGTCAGATTCCCAGATACCTTTACCCCGGTAACAAATCAGTGACACTGATAGGCTGCCTCGTTGGTTTCAGCCCTGCTGCATAAATATTTCTGGGAGATGTGAAACTGCCTGATGCTTTGCCTTGGCCTGTAGGAAAGCCAGGCAGCATGCACGGCTGATCAGGGAACAAACCTGTTCACCTTGTGGTTGACCTCTCTTGGAGAGTAGGAGGGGGTAGACCAGTGACTGCACCAGACCAGTCTTGTCCAGCCGGTTTGCAACTGGCCACAATTCAAGAGAATTCTCAATATTCTCCATGCAAAGCACAGAGTGAGCTGCCAATGTGGATAACCCCTGCAAAGCATTAAATATTTAGACTTAATAGTGCCAAATCCATTGTTACTTACCAACATGCCTTACCAAGACGCTGAAAAGGAATACAGCTTTTTGTAGTATTTCTTTCCTTTTTTTCTTTGCCTTTCAAGATAGGAGTTCTGTGTCACTCCAAGTTTTTTCTCTTACTACAAGCAGGCAGCTTTTTGTAATTTTGTTTTAGTGTTCTTCACTTCTGCTCAGAGAGGAAGTGCTTTCCACCTCCTCAGCCCCTTAAAACTGGGAACACTGCATTCCATGATCCCTTTCTCTCTGCTGTAGTCATAGGAAAGGCAAAGTATCCATGTTGGTCTTTTCTTTGCAGTTAGTATTCTATGATCACTCCTCCTTTCTCCTAATTCCCTACAAGAAGGATTCTGAGGCAAATGAACTAGGTAAGGACAAAGTCCTGTAAAGATCTTACAGTAATTAATCCTTCCTCCTTCCCTTCCTTTCTCCTTTCCCTTGTCTTCAAATTTTTATCTGCTTTTACACAAAAATTTCTGTTATTTGAAAATTACTAAGATGTAGAAATCTGTTTGGAAGAACAACAATTTTCTCATCCAGTTGAGGAATAAAAAGGTAACTAAGCCAGCAGTTAATGTAACTTAACACAGGTCAGATACCTAGGCTGAGTTTTGGATTTTAATTTTCAAATGGCAAACCACATGTAGGCCCAATCTATTTTATCATCTGATAATATTAAAGAAAAAAATAAATAGGGATGCTGCTGTTTTCTGTGGGCTTTGCTTGAAGAAAAAAATCTGAAAAAAATAACTGTAGCAACGGTAATTTCTTTTAAATCAGATTATACAGGACTTGGTTGTTTCCTCAGAACTGTGCAGTGTCAGATTGATTCAGTGCAGTTCATTAACAATATCCGTCAGTATACCTCATATGAAATTCTGACTTGCACCAATGGCATTATCATTTTTTTGTGCATTTATATTATCATTACTATTTGCTATTTCTGTAGCATCTAGGAATGCCTCTTTTTTTGTCACTGTGCTAGGAATTGTATAGAAACAGAAGGTAATCCTTATCCCCAGACTGCTTGCAAGCTCTATTACAAATAAATCAAAACCTTCTTTGCACACACTTACTACCTTTCTTGTTTGGCTCTTTATCTAAATTCAGAACACAGATGTCAGTACTGTGTTACCTGAATTGGTGTTCAGGATACCAGACTTTGCTTAGTTATGGGCTTGAAATTGCATGTAATTAAAGTTAGGGAATGACATACACTTACTGTGACCTTATTTTAAAGCTGTCTTACTGATGCACTTGAAGTATCTCCCTTAGGCTGTTACTGTTTAGGTATTAAGTTAATGAAGTATATTAATTGAAATTAACTGACCAAAACATGACTATAATTAAAAAATAGTTCTGGACCACCAACGAAGATTTCCCTTAAAATCGTTAAGACAATATTGCCAATTATGAAGTTAATAAGGTTCATTATAAACCTAATTACTAAGGTAGTAATATTCATTATTAAGTTTAATGAAGGATGTTTACTTTTGGTTATTTACAGAATCTAAATTTCAATGTTGGTTATTGACATGAAATAGCAGCAGCATTACACATGACCATCACACACTAATTGACTCACGGATGATGTACTGTGATTTGAGGTGGACCATGGGGATCACAATATGGGTGAGATGAGAGTCTCAACAAATGAGACTCTTCATCTTCATTTTCTATAAGACAAAATTTTCCCATCACTCTGCTCCTTGTCCATTTTACAAGTAGATTTCAGGAGCAGTTACACATCTGTTAACATAACCTTTTCTGCTACCTTTTGTTTGAATGATATGGTGTAAGGTACACAGTAGTTTTTATACTCCTAAACTAGGACTAAACTGCCATCTGACATCAGTCAGGACAACTCTCTAGTTCACAAAGCCCCGTTATAATACAGTATTCCATGCTGAAGGTATTTCATATGTTCAGTTTGTACACTCATCAGATCATCTTTCACAAGGCAAGGCTGTAGCGGGTGAACACAAGCTATAACTTAACTGAGCAAGATAACCAACATATCTGAGCCAAATGGCATAATGATTCTTTCTGGAAATGTGTATTGCACAAACCACTATGATTTCTACGTGCCATTTTTATTTTGAGGTGATAAACCTAGTTGTATATGCAGGAATAAAAAATCTGAAGGATCCCAGAGGGCCAAATCGGAGTTGGAAAGATAATTGTACCTTGAATTTACCAGGATTTTTAAATTTCACTTTGAAACTATACTTTGTGATATCTCTTTTTGCATTGACACTGCAACTTGTATCACTTTAGTGACATATTAAAAACTAAATTTAAATTTATTCTGACAGTGTCACTGTTGTCCCTTCCATAAAGCAGTTGAAAGGATCTATACAAATGCAAGCTAACAAACATGAAGGGCTGTTGTACTCCTCAACTGACTTTTTTTTTTCATACAGGGAATGATGAGTAAAAGTCTGAAAGATTATTTGCAAGCATGCAATTAATCATAAATCCAGCTTGATCTGGATGGATAAAACAGTACTTTATCAAGCTGGTTAGCCACTACTTTGAAAGGATTTTGCAGAATTCATTAGGTCAGGAATATTAAGACCGGTGCCTCTTTTCTTGAGACAATAATGTGATTCCTAAAGGGATAAGCTAGATGGTCAAAGACAAAACAATTTAACCTTAGGAATGGTATGGATTACTGTTAAGAGCATTCTGAAATCCTGTCCCCTCATTCATTTATTTCAAAGCATTCCTAAAAGAAATGACCTAATTTTGAAGACAGTAAATCAGAAATAACCAAATCACTAAAGCTTGTTTGTCTTTTAGAAACATGGGTTGTCTTAATTTAAATGCTTCAGTACTTTTAAGTCTCTTTTACCTATCTAGGGGAGCAATCAAAAAAAAAGCTAAATACCTTTTCTATTCTGTTCCCCCCACTCTTCAATTCAGTGGAAATTCACTCTCACAAGGGCCCTTTTTAAGAAATCAGAGAGTTTGCAGACTGGTATTGGACCACCTCTGTTGAATACCTTGTAATGAACCAGCTTCCGTTCTTCGTCAGAAATAGGTTCACTGAAATAAGTGTTTTTGGCAGAATGCAGAGAAGTAGATCCTGCTGCATGCCATAGCTAGGTTTTTGAAAGAGCAGGTTGACATCAACTCCTTTGGCATTCTGAGCATTGCCCTACTGACATACCTGAAATATATGCCATAGCTTTGTTACACCATGTGTGGCCCTCAAGATTTCAAATTAGTCAGTAGTAATTGCTATGTAAAAGTCAGGGTAATTGCTGTGTAAAAGCAAAGCAATGAGGCTGAAAATTGATTAAAGAATTAGATAACTAGAGCCCAAATTATTTTAGTATGTTTGGAGTTCCCAGGACAATATACTTACTAATACTGGGCCAAGATATAGCCATCCTAAAAGTGAATGCAACTCATACTACATATTCCCATAGCAAAATTTTACCCCCAAATTGGCTTCCAACCGTCCATGTCCCTCCTAGGTGGAAGGGCCAAAGTACTCTTTTTCTCTATAAAATTAAGATTGTATGCTTTAAAATGTGAATGGAGAATTTGTTCAGCTTTTCTTTTATTTTTAGGAACATCTTGAGAGTTAACATAGTGAAGCTTGTAACATAGATGCCATTGTATAATGCTTATAATGAATAACATGCTATGACATCAAAGGTCTTCTAGGAATCAGTAACTATTGATGAGAAAATAAGTCATTATGTTCACTGTAATTATCAGGAGACATGTGATGGTTTGCTTTGGTTCTGACCTTGATTTTTCATGCACTTAAATAATAATTGCAGTTAATTTCTTCTTTTCCATAAATGTTCGTTGCTTGTTCAGCATCAGAGAGTATAGATAGGGGAGGACCACTATGTAAAACACTTCTGTTTCTTGGGAAGTATGAGTTTGTCCTTTTGGGGCAACAAATGGCCTCACCATTGGCTTACACTAATGCTTTTAAAAAAATGGTTCTGTCCTTAAAATGTTTTCTGAATGGTTTTTCTTTGCTTTATTCTTGAAGATGTGAGGGCAGATAGACACATCTGATTGCAAGTGCTATGGAGAGCAGAAAGAAGAAAGCTTTTTGATGCTCCTTGATCCTCAGCCAGCTAACCCTAGGAGAAATTAGAGCTGATGTTATGATTTATGGAGCTGGTATAAAAAAGCTTAGATCTTTGAGCAGCAGAGACCCCACACTACTCTGACCCTATCATCTGGAAACCGCTTTCCTGTAAATATTCTCCCCCTCTGTTTGTCACTGAGGAAAGTTTGAGTGCTGTCAGAGCAACAAATAGTACAACATCACTATGTCATCTGTGCTTCTGGTGAGCTATCTAAATAAAGATGTTAATTGAGTGCCTTTATAAAGAGATCCCTTCAGTTGGTTGCTTTATCAGGTATGGGGATTAAAAGTAGGTATAGGGCTGCCTGTCACACTGGCAGTGCAATTCTCTAGGTCAATGGGTCGCTGTCCCTTCACAGGACTATTTGTCAGTGGCTATGTGTACATACCATAGTCCATAGTAATTTGTTTATCTACTGATCCAGAACAGATGCTGAAATCGCACAGCTTCCATGAAGGAGGAATTGACAGAGAGTGCAGCTGGGGTGAGGATGGTACAAGAAACTCCATCCATCATTCTCCAAAAGGCACAATGAATGGCTTAATTGTTGCTGCTAACAGTTGTTGGCCATTTTATATGCTATAGCCAAAGTATGATCCCACTAAGAGCCAACTTGGAGAAATACAGTGACGGGGCAGTCTCTTTGTTCTGTTCACTTGGCATCATTCACTGAACATATTCCACTGGCTCTATCTGGACCAAGACCTTCCACTGTTCCTCACCTGCAAAGCATGCTTCTTGACCACAGGGAGGTCTTGAGCTGGCTAACATAGTTGCAATTAGGAAGGAACGGCCTTGGCAGTGAGGAAATAGTACAGTATGCAATAAAGCCAGCATTATTTCATACTGGGGAGTTTTTGTAAGACAGTATGTCTTCTGAGAGAGCTGCCCATGGAAATACTTATCCTCATACCAGAGTTTCCTTCAGTGCCTTGTGAATTTAATCTATCGTCTTTCATTGAACTGAATTGGACGTGTCTGGTTTAATATCTTCCTCTGCTGCAAGGCTTGTATTTAAGGGGTGCTACACAAACACTAGGAAAGGACAGAAAGCAGGCTGCCTGTATCACAAAAAAATTCATCTCCCAAGTGAGTATGCATTGGGTCACAGTGAGGTTAATGTACCTATTCATGTGATGTTAAAAAAGTCATTGTCTGTATTAAAACCTCTCCCTATTGTTTAGTATTCAGGCTCCTACTAAAAAGCTGAGGATTTTCATAGTTCTCAAATAAAGACACCTGATTTTTTGTCATGCAAAGCAACCTGATTTCCCTTACCTTGTTCTCAGAAATAACTCAATTATTTTGGCTGGTTTTTTTTAATGAGGAAAACATCTAGTATTGAAAAATTTCATACTAGCTACTAAAGGCTGTTAATCTATTAACAGCTGAAATAAGGTCACTTAATGGAGAAATAGAAAATTACCATGCTTATACATTATCGTATTAAAATGCACTAAAAATGCACAATTGACAACAAAATTCTGCTTTGGGCAAAAATGGCATTCAGTACCTCTGTGTAGCAAGGAGGTTCCTAAGTATGGCTGTAACAAGATTTCTTAGAAAAAAACCCTGAATGTTAAATTTTTCTGTTGAGGATGGTATTAAATATCTCTGTGGGTTCTTCCTCTTCTAAAAAGTGATATTGCAACTTGCTGTAGAGTCTGAAATTACTGTGGATGAAGAAGGAAGTGAAAGTAGAAAAGACTGGACTATCTTCACTTTCATTTTTTGAAATGCTACTGAGAAAGTTTAACTTTTTCCCTCATTCACAAGTTAAACAGATTTTTGAATCTGCAGAATATTTCTTTTTCAGAATGCATGTGACCTGTTATTCTGTATTGTGGACACTAATGTTTTTGAGTCCTCAGGAATATCAAGGGGTTCACATGTGTTTGGTTTTAGGCATCATCATATCTATGGATGCCAGTGGGATGGATTCAAGATAAGCTTCCTTTCTGGCTGACAGCTTTTCGCTGTCTTTCACCTGTCCTTAAAATGACCAAGAAATATAGCTTTAAAATAACTGTATTAATCTGAGCAATTGCTGAATTTTAGCAATTACATTGCAATAATCATTGCCTTCTTTGAGGTCTCTCTCAGCTTGAGCTTGAGTCAGAAATCAACCAAGAGCAAACAACAATCCTTTCAATGCAAGAAACCTCGTTTAAATGTGCCACATTGCTGACCTTGACAAGCACACAGAAAAGCACAAGTGAATGCACACAAACTTTCAAGGCCTGCTGCTCATCCAGACCCTGGGTACTACGCAGTATTACCTCATACAGATTTTGTTCCTTGCATGCAAATAGAGTCACAGTGTGTGAGCTATAATTTAATCCACGTTGTAGCCTGGGTCAACACAAAGGCCCTGGTGGAGCACTGTGTTGCAGTCAGGCAGCTCTCACTGTTTTAACAGAATCAGGGGATCCTGGCTCAAGGAATGAGGCAGAATAGTCATTACTTTTAGAGCAATAAGATGAATGAATGCTAGAAGTGGTGCTTTTTTCATAAAAGGATCTATTAAATAGGAAAAAACCCCAGACTGACATGGAACTGATTTCATATTACTATAAAAATACCATAGTGATGCTGGATGCAGGTTATAGAGATTATAGTTTTATTTCATGCTACATATCTTCAGGAAACCCTTACTAATTTAGATAGCATTGGCATTGCTTTTGCATATACATTTTTATTTATTTGCTTGAGCTAGAATATGCAGTATCTCCAAGCTTCTTTGCTGGCTAGGTAATATTTCAAAGGACTTTAAGTTCCTTTTTCCCAGTTAACATTTGCAAGAAACATATCTAGAAATACTTTGTTTAAAAAAAAAAAATTGATTGATTTTTGGTTGATTTTATACTCACTTTGAATAAATAATTAAGTGTTATATCCTTTATACTTTCATACTAATTACAAGTATGTTCTTATATAGATTTCTCCCTGTAATTTACAGTTGCTGTATAAACATACAGTCTCATACAAACACTTTCTTATGGAGCATTTGATTTAAATATGTGTAGAACCCGTAAGAAAATATGTATTTCTGAAGAATTTCAGCATTCCATGAATTCCATTTCTTTTCAAATCAGTGAGCGCACCTACTGAACAGAACTCCATCCTTTCAGTATGCATTAGTTTTGTAGGTTTGCTTGAATTTTGGAGACCATACAGAAATTTGTGGTAGGTACTATCACTCTGAAGCAAGCCATTTGTCTGTAGACTTCTTTGTTGTTGTTCTTGCCTTTAATTAGAACCTTTGTACACTCAGTCTGCTGATGTTGTCTGTTATTCATTCTTACCCAGGTTCTTAATATGTGTGATTGACTGAAGAATTATTCTAGGATTATTTTGACCCTCAGTCTCGTTTTCTTAGGCTGCCATAAAATGGCACGGCATAATTAAATCCAGACATGGGGGTGGTTTGGTTCTCATTACATGACAGGTTTAGCCATGTGCTACTTGATTCAAGGGGACTTTTATATTTTAATTGAGTTCTCCTGCATGGCTGAGGTTTGTAGTATCTTTAATGTTAAGGTCTTCTTTCCCTCTCCTGCTGCTTAGAATACCTTTATAACAGAGCTTTGCTTGAGAACTAGTATGTCCCTGTTTTTACAGGGATATAGGTACCCATGAGGAACTTGACTTGAGAGTACCTGAAATTCATTAAAATTCCTCTTACTAGCCTGTTACATGAGGATACCAAAAACTTGGACTGTTGTGTTTGCTTGCAGACTTACACAGTACACACCACCACCTCTTTGGATTTCTTTATCCAAATGAATGATTCTGATCTTTGTTGTGCCTCTGCAGTTTCAAGCATTTAAATTATTTAGGTCTTCCCGCATGGTCGGTAATAGGCACACTTTGTCTAGGCTTGCTGGGTAGGAAGGGGATGTAGAAGCAAGTTGGGTATAGCAATTTTTTTTAGTATAACACTCACTCCTATTCAGCAAGTAGGCATAAAATGCCTCAGTAGTCTCATTCAAGGAGAGGTAAACTCCTGATCCGCACTGGGAGAGGGAAGGGACAAGTCATATCTGCACCATTGGGCACAGACCACTCCGGCCATTATTCAGGGGGTGTGTATGTGTTAAGGGAGTTAATTCCTTTTAGTTCCTGGATAAATCCATGGCTAACCTCATTGATGTGACAGTGAAATCAGCAGGAGTTCTCATATGCTTGACAGAAAGGTATGTATTGAAGAGCTTTCTTTGAATCAAGGTCACTGCATTGCTAATCTGAGCATTTTTCCTGTGATGGGTAAATCCCTCTTGGTCTCTGAGCATCCTTCACTCTTGTTGATGCAGAAATTTGGTTCTGTGCAAGGAAACAAGTGGAATATTTACTGCTGAGTTCATGATGAGTAAGTAGGGTTTCTTATGGGAGCAGGAACCACAGCTATCTTGAAGGCAGTCTTCTAATTAATCCTGTCTGTTTTTGTTTAACAGCAAGGTCTTCACAAAAGAGTTCTTTTGGATATTTCCCTTGAGTTCTTCTGTGTGAGCAAGAACATCTCAGCCCACAGAGAACTGCAAGAAACTGGAGAGGTGATTTCTTTTTCCTTGTGAGCAAGCCCACATTGTAAAGGACATACCTAATAAGGAACTTGTCAGTTCCAAAAATCCTGCTGGAAATGTTTATACTGTTTTATAGGAAAGCATTCCTTGGAGACAAGTGATCTTGTAATTTGAAATTAGGGTGGATGTGTGCACTGCTGGGTCTGTGGCTCTCTTTTGGCTCTCTTTGTCTGCATACCTGGCACTCTGAATGTAGGTCTGCTCCAAAGCCAAGCATTTGTCCTTCTGAAATATTTTTTGGATTGTAAACCTAATCAGAGATAAGGGGTGTTTCAGCACTCTTTGCAAAACCCCTCTAGAAGTGCATTAATCCGCCCATAACAACAGTGGGATTTAAATGTTGTGTCTAGATTAATTCACAGAATATAACTGAGAAATGCCTGTAGTGTAGTATAGCAAGGCTTAAAGTAGCTTATAGCCAGCTTGGATATAGAAGCCAGTTATGGCAGCATGGTGCCCAAGACAGGCTAATTTGCTTTGTTTCTTGTCTGAATTCTCTCCTACTTTAACAGCACATACATTAGACAGCTATTTTAGAGATAGCTTTGATACTTCTTGCTACCTTGCTGTCGCAGTTCTATGTAGAAAAACTTTAAGGGTTAAAAACTCTGACTACCAGACTTCCAGGTGAGATGGGGACTGAGGCCATTAGTCTGCAGGTAAGGTAGAGCACAACTGAATGGGGAATGAAGGACATGTGCAAAGAGTAGTTTGTACTTGAAAGGCTTCCTCTGAACTCTGTGGCGATTGAGGCCTGTGAACCATCTCTTACCAGAACATGGGACACAAAGAAGCTAGGTAGAAAACTTGCATAGATGGACTTCAAACTTGTAGGTTTACTGTGCTTTACAGTGCCAAAGTTAATCTTTACCCATGGTGCATGTATTTTTGGAGGTGGACCTCTTTTTATTAGTGTAATTGTGTTGTGTTTGGAATGAGTGACCTTCAAGGTGGTAGGAAATTAAAATAACCCCCTTATCTTGCCAAAGTAGTTATCCTGTTTATTTGCTTTCAAAGGATATGTTTCTTAAGTCAATAGTGAAAGTAATAACAGTTTGTATGTCTGAAATGTTTTCAGTGAGAGCTTCAAAGAACTGTAAATGTATCCACACAGAACTTCTGTGAAATAGGTAAGACATAGTATTACCACTTTACAAAGGGATATAAAAAATGAAATGACTACTGCAGATCTAACTAGAACACCAGTAATAGTCATGACAGTTGTTGAGGTATATCAGCTGTATAACCCTTGTTTCTTCCCACACAGCTCCTAATGCTGTAATTGTATTTTTAGTTGCAGTTACAATTTGATAATACTCTGCTGCTTTTCCACTCCTGTAAAGCAGAGAAGCAGGTCTCTGTGCTCAGTGTGGTGTTATTTACACTATTGAGTTGCGGCAGGTATCTCTGTTTGATCTGATCCTTGGTGTGGCATTACTGATGAGGCTGAAGACAGCCATTCTCTCTTGAAGACAGGCAGGTTCTGGATGGAAAGCTGGCACATTAGGGGGAGATTCCAGCAGTTGTTCAGCAGTGCAGGAAGGAGTAGTTGTAAGCCTGATCTTTCTGTGTAGAGAGCCATGAAAAGAAGATGCTGACAGCAGTTGTTTCACTTAAGCCATTTGGAGCACAGGGATAGGTCCTGTAGTCTATGTGGCCTCCAGCGGTTAGACACATCCCCAGAGTCTCTTCTGGCATTTGCTACACCTCAGGAGACACCACCAAAAGGTTAAATAGTTCCACAGTGTGTCTAGGAAGTGGTCCAAGAGCTCAAAGTTCAAAATGCACATGGTCTGAGCTGGGACTAAGCCCAAGTTCCCACTGACTTCAGTCTCGTATGTTAGTGTGGTACATCTGCACACAATCTCTTCCCCTTCCCGTTTCTGCTCTTTGTTGTCCTTTCTAACAGGAAAATGAGACGTTTCAGCTACACAGTTTCACTTCTTTAGTCACTATCTGAAGTCTTCCATTGCTTGAGCTAGTGTGTTTTCTGGGATTAACCTGTAACCCCCTTTATAACTGAAAGCAAGCCAGTAAAACATGATAAAAATTGTCTCACTCCATTCCATTCTGCAGCATCTGTGGCTTCTGCTGAAGAACCAGGGCAGGCCTCCTCCCAGCAGCAGTGTAGATGTGAACTGGTCAGGCTGAGCCTCAGGGAGCCTGAGGTTCCTTGTTGGCCCCGAAGGGAGATACAAAGAACAGGCAAAATAGCATCCAGCTGAGCTTGTTTAAAGAAGAAAGGGCAGAGTGAAGGTAGGCTGAGGCCACAGAATGGTAAAAAAACAGTTTTAGAAAGCAAACAATAAATAGTAGAAGCCAGATGCCTGGGTGGTAATATGAAAGGGGCAGAGTCAAAATGTCTCCCATGGAGCCTGCAACTGAGGGAGCGGGCAAAGTTCTGCTGAATCATATCATAGAATCTAGAATATGCTGAGCTGGAAGGGATCAGCTTTTGGGATCTTGTGTTTAAGAATGGCGTGGGTTTGGGGGTCATGGTTTTAAGTTTCACCCCAGAATAGATGGTAGCTTCTGGGGATGACAGCCATAATTTGCAATATGAAAAAGAAGGTAGTGGTTCTGGTCTCCACCTTTTTCCCTCTCCATCTTCAGCCACACGTGTTTATTGTTTTCCTCCACTGGATATGAGTCAGATCATTAACTTGTCTGAAAAACATATCCAGTGAGACACATTTGGTCTGTGAGCTTTCGCACTGTTCCTGGAACACATGTGAGAGGAGCAGGCCTGTGCATCTGGGAATGGTGATAAAGAGAGGGGGATAACGACCTTTTTGGTAAAAGTAAGTTATTAAATCAGCTTTGCCATCACACTTAGCTGGTGCCTGGGTTGGTATTGTTGGTAGTGCTGGTAAAAATTTTCCTGCATCATACAAGGCTTAAGGACAAAGAGGCAGCTTCATCCTTGGCATAATGCTATGAGTGGAGTCACAGGAGTTTTACCCAGGGTGACTTTGTCTAAAGTGTGCCTTTTCAACAAAGTCCACTAAATCAGCTCATTCTTGCTCTCTCTTTTGTTTCTTTATTTGTGGCTACACTGAATTAGCATCTTAAATAAATTTCCATGGGAATCTGAGATGCAATAGCTAGCTTGCTTTCTCTTGTGCATCTACAAATAATCTTTTCATAGCAGTCTTTTCACAATCTCATGTACAGTGTTTGGGCACTTGATCCATATCCGTCAAGGGCTTTTCATGCCTATCCTGTTCCATAAAAAATCTAACAGCATAAGGTGCATAACATGCAGTATATAGTTGATGGTAGAAGATTTGTAGCACATATATTTTATATACACGGATGAAACATCCCTCTTTCTGAGTGACTTTTTGCCTATTCACATTGTTTCTCCTACTCTCATTCCGATATATTGTTTATATATTTTGTGACATGGGAATTGTAGAAAAGAAAAAAAAAATAGGTAATTTGATTTGATGAAGCAGGGCTTTCTCTGCATAGAAGACAAGGTAAGAAAAGAGAGCTTCATAGGAAGAGAGAAAGCTGAAAAGCCAGGCCTTGTGATGAAGAGAGCTGTGGGAGGGGATCAGTAAGAAAGGAGAAACTCTGAAAAGGCCTTGGAGCTCAGGACATGAAAACACGGCATTCTTGGAGGAGTAGGCAATGTGGCTGTGGCATGGAACAAAAGTTGAATTTTTTGTGGAAAACAGTGCAGGTGCATTGGGAATAAGATCCAGGCTCAATAATCAAAATAATTAAAATAATCAAATACTGTAATCACACGGTGGACCTGGACAAAGATTTACATGTTAAAAATACTAGAAGAGAGCTCTGGTAAAATAATGATGTTGGTGTGGATAGTACAGACTAATTAAGAAATCTGGGCAAAAGTAGAGGTAGTGTATGTTATGTACTGGGTGGCAGCTGATGGAGCTGTGCAATGGCATCAGGATCTGAGATGTCACTGAAGAACGTGCCAAGTACGTCTCACTGTGAAGAAGAACTAGCATGTGTGACCCCAGCACGTTGTGATGTGGTGCTTTGTGCCAGAACTCTAGTGAAGCCTGTCAGCAGAAGCCGGAGAGCTGCGATATGCCCGCCCATCTGAACGAGGTGCTAACTCCAGCATCTGCTTCCGCAGGGAGTTCAGCTCCTATATCAGAGAGGGGGAGAGAAACGACTTGTGCCAAGACTACACGGAATGTAGTGTGATTGGACTGCTTTAATTTGATTCCAGAAAAGGATCTTAAAATTCGGAGCTGTCAGGGCATTTAATACAATATGCCTAAAATACAGGGTGAAATATAGGACTGGAGAAATGCAAAAAACTGAAAAATACAAATGGATGCTCGTAAATTACTGATATAAAGTGGCAGAGCAGCCTGGACAAGCAAATAGTAAAAGCTGGATAGAATATAACAAGAAGAAGGCTGCCTTTGGGAGTGCGAGAGAGGGAGGAGTAGATGCTGAGAAGAATTAATCAGAAAGGTCAGGAAAAAACAGTGAAAGCCAAAAAGATGGCATAGTTTTTAAGGAGGATTTTAGTTATTTCCAAAGCAAAAAAGAGCTCAAAGAGCCTGAGGCTTGAAGCACAAAGCATGATATTTATGCAGGGAGTTATAAAATACTTGATGTGACAGATTTTGGTGCCAGACAAGCCTCACAGCCAAACTAGAGGCGTAAGAAAGTAGGACAGAGCTGGGATGAAATGGGATCAGCAGCTGTAAGCAGGGTATTCAATTAACTAGGAACAATTCCGTTCAAACAACAAAGGAGAGAGGAACTTTGGCAGACAGTTGGGATCATAGATGGCTGAGGCAAGATCAGGAGCTTATATTTCAGGGAGTATTCACTTCATGCAATACCTTTTTTGTCTCTGTGTTAAAATCAGTAAACTGACAGAGAAGCATTTAATTCTGTGCTACATTACCTTTCCTTGAATGATGGAGCAACAGACAAGGAGGGCACAGTGTGTTGCTGACGGGAAAGGAGACTTGAGACCTCCACTTTTGAGAGCAATAACTTGCTAGATCAACTTGGTTGTCTCACAGAACTTTACCCTAAGGAGCCTCTGTTGTGACTCTGTTCTTTCCGGGAGATCAGGACCAAAAGAACAAACAGTTAAGATGGACGTGAAGAGAAGCAATCATAGGAGGATCAATGAAGGTTGAGGGGTCAGGTCAAGAAGGTCAGGGTGAGACATTTGTGACAGAGAAGTGAGAAATGCCAGCAAATCAGCAAATAAAGCAGATAAAGCATTTTAGGAAGGATAAAAATAAGAAAAAGGATGGAGAGAATTAAAATTAGTGACTTTGCAAGTGAGACTTCTATACAGTGAATATGAACTAAATTTAATTTGGAGGTCTTTTTTAATTTGTTTTTATGTTTGATTGACCTAAAAGGAACAGTGCATTGGAGATGCCTGCAGGCTCTCTAAAAGTGTTTGTATGAATACCCAGCAAATACGTGCTTTTTCTGAAGTGATCTATTGATTTTTGTTTTTCCCTTCACCTTAAGCATTTTAATGCCTAGCAGTAAACCGTCAAGCCCCAGCCCTTCCGAGTCAGTCCCTGTTGTTCCCCTGCTTAAGAATGAAACACAGTATCTTGAACACCCAGAATGCGAAGAAGGAGCTAATCATTGGCTCGCATTGTGGCTGGCAGGGCAGGCCCGCCTCTTTGGCTTGTGCTGACAAGCTGTTTATGTTTGTGCACGGCCACCCTTTAACTCAGCCGCTCGATGGCCGTAATGGGACCAACTGTCTGAATGCTGCGGGGAGCTAAATCTTCTCATCAGAGGCACAGTGAATTTCAGCCTCTGCTACTCCCGCCTGGACTCTATGGAACACTAGTAAGTACCCTTCTGTCTTGTTGTGGCTTTTCTCATAAGACTAAGGGCATGTTTTAGCAAGGCAGGTAGGTGCTGTCATTCAGAGAGGCAGCTATTAAAGCATTTTCGTCTGTTTGAAGTAAAAGAGCAGCTACTTTGTATGCAGTGTCATGACTGCAAGGACCACACGATTTCAATCTCAAATGAGACCTTCCTGGGAGGCAAAAGGAAATAAGTTAATAAGGACAAAACCCATTTAAACTTAATAAATTGTTGGGGTTTATGTATATATACACACTTCATTTAATCTGCATCTAGTTCTTACTTTTAACTGCATTTCCAGTATTTGATCATCCAGTCTCATTTCAAACAGCAGCTATTTTTGCAAGGTCATGAATAGTGTGGTTTGGAAAAGAGTGAAATGGCTGGAAATACGATACTATAAAATGAATGCTCCCTGAAAGGCTGATAGGTGCTGTCATGTTTGAAGATATATGCCTAGCAGTAGAAAAAGAAAGTCGTGGTCAGAGATTTCAGTCCTCTTTGTTGACTGATACTGGGAACTGTTTACAGCTCCACAGAGCAAAAGACTGTATAGATGGAAAGAGTGTGACTTCTTGCATTTTTAGAATGCCCTTTCTAATTTTCAGAATTTGAAATCAAATATTGCCTGTTTGGGCAGTATTCTTCAACTTACCCCTGCACTGCATATATTGATGGACATTTTAGACTTTCTCTTTTACCACTTACACCAGCAAAGAAAGTCTTAATGTCCCTGTCAGAGCTGGCCACCATGCAGAGTGTCAGAACTAGTCTGCTCCTGAAGTTTTGGCAAGTCTGTGTGTAGATTTCATGTGGTAACTGAGGCTCAGGCTGTGAGTTCTAGACACATGAGGGGGAGAAAGGTGGCTGTCACTGTAAATAAGCATGTTCATTATTCCTCTATTTAAAATCACAGGAAAGTAAGTATCAATCAGATCTTCATTAGCCTTGACTCATGCCAAAAAAAAATGGAAAGCAAATCCAAAGCAAGGCCTGATGCCATGTCCCTTTCAGCTTGTTTAGCTTGCCCCCTGTGGATATATCCAACAGGGGGATACCCTGGGGGTTGTGCCTTTGTCTCTGCTGAGCTGCTTGTGTTTTGGAGCTGTGCATAGCTTCTGCAGAAAGCCTTGAGGCAGTCTGGAAACTTTTGGCTCAACAATCCTACTCACCTATAGTATCTTAATGACTGCATCATTCAATGAGTCGTGGATTGCAGAGGGCCAGTCAAGCAATATTATGTTTAGAAAGGAGTGGCTAAGAGACAGCTAGACAGAAACTTTCTAATAAAATTAATAAAATTTTAGGCAGCTGTTGTACTTAATACATTTTGGGTGGGTCTTGATGCTGATGATTGTTCAGCTCTGAGTCTGAGCCTTCTCTACAGCAGTACCGTGCATATGTGGTAGTGTATGAATTAAAGCTAATTACAGCAATAAGCTGCTTCTCTGCCAGGCTGTGAATACAAGCCAGTGTGTTTCAGTCAGTTGCACTAAGCAGCAGATAGATACTAAGCCTTGATTAGTAAAGATGGAAATTAGATTGGTTTTTGTCTATAGATAAAGAAAGCAGGATCTCAGTGCTTAAATGGAAGCCATGAGATACACCACACACCTAGGAGTTGTTGCTGTGCCCTTGCAGTATGTATTAGGAGTAATCAATATGCTTACCACATTGTCTGTCTCTTGACTAAAGAAAGAAATCCCTTGTGCATCACAAGCTCAGCACAACATGGCTAGCTCTGAAGGGGCAGACTGTGCCTGTTTGATTTCCATCAGGGTAAACAGGCAGAAAATTAAAATTGATTTTTTTTTTTCCCTCCCAGAGAGATAATTTTAAAGATGTATTTACAGGGCTTGCTAAAACAGGATGCTGAATCAACATCCTTCATAAAAGAACTGCTCAGAACTGAATAAGCTATAATTGCACTTTCTGATTCTGAGATGGTAGGCAGTTTGTGAAAACAAAGTTATTTACTAATACTCATTAACAAAGCTTTCAGATGGTCTGGGAAGCAGAGAAGCATATCATGCTCAGTCTACAAAAGAGGGAGATAAAATCTGCAAGGAAGCTGAAAATAGAACTGCTTACTGCAATTCATTTTCTTCCTCTGGCTCTGTAGGTGCACTTGCCAGCACTTTCCAGTGGCTGAGCATTTAGTCTGCAGGCACATTTGTAATATAGCTATTATTCAGTTCTTCAGAACTTAAAGAAAGGTATTAATTTGGGGTTGACTGAAACCCTGACCTCTTACCAATATTTCCCAAATATACTCATGGTTACCAGATTATGAGATCCACTATATTTCCCCTATATTGCCCTTGAGAGTGTCAGACCAGCTCCCAAAATGAATCAATATCTTGGGAAAAAAGAGCTCTCTAGATTACGAAGAATTTTGAGTTATTGGAGGTGCAATTCATGACACTGGGCATTTGAATTTTTACTGAAAGCAGAAGGCTTTAGGGGTACTTTTTGCCTCAGGGTTTATTATTAGCAAGTACTCTTCTGATGTGTCCTATATGCTTGACAAACATCAATTAAGGTTATGATAAGGGAGAGCCTGTGAGTGAAATACTGCATGTGCCTCCCTCCCATCAGCTATTTGAATCTGACCAGGAAACTGAACTGTCAGATAACAGGAAAAAGTCTGAGGGTCTGAAAGAAGCAATGACAGCCTTCTGTAAGGTCTGGATAGATTTCCTTATAAAATCACTCACTATCAGAAGTCACGTCTCTATACGGAATCAGTCACTATCAGAACTCGGGTCTCCATGGGAATAAAGGCTGAGATTTGCCTCCTCAGCCTCCTTGGGTAACTTGTTCTCTCTCTTAAATCTGAACCTCTGACTGATAGCCTCAGTTTTCACCCATGCCTATGAAGGCTTTTAAAATCTTTCATTGTGGCTTGTTTGTTTGTTTTTTTTTCCAGGTCCCTTTTCCTAGGTATTAGATGCTAAGTAAGGGATGTTGTTGCCACTAAAGTGGAACATACTGGTTGGTTCTAAAAAAATGAAAAATGCTAAGCATGCAGCCTTTTCTATTAAAAAAAAGCAGCAGGGCTGTAGTACCCAGATTTCACTCATACATTAAGAGCAGAGGGTCATCTTCTAATGTGTGCATTTTATTTTGGTGGTGTTACCTGGAGAAGGTACTGCTCTTACGAAAGAAAAGGATTGCTAGGCAGGTTATGTGTAAAATTCACCCCAGGAGAAGAGAGGAAGTCTCTCAACCAGGTATTTGCCACAGATCTCATTCTGTATGGTGGCCTGCCTGAAATATAGTGGAAAACTTGCGTCAAGACAGAGAGAAAAGGGATAACTTCCTATCTTCCTTGCCTGGGGCAGAGAGTGAATGGCAGTGACTAAGTTGTCTTCAGGTCTGTGCTGCCTTTAAATCATCAGTATCTACCAGTTTCCACAAGTTCCTTTGACTCCTCTCCCTCCTGTCTGATATATTGGCCTCTGTGCTAGCCAGCAATGCTGAAAGAAACAAACTTCAGTGGCATTCCAGCCCTTGCACTGGCTGTACTCTGCTCATATGCTGGGACGATGTTTCCTTGGATTCCACTGGCAAGCCCTAAACTTTCTACTTACTGGAATTACTGGCTTGCAGAACAGGCTCTCTGCATTGCTGCTTTGCTTTGATGGTGTGTAAAAGGCACAGTTGTGCAAACTGCCTTCTTTTAGGGTACATACAGGACTGGTATATTAATTGTAGCCTCCAGATGGCTCATTCCTCTCTCTAGCTCACCTCTCTTAGTCCCAGAAAGCAAATTGTATCCCAGTATGTGCTCAAGTAGACAGGAAATATTATAGATGCCACTGTTTCCTCCTCCATGAAGAAGCTTTTAAATATTTCCGTTTCCTTCTTTTTGCCTGCGTAGTTGCCAAAGGTCTAAGAAAGCAGCAATTTTAGCTTGTAGCATAAAATGTCCCTAATTAAGAGGGTAGCTTGCTGTGTTCTTATTCGTTGCTGCTGTCTAAAGAAATTATCATGGCTGCCATCAGCCTTTTCCTCTTATCACTGCTGGTTCACAGCATGTGAAACTGAGAAGCATTCTATCTGTTAAAATTCAAAGAGTGCACTGCAGACTCTCTCACGAAATGAAATCAAACTGTGGATTGTTTTCCTCTTGACATCTTTCTTCTTATGCAGGATCTTCAGTTGACATTTCACCTAATGCTCCCTAATGTAATCCCCTAATGTACTGTCAAAAGTTAACGTTTCTTATAGTAATATCCTGGCATGGAATTCTGCAAGTCTTACTCTGGCAAAACTCTTGCTGAAGGCTATAGGGAGGCTGGTTACTTAAGGACTGAAATGGGACTGTGAGAATTACGATGTTTTCTCTTATGTGTGGTTTGATTTCTGCATCTGACTGGGATGCTTAACTTTAGTGTGAGACCTTTGGCCTTCTTTTCAATTAGTTTTTCAATGAGTAAGAGCAAGTTGGTAGGTATTTGATGAGGTTAATATCAACTCCAGCATTGCAGTGGCTGAACTTTCAGCATATTACAGTTTTCAGACATTGCCTTCATGAGACCATCTGTCTAAAGGAATGTTTCCTTTCTCTATTTTCCCTGTAATTTTCTCCTGATACCCACTCTTCTCTATGACTTTGAAATCTGTGCTTAACACTCATACACACTTTTGGAAAATGTTACACTGTCACATTCTAATACACAGATGGGAAAATGTGAGCCAGGGCTAATGTGGCTCTGGCTGCAAAAGAGAGGATGCAAGAGTGGGAAGAGATGTTGATGTGGGTGGAGCAGGGACAGCATCTTTTATATGCAAGCAGGTATGTAGATAAGGGTATTTTCAGTAGAGAAGGTCTTGTTCCCTACCAAAAGCCCCAAAGCTCTGTACAGATTCATGCCTGTCAGCCTTTCACTCTGTCTTGTAGTGTCTTTTATCCTCAGGACCCTCATCCTAGTCCAAGTCTTCAGCTCATGCCTGTGTAGGGAGGGCATGTAGCTTCTCCCCATCATCTGTACCCCCTGCCTCACTCACGAAGTTCACAGCCTCTTCACATTTCTGCCACAACTCTTTTCCTATCCTAGAGCCACCGTTTTTCCCAGGCATCCCACGTCCCATCCTCCTGAACCTCTGTGTTCCATGCCATTTAAGATGCTTGTTCTCCCTGCCTCTCAGTCCTTAAGAGCTTCCCCAGAGCTCTTCGCTCCTTGCTGTATTCTCCTCCTACTGTCTTTCTTACTACAGCCCAGTGTTTGCATCTGAGAGACAGGGGGCTCTTTGTTCTCCCCTGGAGTCTCAGGTTCTTCAGTGCAAAGGTCTCAACATTCTTTTTCCTCCTTATTGTACTTGAAGGCAGAAAAGTAGGACAGGTCCAGGGTAAACCAGGGACATACTAGCTTTTTTGTGTGCTGTAAAAGGGGGATAGCTCCAGGCAAGGTCAGAGAAAGACTAAGCCAAGAAATATATAAGCATGGTGGGGGTTTTTTTTCTTTTTTTTTTTTTTTTTTTAAACATAACCCTTTCTATTTTTCTTTGCAAACAAAGTGTCCAGTATTCAAAAAATATCTTGTGAACCAACTTCAGGCCCAGAGCTGCTTTTGAACTGTTTGCTGTGATTTTTCACGTGCTCATTTCTTTGTGTTGCCAGTCACATGGTAACATTTCTGATTCTTGGATGAATGATGTTTTCAAACAAAAAGAGGGATTTGGACACATTCCTTTTGGTTCAGAACTTTTCATGAATGCAGACATATGAAAATATCTTAGATCAGTGTTTCCTGGATACTTGCTTTTGAAAGGAAGCTTACATGAATGGACGCTTGTGAAAAACAGTAATACTGAGACAATACAATTTTACAGGAGCCAAAGCTGGTGGTTAATTTCTCAGAGTAGCAAACTACAATTCAGAGCAGCACAGAGCAGAAGCGTGAGCCTGGCACAGACTGAGTGTATGCCCACATTTAAGGGACGTGGTTGCAACAAAAGTGTGACTGAAGACCTTGAAGTAGGATTGCAGTCAGGAGGAGTGTGGGGCTTACCTGCTGTTTCACGGTATATTTTTATAAGAAGCTTGAGCATTTGGCTGCTGAAGAAAGTTGTCTTTCTTCCTCTGTTCCAGTCCATAATGTCTGCAGCACTCAGTGGGCCCCTATGAGTTAATTCACCTCTCTCAGGCTGCAGAAAATGGATGCATTTTTTCACAGGGCAGTTTTCTGTCAGGCAATGAACTGTATCTGTTCACTGGGAGTCCAACAAGTGCCTCAGTGCAAGGTAAGAAGTGTGAGTGTGCACTCAGAGGGGAACAGGGGCCTTTGAAAACAGTCTAATGTTTGTCTTTCAAAATTATGTTCTAACATTTGACCATCCCTGATGAAAACCACTGGGGCATATGCATTGCATAGTGTTTGCTGACTTGTTGCTTAATGAATATGAAGTATCCAGCTATTAACTCCTGTTCTGTGGACTTCAGGGTGGGAAAAAGGAATCATCATTTCATCTCACTTAGAAGGGAAAAGGCTGCATATGTCTCCATCACCAATGTGTTCAGAATGAGTTGATGTGCCCCAGGCAAGCCCAGATCCCTGCAGTCACATGTAAGTGAGACTTGATGAGAAAAGTGGCTTACTTATGCTTATTCTCCTTTTTTTTTTTTTTTTCTGGGGACAGCCAGGGGCATCTGCAGCAGTGAAAACAGAAGCAGCTCTGGGGCTTCTCCAACGGTGACATCAAGGTTTTAATGGATTGCATTTTTGTCTGAGCTATGTTTTTTCTTTCTGTGCAAGAGAAGTGATACATTTTAAAGCAAAACACATACATTATGAAAAGAAAAATACCAAAAGCACTGAAACAGCCCCATTCTCATCTAAGAGTTGGAGCAGGCACCAAAGGATCATCATATGATATCTCTTTGGAAGATCAGCTGACAATTATGTGCCTTTCTGGAGGGGGACAGGCTTTTGCCAAACTCAAGCCACTGGGCACCAAGCTGAAGTGCTATGATAAAATACAGAGTGAGTCCAGACCTGAATACAAGCTTATTATTTAAACCCAGACCCAACGTAGCTGTTCCATATGCTGGCTTTAAAATGCTGGTGATAAAATGATTCGTAATATCACAGCTAATTTGTCTTTTAAAAATGAGTTATTGTCAGTGCCAAAATCTACGTTATTTTATTTCATTAAGTGAAGTGAAGCTTCACCTTGAACTCCTACAGTGGTAGTTTTGACTCAGTTTATCAGACTTGTGGTTTTTCAGACTGTACAAAGCCTTCTGGCTTGTTTGCGTGGGAAGATTCATCTACAACTTGAGTTGTGACCGACTAGAAATCTGCATAAACATATTTAAAGTCCTACACCAAGTGGTCTAGTGTTAAAACCAAAGGTGAACATATACCTGTGATGAAACCCAGGCTTGTTAATCTACCATCCTGAGCTTCTATCATTTAGGTAATTTCACAGATTCAAACTGAATGGAAGGTGCATCCTCCACCTCTCACTTGTCACTTTCTCAGTATTTAAGCTGCAAAAAACTGGTTGAAAAACAGATTGCTTTCAACTGTACCTTTGCAATGCAGCGCTCCCAATACAACCACATTAGACTGGGTGGGAGCAGAGTTCAGACCAAGAGAGATACATATTCTTCCACCTACTGTGCATCACAACCTGTCTGTCACTGACTGAGGAGTTGCTTTAAGTCACTGACTTGCTTTAATGAACATGCAGTGGCATTTGAAAAAACCTTTCAAGCGTCTACATACAAAGATACATAATCAGCATAATCAGTATCTAAGCTGCATCCTACTCCACTCTTATCCTACTAATACTGCTAACATAGTTGATCTTGGTGAAAAATCAATATGGAAAATAACAGGGTGGTTCTGTAGCTGGCATTTGAAAAATATCCTTAATGGAAACTGCCATTTTTCTGAGAAGACAAAATTGCTCCTAGCAGGTTGTTTTTCCTATCTGATCTGTTCTTTGTTGCAGTCTTTCCTATATGAAGCTTTCTACAGTAAATTTTCTTGCCATCAAAGTGATGAATATCTTCCCATCTCCATTTCTCCAGAAAGCTAGGATCCCTGTGCTCAGTAGGAACATGGTGTTTGACTGCCCCAAAATTCAGGGAGACAGAGTGTGAGAATGTGATCATCAAACGATGCCTTAGATCCAGTCAACAGTGAGGGGACGCACAGCTGACCTATCTGGGGGCAGGAGCTATTTATGGACAGTAGGATGCTGCTACCTCACAGGGGTAAGATAGAAGAAGAAATGAAAAATAAAAAAGATAAAAAGTTAATGAATAAGAATGATCCGCAGAGCCTGGAAAATGAAAGGTCATTTAAAATTGATCTTCTGTTTTTGAATTTTGAATTTTCTTAAGGTTTCTTATGGAATTTTTATTTGTGAAGCCACCTTTGATGTAAACGGACTGTTTTTTTTGAGAGAACAGATATATTGAAGAGTACCTGAGAGATCAGTGTGAATTAATGCATTTGGCTCCTTTTCAGTCAGCACAAGCATCACAAACTGAAAGTGGTTATTTCCAATTACTCTCCTCTTTATTACCATGTCTCACCATAAGAGCATTCTTATTCTAAAGGTAACAGTCATTCAACTTGTCCTTGTTGAGTGGGGAGAGACCTACATGCCCAGAAAACCACACAAGGACTACTCTGCTGTGGCCCATGAAATAATTTTTGTCCCCAAACCTCTAAGTCTGATCTACCAGGATCAGGTTCTTTGGTATCATGGAAAGTATCACTAAAAACATGAGGTAGTCAGTTCACCCCACTTGTTTACTAAGTGGGAGAATAACTCAACTGTTACCAAACCCTGCTTATTGCTGTTTCAAAAAATAATACTATTTGCTTCAGCTGACATCTGTGCATTTTGTGTGTTTTGCTGCACACTTCTGTGACAGGAGACCACAATAGAAGAGAGGAAAAATGCTGAAATGTAGGCACAGTTGTCCAACTTTGGTAGCAGCTGAGCCGTAGGGCACATGAAATCTGTTTTCATAGACCTCTTGTTTGTGTGGGGTGCTCTGGTGTCTAGTAATACAGCTGAGTTCATGTGTAGCCTTTTACATTGGATCACTGGCTTGTATGTCACTCATCTGGACAGCTTCCTTTTTTTCACAAAAGCTGTAGGAATATAATACCTTTAGGATTTCTACCTGATGTGACTGAAATTATTCAATGGGTTATACAACTGCTGGAAGGAATTGTGTCAGCACAAGCAAAAATATGCAAAAAATTAATTGATGATTTCCTCTATTGCTTCTACTGACTAGAAAGCCGTGTTTTTTGGGTTTGTTGTTGGGATTATTCCCAATAGAAAAGCTTGAAAAAGTCCTCTGCTAAAACTAACAACTAAATAAAACTTCTTATTTTGAAGAACATACAGATAACAACAACTTTCATTTTAAGCAGTGGCAAAACTTTTTTTATCCCCCATAAAATTGTTTTCTTGATTTTTTTATTGGGAAAAGAATGTTCGTCAGTCTGGACACAAAAGCCATGAAGCATCCAAAAATATAGGTGATGCCTTAAGCCTTTGGTATTTGAATTTAATCAGGGCACTAGACCTTTAAATAGATGAAAATAGGGGCTGAAAGTGGCCTGGGGGCTTTGAGTCATGGACTTTCATGGGGTGCATATCAAAACTTTGTTTCTGATACTTTTGGTAAAATGTTCATTCTTGTAATGAATGGCTTGAACCACCTCAGAAGTTCCCTATTAAGCAGCAGTCCACTGGCTCTGAGAGTTGCCTTAGTAAGGAAAAAAAACCCACCAAAACAAAACCTATGAACACATTAGATTTACTTCCCACCTGGAAGCATTTAGAGGATGTAAGGGGATCAGCATTCAGTTCCCTGTTTATAAAAAACAGGTTGTTCTAAATGACTTGCTAAACTGTTGAACGATTTCATATAATGCACTGGATTTTTCCAGCCCCTTTCCAGAGAGGCTGTTTGTGCTGGGAGCGAGGGAGGGCTGCAAGGTCGGTTTGTTTCCACAGCGGGGAGTGTGGGGACCCGGCTGCCACTTGCTTGAGTGGTGGGTGGTGCTCTGGGCTGCTGGACGCTGCCTGGGGGAGCAGTCAGGCCTCTGCAGTCGGAAGACCATCCCGGCTTGGGGCCAGCTGTTTAGTTTCAAAGCCTTTGTACCTCAGGTTATTTGTAAGGCTGATGCTTGGGGAGTTCTGCTAAAACTGGACAGTGTATGTTCCCTGGTTTGCCTGTAATTTGCAGTTTATGAAAACCAGATGGATGACTCAGTGCTCTGCAAGTTAGGGTAGGAATGGGATCTTCTGACATAAGAGCAGCTTTTACAGAAAACACTGAGTTAAGAAGATTCAGGCTCAAGCTAGATTGCTTCTTCCCTCCCCCACTTTTGTCTATTTTTACTGCATCATTGGTATGTGTCCAAGGAAAGTCGGCCATATCATTCTGAAATACAACGGGATAAACTTTTGACTGTCCGATCTCTTCAGGCTGAGAGATTCCAGAGTAAATGAACCGGGAGAGAGAGAATTAAAAGGAGGGATTTCTTTAGGTGAACTTTTTTGGTTGTCTGCTCTGTCAACAGCAGTGTAAAGTAACGAAGAAACTGCAGCAGTCCTTTCCCACTGTCTTTCTGAGTAATGTAAGTTACCCTTTCACACTCATCTCTAACTGTTCGTGTGCTTTTTTCTGCTTTCGAGTATTTGTGAGAGCAGTGGTTTTACAGCGAGTGAGCTCTTGCCAGGAGCTCTGCTGTGTGAATGAGTGAATTGCTTTGTCTTTCTTTTCCTTTTTTAAGTCAGGGTGGTAGCGGGGAAGCCGAGCAGTTTAACACCACCTTTCTCTGACAGTCGTGTTAGCTCGGCTTTAGATGGCTGTCGAAACCTTTAAACCTTTGCAGTGTTTGTGCAGAATTTTGTTTGTAGTTGGCAAAAGACAATAGCAAATGTTTTGATTGAACTGTGCATGTCAGGCTTGCCTTAAGAGCAGGCGTTTCAAAGGGGACTGTGTGATGCTATGTAAAGAGGACAGGATGTGACAAGGGAACACAAATGTTTCCTGCTCTTTTAATATTTAAAAGAAATATTTGAAACGGAGCCAAGGAGTTTGCCTAGGAAAGAAACAGTGATGTTTATTCAAAGCAAAATAATGACTCTGCAAATCTGAGAGGACAATGCCAAGGTCTAATTGGGAGAGACAGTTTACTTTTCAGAGTTGTTCATTTTTTGAAGCTGGAAGTTGGCATTAATGTTGCCATATTCTGTTGTGCTTTTGTGAAGAGTAACTTGAGCCATTACCTGGTGCATAGCTCTCCATAGGTTATTGAGATTGGTTGATTACTCTCCTTTTAGTTCATTTTACTGTTTTCAAAATGCAGTCTAGGCAGACTGTCAGGCAGATTGATAGGTTTAAGTAAAAACAAGGGGTTATAATTACAGATAATTTACTAGGTAATATACTAAGAATAAACCAAGAAAATCACCCTGAACTCAAACATTCATCAGGCCAAAACGGTGACACAGATGTTCATTTACAGGGGGACAAATGAGAAAATTGTTCTGAAAGTACAATGACTAAGTAAGTATTTCTTAGATAAGGATGTGGCTTAAGAGAAGTTGCTTTCTGTTCAAGCCTTGGATTTTTTGTTTTTGAGGGCAACAGATTTATTATTTAGATAATAGTCTGTGGCCAGCTATTATGATCTAATAATCAGAAGTTTTTTTCCTTAAAATTCGATATTGCTACTTGTGTGAAAACTGAAATTAAATTGACTAGCAATGGTAATGAGAGCTTTTAGATAATGTGAGTATTTTATATAAACTTGGAATATAAACTGTATGGCTTGAAAAGCAAATTAAAAGGTTTTGTTTTGTTAAAATCTGTATAAACCTATTTATTTTCAAGCTAGTACCATAATTATCTGTATGGTATCTAAAGCCTGGAGTGGTTATAGAGGGAAGGTACCAGAAAGCTACTGTACCTGGTCTTGGGACTGCATCATCCTGCTCGTAAACAAAGCCAGCAGAAAGAGGAGGTTATTCCCTGTTTCCAGAGAGTTTGGGGGAGGAATCAGTCTGTTAGCTGCTGACAAAATGAAATAAGGCTTCTTTACCTTGGCCATCATCCAAAACTGCTTACCGTAAACCAAAGGTTTGCTCAAACTTCTCAGCAAAGCATTTGACAAACTTGAGTGGCGAAGGAACTCCCATGTCTTGATGTGAACCTCCAGTGCCCACAGTTTGGTTATAAAGAACAGGTTTGGGTTTTCTTCATCCAGGGTTCATTTCAGTCCTTGAGATTCATCCTTTTTCACTAGTAATGGCTTTCATAGACCTTTAATAATTACATCTCCTCGGGGAGAAGGCTAAACAAAACTTTGCTTCAAGGAGCATTGCTAACACATGCTGCCTAAGGGCCAGAAGGAAACATTAAGTGGGTTTTATGACAGAACCAATTCTAGATTTGATTATAGGGTTTCTGGGAAGAGGGAAGGGTTAAATTAATGGAAACAATTATTTCAATCAACTGGGAAAAATATTTTGATTTCTTTATGTAATTTGTAAAGGGAGACAGTGAATGTATACTTCCAGACACAGAATAAAAATTAGAAGAAGTATGTATACATTTAAAGCTTTATGTATACAGTTAAGTGTCCATGGTCTGCTGGCACATGCAAGTGCTGTCTGCTATGTCCAGCAGCATGCACAGCGTTTAGAACATTAGACCTTACCTGGACAAAGATGATAATTCTGCTGGGGGATTTCCCCAGCCCATGATATTCATCTTTCTCTGGCAGTCCTAGTTTTAGCTTGAAGATCAGGTTGTTTACTGGAAAATCCCAGATAATTGGTGCTTGAAGCCATCATGAAAACATGCTGGGCCTGTCTTTGCCTGATAATGGAATTTCATTAATTCATAACAAAACTAGAATTTGGACAACTTACGTAAACACAGCAATGCTCCTGATTCATTTGAGGAAAACTGAGGAATTAAATTAACTGAAAAGATACTGGGTGTTCTAATCCAGAGAACAAAGTGTTGTGCATTACTATACTGACGCTGAAATTTAATCATCTGCATAAAGTATTAAACATACACAGTGTTGCAGAAACATGTAATACTGTGTCTAGACACATGAACTGTTTTTATAAAAACAAAGGCACAATGTACAGTAGGTTAGGATAAATCCTTGAGCCACAGGTAAAAGCCTTTGATTTGATCTGCTGGCAAGCATATTGTCTCATCAAAATTAAATGTGTCTGAGGGTACAAGTGTAGCTAGTTTGAACTATTTTTTTATATGCAGCAGCAAGCATATATTACTCCAAATTATAAGTGCAGTTTATAAAGAATGTTCCTTAATACAATTGCATTATATAAGGGATTAACATTTTAGATTTAATTAGTTGTTTTCAGGACAATGCAGTATTCTGTATTATAAAATGCCACTAATTCCAAAGCCCTAAAAATTTTCTCTTGGAATTTCGCCTATCCATATTTTGCAGGGTAGCATACATGAATTTGCCTTTTTCAGTTATGGAAGAAATTCAGTGATTGTCAGATTGCAAATGCTGTACTTGGCTGACACCTTCAACCAAAATTATAATTATCAATAATTATATGCTATTTCCAGAGACTGCAGGTTGTGGTTATGTTTTCTGCAATGTTTCCTGGTAAAAAAAAACAAAGGTGGGGAGAGCTAACCATGTGAAATTCATGGCATGAGCCATTTAAAAAACTAGACTGAAAAAAAAAATCAGTATTTGTTGAAAGAAATCAATATTGGCAAGGAAATAATGACTATTAGAGGATTTTAAAATAGTGAACAGAAAAGAATAGGGCTTAGAAGTCACATAAATGGACTTCACCTCGCTATATCTCCACTTTTGATAAGTTAATTTTCAAGACATGCTCCTTCTGTTAGAATTGGACTTGGTCTTCTGTTTGTTATGTGACATGAATGGATTTGAGGCAGTCCCTTGGTGTGCTGTGAGGTTTGTATTAACATGTCTGTAAAGGAAAGAGCTGCTTGGTTGCAAACACTTAATAAATGAAATTTGGAGGAATTCCTGTTTTGTGCACAAGATCTCTTTTTCTCCCTCTTTGTTTTTATCAACTGCAATAAAGATCACCTTCCACTGAACAAAACTCAGGCTGACCTTTGGAAAAATGAAAATGGCATTTTATGTCAAACTTTCCGAATGGTTTTATTTCTATGAAGACTATGTTTTATTTCTGTGGTTTAAATAGATAAATATTTATTGTATAAATTGTAACATTGAGGGAATTTGCCTTTGTTTTCTACCACAGACTGTCTAAAAATTTCTGTCCACAATCTGTAGACATACCTTGGCATTGCATGTCGCTCCTTCTAATAATTGGGGCGGCTTGGTTATATTTGGATTGGGCATTACTTATTTTGAAAGGTGATTTTAGCTGGAAGTCAGTAATTTAGTTTGATCAGAATTAACAGTTGGTATCTGGAATACCATACAGTGAAATAAATGACATAACATGTCACTAACGTCCTGTGTGGGGACAGCCAAGGATCTAGTCAGCTGAGAAGTCTGCTGGCAACCAGACAGCCTTCCTACTTGCTAGCTGGACTTTAGGGCAAATCCTAATTTTAGGGCAAATCCTCTGGACTCAGAGGCAATCCCATTCAAAAGGAAGAACTGGAATTGGAAATGCAAATAAAATATAGTTCTTTAGGTGCTGAACAGGTAGATGTAGCAGGTAGATGTTGGCTGGCTCTGTCCATCTGGCCACTATCTAGTTGCAGTAGGGTTAAAAGAGGCACAGCTAAATTAAGAAGAGACTAATCATAGACATTTGAAAAATGTTAGCAGCATGTATTCTGACACTTCTTACATTACATGGTGACCCTGCAAACACAAGCATCAAAAGAAACTCATGCTGGAATGGCTGTGATTGTTTATTGTTAAATATTAAATCTAGGCGGTAATAACTTAAGAACATGCCATGCCACTAGGAGAAGAGAAACTACTGAAAAATTTACTGCAATCACATATATACTTAATGTTCCCCTGGAAGAACTCCAAGCAGCTCTGCTTTTTATGGTCAACCCTTTTGCTCATGTGTATAAGTATTATTCGGTCTCACTTTAGAGCCATCTGAATATTATCAGTTTTGGATGCATTGTCGGAGTGGTTAATTAGGTGGATGGTGATCTTCAGTCCGTATGCCAAGGTGGATGCTCTTTGTGAAAGAGACATCAAGATTGGAGTAGATGCAATTACTTTTGATCAGATTTTAAATGCTTGAGATGAATGTTCAGCAATTTGCTTGCTCCTAATCCAGTATGGATTTATTTGTCCTAGTGTTATTAGTCTACCTAAACATGTATATGATCAGTTTATTTATGGGAGACTTTCTCTTCTTTTGTCATGGAAAGCTATTTGTTTTGTGCTGCCATGAGCTTCTGTTCTTGATTTTTTTTCTTGTAGTTCTGGAAACACAAAGTGATAATTACCCCCCACCCCATTTTCTTTTTTTTTAATGGGTTTTGAATGCTGGTTTTGAGGCTACTCCTTCAGTGAACTTGTAATTAGGAAATTTGTCATGCCTGGACTGATGGCCTTGAAAAAGCTTTCTGCAAGGATCTATACTGTGCCTGCCTCCTTCTACATCAAAGTTCAGCAGAACCTGTTTTTTTGTGAACTTGAAGGTGCACTATATCTCCCAGTGTGTTTTGTGAAGTGCTTGTGAGTTGATTTAGCAAGGAAAGAACAATGTCCAGATTATTTTGAACTACATAACTCTGACTAGGGTAAAAACATGAAAGTGCAAAATGCTCCTGCAACTTTTGCATAACAAAAGACCTCCAAAGTAGTGATGAAATCTTGAGCAAATATGCTTGAAACAATTACTTACAGAACAACAACAAATTGCACTCAAAAGATTGTGCTGAACTTGGAAATGCTCTTGAAAAGATCCCAACAATTACGGGTTTTGTGTGCCTCTGAATGCATTAATCTCTGTAGTGGTCCTTGGAGAGACAGTATGTGTCCCATATTTAGCCCCAGCCATATTTGGCCCATTATCTGTATTATTAGTCAACTTGCATATTCCATGAGAAATGGGACTTCCAAAAGAGCAGGTGCCAGCAGGTTCAATGATGTCTTCAGGGCCCCCTGGTTCTTCTGGGAACAGCTGTCAGTTGCAAATACTGTAAATCCCACTACTTACAAATTCCTTGGGAACTAAAATGACCCCAGGAATAAAAATGCAGGACTGAGGAACAAGCCATTTACAGCGTACATAAACTCTTGAAGAGGAAAAGCTGCCATGGTTTCCTGGCATGCACACAGGTTTTTTGTTTGCTTTTTCTTTTTCTTTTCTTTTTCCAGTGAGGAAACAGTATTCATGAAATTCCCTTCTACAACTTTCTCTCCTGTAATCCCTCCATTGGTGGAAGTGTTAATGTAAACCTTCAGGGATTAACTCCCACAAGAGAAGCTTCTGCAGGTGTTGGTTTGTTTTGTTTCTGTTTTGGTTTTTTGTTTTTTTGGTCTTTTTGGTTTTTTTTTAAATCTTGAAAGCAAATTTAATTTGATATCTAGAACTCAAGTAATTGCACTGTGATGAAGTTAGGAAACCTAGGGCCAAAAAGTCAGGTAGAGCCACAGATTACTTTTATGAGTGGTTTTTTTTGTCCTGAGTGTTACTCTGACACAATACTATGATATGGGTCATTATGTGGTCTTTCCAAAGTGCTTTTAAGTTTTACTGGACCCTCTGCAAAGAACTGGTTCTTCTCTTATTACCTAATTCTTAGTCTACTCTCTGTAGTTTTGGGAGCAACTGATCTTTGTGCATTTCGGCTCAGAAAACATAAGAAAGAGATAAAATTAGGTGTTGCACCACGAAGATTTCATTCTGTTTATCAAATATGTAGTGATAACTTTTTGTCTTGCATCTAAAACAGCTGGAAATAAGTTTTGATTGTAAAACACAAACATGTTCTGAGATACTTAGTTCCTTATTAAAGACAAATATTTTTTCATTAATTTACAAAAGTAATCCTTTGCTTAAAATCTCTCAGTGGTGATAAGTGCAACTCTTTATTACACAGAAAAAAGAAGACATTAAGTGTTGGAGTACTGTTCTGTAAGAATTGCATTACATGTTCTGTGTAGGCAGAGAACCCCCTCATCCCTCAGGTTCCTCATTCTAATTAGTTTTTTACTACTCCATCCTATAAAAATTAGCAAAAAGCCAGACTAGACTATGCAAAAATGTATGTGTATATAAGGTGGATTTGGAAAAAAAAAATAAATGAGTAGTTCCATTTCCTCTGTTTGCACAGTTTAAAATTTTTGTTTGTCTTATCAGAAGCTGACATATTACACAGCCTTGAATACATCTAATTGTAAAAGCAGGAAGGTTTCTTCCCATATTTAACTTCCGGGATGGGTTTCTATCTGTGCTCCTGAATGGTGACCTTTATCCTCTGAACAACCATCTTTGTTTCACCTCTTGGATGTGCTCATGCAGAAGGCCTGCTCTGAAGATGGGCACCCCCAGAGGGACCTCTGATGATTGAGGTGGGCAACTTTTAAATGAGAAGAACCGGGACAGGGATCAAGGCATTGGTGCAGCTTGCCGTGGCCTGGCTGGCTATGACATTTCGATCCTTGGAAGGATCCTTGCATAAGAATTCCACGAAGTTATTTATTTATAACTCCATGAAGGGGCGCTCAGGGGCAAAGACAAAGTACAAGCAAAAATCCGCGACTTATATATGGGGGTGGGAAGAGCACCAGGGCCCAATGGGTTGAGGGTACAGGGGCGGTACATGGGTGGAGCTGGGGTACAGGAACCAATGGAGAAACGGTGAGGGAGGGAAAAAGGGCCAGTGGGAAGTGGGGAAGGGAGGAGCCTCTGGATCAGGGGCATGTGAGGTAGAAAGGGAAGCCAACCGGGATAGTGGAACTGAGCATAATGAATAGATAATGAACAGAACACCTTGGAAGATGTCCCAGCCATCCCAGCCCAGGGAGGCACCCAGAGCCCCTCCCTGCCGGGTGCTAGGGCAGCCTTCCCTACACCATCCCACTGACCGCCACAAGGCATGATTTCCCCAAGCCCTATGACATTGCTTAATGCAGACATTAATAATATAGAGTACCTATGTAGAGAAACCAGATAAAGGAAACACCACTGGAAGTCTCTTCTTAAGGATAAAATAAATTTGAAAAGGTAAGAGGAAGGGGGAAAAGAAATGCTAGGTTAGTAATGTATTCACTATGAAGGGGTTTTCTGCTTGGGGTGATGATGATTAGTCATTCACCCTTGCTGGGAAGTCTAGTTTGTATGACTTGAAAGGGGTGTATCTGCTAAAAGTACTCTGTGGCCCTGAGTGACATTCCTCATGCTACAGTGGTGTAAAAGGCTGATGTCTGAGGGATTCTTTCCACCTGACATCCCTAAATGACCCAGCTTTGCAAAGTGATAGAAGCAGCCCCGTAGAGCCGTTAATGTCCATTAACTATGCCAAAAGGGAGTGGCTACTGTGACGGCTCCTGTGATGTCTGCTCTGAGTAATTTGAAGGTTTCTCTGGGTCAAATCAAAAGTAAATCTAGCCTAGCCTTATAATTTGGATGGTTGCTGGCAGAAGATGCCTACAGAAGAGCATAAGAATGGATCAGAGATATCATGGTACTCTTCAGAATGATCTTTTATATTCAATGATTTGTGCTTCCAGTTCTGCTCCTGATAGAGGTAGTGTCTTTAATCAATTTATTCACTATGAATTTGTCTCACCCCTCTGGAATGTCTGTAAAATATTAACAACTGTAGCATCCCGGACAACGGGTTTCACAGCTCACAGGGTGAAGAATTATCCAGCACATTACTGGTATCTTCAAAAGAGACTTCTCCTCTGTGGCCAGTAAAAAGGAATAGTAAAAAGCAATAGATACAAATAGTGAAGAAACAATAAATTGTGAATAAAATTTAACTCAAGATGACAGCAGACTCCATCTGCCAAAAACCTAATGACTGCTGTTTCATCAAGCTTCCAAAAGCATTTAAGTTATTTGAAATACATCCTACCAGCCGCTCACTGTGGAATCTGAGTTAGAGAAGTTTTAGGTAGGTTCCTATAAAAGAGAAGCCCTGAGGTAGGGCTGTCTCCGTGTCCTATTTGTAACTGGTTTTCCACTAGGATTTCTCAATTGCTTGTAACAGTAGTGCTTACAGCTTGTTAATTTACATACACCTCTGATGGGTTTTATCGCTTGCGATGTATAATCTGTTTCAGTAACAACCTGGTGCATCTTGTCACAGTCATCACAAGGACTACTTCTACAATCTCAGGCAGTTCTTATATGCACTCATGGAGTTTGCAAAGGAAAGAGGATGTTAATATCTGCTCCTATTCCTGACTGCAAGAGATTCATGCTATATAAGCCACTGTCTTGCACCTCTTTTTTTACAAAGGTAGTCCATATCTAAATTAATGGCTGGTTATGAAAACTTATTTCATAGTGTAGAAAGTACTTGGTGTCACAGATACAGTTAAATAGCAACAGTCTAACTGTTTTGCCTTAAGATGTGGGCTACCTATGTTTGCACAGGAACTAGTGTGCTGTGTAGCAGGTGCCTATCACTGCAGGGTTCTGGAAAGGGATTTCCACGTTCTATCACAATCCAAATGATAATGTGGTTGATTTAAGACAATACTGTTCTTATCTGTGCTGATGCCAGGTTTTTTTTTCCAAGTGCTTTTTTTTGTTTAAACAGACAGATGCATTCACATAGTTATTGTAGTTTCCTATACTGTCCCCTAATTTGCTTTTCATATACACAAAAATGTACTGGTTTTCCTGTAAAGAAAAATGGATGTCTTTTCATGTAGAAATGAATGTCCTGTATATCCCAGTTCAGCTTGGGACAGTCTTAAAATTGTGGCATATGAGTGGTTCTGTTTTATTCCTCTTTCATTAGCTGTTGCTTCCTAAGTTTTTATGCTGGTTGAAAAGACTGATATTTATGCAGGAGTGTATGTACAAAGTCTCCTGAGAATGTCATTTTTGCGGAAATCTGACCTACATCAGAGCTGAGCATTTGCTTATGAACAGCCTGGCAAAGCCCCATAAGGGCCTTGGGCATCTGGCCTGAACGTTCAATCTAAGAGAAAGCTTAGGAGAGTTGGTTTTGGAGATGAAAGATAAAGGTAGACAACTTTGTGTCACGTATAAAACCTTGTACATCAGGGAGAAGGCTTGAGTGAAACCTGGGCTGAGCCAGAGTAGCTGCTTGGTAGGACTGTCTGGGGATGCTGCCCACTCAGGGGTTTGCAGGCAGTTAACACATGTTACTGTGGCTGTGGTAAAACTCTGCTGTGGAAGCACATGCTGGGAATGGATGCATTTCTGCAGGGAAGGCACAAGGTGCAGGGAGCGCTTAATCCCTGCTGTAGAAAGGTTTCAGAAATTTCCAGTACCAACAGTTCTTTAAATAGGAGTGCTGGCATGCAATCAGCAAATGAGTGTCCTTGCTGAGGACTGGAAGGACATGTGTACTGGGTGAAGTTCAGCCATTGGGTGTTTCCGAGTTCTGAACTGCTGGAGCTGACTGCTGGGAAGTCAAAGAGTGTCCCTTTGAGTGCGGAGGTGGAGGACTCAGCATCACAGCTGGCATACTTGGGCTCTGAGCACTTCGAGCTCCCACTGAGAGCTGTAGATGGTGATTCGCCCCAAACGGGCCAGGAGACACTTCAGAGGCAGAGTCAGTGAAGCGGGTATTTGCTTTATTTCGGTACCAGGTATGTGTGGGGATCTCTCCTCCAGCACACACACACCCTGGTGCTCTCTACTACACAATTAACATATGTCATGAGATTCAACAG
>VZRO01001732.1:1753-32412 GCA_013397915.1 Daphoenositta chrysoptera
GGTGGGAGGTGCAGCGAGCCCCAGGGTTTGGTGGGTTTGCGGTGACACGCAGGGCGGTTTGGGGACGGGGCGCTGGTGCTGCAGTGAAACCTGGCTTGGGGGGTCATTGCAGGGAAACCCGGGTTTTGGGTTTTCAGTCAGACATCGGGGTTTCAGGGCAGGGGGAGCTGTGCAGGGAGAGCCGGGTTTGGGGGTGCTTGCGGGCAAACACAGGGTTTGGGGGATGGCTGCAGCGAGAGCCGAGGTTTGGGGGCTGGGAGGCTGCAGTGAGAGCCGGGCGCTTGTGGCAGAGGGATTGCAGTGAGACCCGGGATTGGGGGCTGTGGGTGCAGCGAGGAGCAGCGTGGGGAAGGTGGGGCCGTGTGCGACACGGGAGCCCCCCTTGCTGGGGCGGTCCGGGTCTGACTGGGAGCTTCTCCTCCTCCTCCCGGGCTGCGGGCCAGGGAGGCAGTGGGGACCTGTCCCCGCACACGGCGAGCTCTGGGGCTGTCCCCCACATGCAGGGACCGCAGAGGGGGCTGCGGGTGCCCCGAAGCAGGGCCAGCCCAGGAACTGTCCCCGTGGAGCTCAGGACCGCGGTGCTCCTGCCCCGTGGCTGCTCCGTGCAGTCACACCCGTGGAACCCACATCATTCCCGTCTCCTCGTGCCAAGCTGTGCCTTGTTCACAGTGCTGGGAACCTCGGAAAGAAGCGCTGGAAGTGCCAACAGGCTCTGCCGTGGCATTGAAGTCCCTGGGGGCTGATTTTGGGCCGAAGCAGGTGACATCCTTAGCACGGGGGAGCGCTGGATCTTGTGTTTATGTGGAGGGGAGCGTGTTCTCCATAGTTTTTTCTTCTCCCACACCAACAGTGAAGTAAAAAGGCTTCACCTGACCTTCTTTGCTTTGCTCTTCTTGTTAGGACCCATCACGTGGGCCCACGTTTCAGTTGTCCTTCCAGGGTGGCACTGGGGTGTCATTTCAGAGTGTGAGACAATCAGGACAAGTCTGAGGCCTTCAGGGAGCAAAGCTCCTCCTGGAGCCCTCCGTGGGTGCCGGGGTGGCCAGGGCTTTCTCACGCTCCTCTTGCACCCTGGTGAGGTGGAGAGAGATGGACTTGGGAGAGCGACTTGGAGCAACGTGTCAGGGTGCACGAGATTCCCTGTGGAAGGCTGGCTGTGTGGGGACTCATCGGGAAAATTTCCACGTGTTTAGAAAGGCAGTGAACGACCGTGGGTTTGTGTGGGTGCTGGAAAAAGGTAATGAAAACACTGAGCTGTGAGCCAGGCCTCCCAAAGGGACTGGTTTGGCTCCTGCAGAGATAATTCTTTTGCTGCAAGAGGGAGACTGTTGGATGTTCAGCCTGTTTCCCGTCGAGCTGGAGGGATTGGTGGGGTTGCTGCCGTCCCTCTCAGCACCTGTGCAGGGAGAGGGGAGTCTCCACCTTCAACAGCCTTCCGGATCGCGTGGCAGGCACCAAAACTGCTGCCAGGTCGTTTCCTGAAGACAGCTGTGACAGAAGCGCTGCTGCAGTTCGATCTGGGAGCTGAGCCCTGAGGGGCCCGGGGCGAGGAGGGAGCTCCCGCGCAGCACAAAAAGCGTCGGCCGCTCGCTGTCCCCAGTCAGGCACCGGTGGGGTGTTCCCTGGCCTGGGTTTGGGGCACAGGGCTGGAATGTGGGAGCAGGGCTCTGATGGGGCTGAGGACAGGAGCAGCTTTGCCCCGGAGCCCGTGGTTTTACTGAGTCAATAGAGACTTGGACAGGAGCGGGTGGGTTCACTAAGAGCACCATCTGTGCCCCACTCGTGTCTCTGCCCAGCTGCCTTCCTTGCTTCCTCGGTGCCTTGTTTCCTCGGGGAGCTTTGTTCTTGGCTGTTTTAGCCTTGGGAAAGTGGCTGATCCAGCACAAATCTCCGGTGCTGGGTCACGTATTCCAGCCTTGATTTAGGCATTGAGGCTTGGCGTGCTCTGCCCTTTGCAGCTTCCAAATCTGGGTTACCTTGTCAGACTCACAGATGGGGTTGGAAGGCACCTTAAAGTTCATCCAGTGCCCCCCCGTGCCATGGGCAGGGACACCCTCCACTATCCCAGGGTGCTCCAAGCCCTGTCCAACCTGGCCTTGGGCACTGCCAGGGATCCGGGGGCAGCCACAGCTGCTCTGGGCACCCTGTGCCAGGGCCTGGCTGTGCCTCAGCCTTTAAGCTGCCTCTGGCAGGAGCTCTCCGGGCACACGCCATCGATTTGGAGAAGAGCAAGTGGATTTGGGTGGGTGTGGAGGAGGCAGCGTGTCCCAGGGAAGGAGCCTGTCCTTGGAGAGCAGGGGTGTCCCTGGAGCTGACAGAGCAGGAGCAGAGGAGCTTCATGCAGGAGGATCCACGGCCTTCTCCAGCCCTGGTTGGGTCACTCGTGCCATGGAGTCAGGAGTCCAGATGGTTTCAGTTTGCAGCGTGCACGTTCCTGCTGGCTGGGGGTGAGGCAGGAGTGTGCTCCTGCTGTCCCAGGCTGGCAGGGGTGGAGAGGGAATCGTCCTCTGGCTGCTCTTGGAGGGACCCTGGGGAGCTCCTGATCCCGAGGAAGCCGTGCAGCACAAGGTGCAGCACTGGCAGAGAGGGTTCCATGGTTTAATGGTGCTGGAGAGGTTTTCCTGGGGGTGCTGTGCCAGCGGCTGGACAGGAGCCCCGGGGTGCCCAGGGGGGCAAGAGGCCAATGGCCCCTGGGCTGTGCCAGCTCTGGGGTGGCAGCGGGGCCAGGGCAGTGCCCGTCCCCTGTGCTGGCACTGCTGGGGCACCTCCAGTGCTGGGGGCAGCTCTGGGCCCCTCCTGACAGGAGAGCCCTGGAGGGGCTGGAGCGTGTCCAGGGCAGGGAACGGAGCTGGGAAGGGGCTGGAGCCCCAGGAGAGGCTGAGGGAGCTGGGAAAGGGGCTCAGCCTGGAGAAAAGGAGGCTCAGGGGGCCCTTGTGGCTCTGCACAACTCCCTGACAGGAGGGTCGTAGACCCCAATGTTCCAGCAGACATAGTCGATTTGGCAGGGCACTGGGGCTGGTGAACTTCCAGTTCTCCTTCTTACAGAATTGGGATTGTGTGGTTCCATGGGCCAGCGCTTTGGTTGAACAAGTGTTGTGTTAGCTCACCAAGTGTAGATAATTTATCATCTGGTAACAAGCCTGGGGCAGGTGGTGGCTGGTCCTGGCAGGCTGGAGGTCTCGATATCCAAACTCCAGTGCTCGTTTGGAGGCTGTGGAGCAGGATTTGTGTGTCCACATCCTAAGGGAAAGCAGTCCAGGCACCCTGNGTAACACTCCTGCAGCAGGGAATTCTTTGGCTGTAGGAAACATCCCTCTGGAGACACCCTAGGCTAAACTGGGAAGGGAGGGACCAAATCCATGCTCTGTAGGTGACGTGTCCCAGCCCTGCCTGGCAGGCGCTGAGGCTTCCCCCGAGGCAGGACAAATGCCAGGTGTGTCTGCTCCAGCACCTTTGACTTTTCAGCCTGGGGCAGGTGGTGGCTGGTCCTGGCAGGCTGGAGGTCTCGATATCCAAACTCCAGTGCTCGTTTGGAGGCTGTGGAGCAGGATTTGTGTGTCCACATCCTAAGGGAAAGCAGTCCAGGCACCCTGCTCTGGTTGGGTGTTGAACGTCCTCTGCCAAACCCCGACGCTCTGTTACTGTCAGGTGCGGGATGTCCCCTGCCAAGGAAGCTGCAGCCAGGCACTGCTCTTTCTGACTGGAAATTGCAGTGGGATGCCAGAGGTCAGGCTCTCAACAACTGTCTGCAGATGGCCTGGTGGCCAGCTCGTGGGCAACCTCCTTCTGTAAATGTATGGGAGAGGGGAAAACGGGGCCCTCGGGAGTGTTCACAGAGGTGTCTGTTCCTGCTTTGCTTCCTCTGCTGGAGAGGGACTTTGGACACCGGTCTGGAGGGACAGGACACAGGGAATGGCTTCCAGTGCCAGAGGGCAGGGATAGATGGGATATTGGGAATTGTTCCCTGTGAGGGTGGGCAGGCCCTGGCACAGGGTGCCCAGAGAAGCTGTGGCTGCCCCTGGATCCCTGGCAGTGCCCAAGGCTGGGCTGGACAGGGCCTGGAGCACCCTGGGACAGTGGGAGGTGTTCCTGCCCATGGCAGGGGGTGGCACTGGATGGACTTTAAGGTCCCTTCTCACCCAAACCACTCTGGGATTCGATGATTCTAAGTGAGGGCACAGCTCTGCAGCTTCACGTGTCCTGGCAGTTGCAGCAGCTCCAATGGTTTGTCCCTGCCTTTCCGTATTCCAGTCACGTACCCTGCTTTCTCTGTAGCCTTTCCTCACCCAGCCTTGTCTGCTCTGCTTGTGATTCCGTGTTCTTCAGCTCTGCCCCCAGGATCCTGTGCTGTACCGGTGTCTCTGGCGTTGTGGAGCCACTGATGGCTGTTCCCAGGGCCGTGATCCCTGTGTGGCTCTTTGATCCAGGTCCTGTAGGAGCAGGAAAGGTGCTTGAGTGGCAAGTGTTGTGTAGGAGGCTGTGCCTTTGTGTGTGTGTCTGCTCCCCTGGTTTCCTCCCTGTGTGAGCTGGGTGGAAGTACGAGTACAGGGCTCTGGCATGATGCCACGTGGGCCTCAGCGGGGTGCATCTCATCCTCAGGGATCTTGGTCTGGGGGAAATGCCACCAAAGGAGGAGGTGGGAATGCCACTCCTTACCTGAGGCGCAGGAGGAATGGAGAGAAAAGGTGATGACACGTGTCACGTTTGAGTCCAAAGGTGGGCCAGGCTGGTGGCTCACCCCAGAAGTTTCTGAAACCAGCGTGAGTTCAGCAAGAGGAAGCTCAAATGAGGCTTGGGAAGGACCTTTTGTAGCAAAACTGCTGCTCAAAAAACCCTCAAACCCTTCCATTCCGTGTCCTTGTGTCTGAGCAGGAGCTGGTGGTGGCCTTAAGGGACCTAAAGGTGCCCTTTGAAGTGCTGTTTATTAGAGCTGACACTCTAAGGAGGGAATAGTATGGATACTACATATCCCTTTGGATGGTGGGAATCCCAGGTGGTGGAGCAGAAAATGGGCCTCTGATCCATGTGATTGGCACGCCCCATCTGTAGCAAATCCTTCCCACATTTGATTATTCAAGTTCTTAAAGGGTTTTCTTACAGGAAAACAACTCTATTCCTCATTTCCAGTGATAGACGGAAACAGGAGAGCTCAGAGACCTGGGGCACTGAATGCACCCAGGGGTCAGGAATTTCCATTTATTGTGGAAAGCGTTTTCCTTCTGGATGCTGTCCTCTGTTTTCTGCAGCCTTCTTCCAGCTGGGAACCCAGCTGCTGGTCCCATCTGTGCCCTGAAGAAGAGGGTGCTCTTCCCCTCAGCCAGAAATCCTGTTGCCTCCAGCCTTGGAGTGCCACGGGGATCGGGGCTGCAGATGCTGCAGCGCGGCAAGCAGATGGCTGGAAGCTGTTCCCAGCAGGATTCTCTAGGCTGCTCCGGAAGCAGGAGCCCTGAAGAGATCTCTGCAGGGTGTTCAGAGACACCGATGGCAGCTCAGACCAGTGGAACAACACCGCTGGGAGCGAGGGAAGCAGGAAGGGAAGCGTTTTGCTGCTGGGCTGTGGCTGTGGGGCTCAAGGCCAGGGTGATTAAAGGCCAGTGCCTCCCCCCAGCCTGCCAGCTCGGCTTCTCCTTCTCAGGAGGGGTGAGAAGGAGGGGAAGCCTTTGAGCCCAGCTCTGGAATCACTTAACTCCTTCCCCAAGGGCTCTTTTAATTGCACTGAGCCAGCAGTGCCTGTGTCTGCCTTTAAACACAAGCAGCTTCCCAAGGTGCTGCCTGGCACCTGCTGAGCACCTCCTAGACTCTGTGATTTCCAAGTTAGAGGTGTTTTTCTTTTTTCCTTTCCTTTTCTGTGATTAAGTTCAGGGGTTTGAACCTCTGCCCATCTTAGTGTGTTGCTTGCAGCTCCTGTGGTCTGGAAAGTGCTGTGGTTGGAGGAGACAGCAGCAGTGCTTATGGATTAACTGGGAGCGACCCGACTCACGAGCCTTGCCTGAGCTTTTCCCCTGTGCTAATTGATGAGATGAGGGGAAGGGATTTGTGCTGCTTTCTAGAGACACTTCTGACGTGCTGGGAGGTTTTGATGAGTGATGGGTGAGCTGGTGCCACTCCCAGGACTTGCTCTGGGTGTGTTTACATCTCTTCATCCTGAACAGCCCTGAAATTGCTGCTGAAGTGCTGCTGGTTTCTGAGCAGTGGCCTTTGCTCTACAGCGTGTCAAAGATACTGAGCTATGTTTTGGTGGGGGATTCCCAATCTCACTTGTTTTAGCCACACCGTGGTGGTGATGAAGCTCTTTGTGGTCAGGCCCTACTGCAGCTTCAGTCCCCAGTGGGTCCTGCAGGGTTTCCAGGAGGAACTTCAAACCTCTGTGGGTTTTTGTATGAGACAATGACTCGCCCAGGCACAGGCAGCTTGTGGCTGTATTGGCTGCCACACCTCCCCTGGACACTGCCAGGGGTGGAACAGCCACCGCTGCTCTGGGCACCCTGTGCCAGGGCCTGCCCACCCTCCCAGGGAACAATTCCTGCCCTATATCCCACCCAGCCCTGCCCTCTGGCAGTGGGACGCCATTCCCTGTGTCCTGTCCCTCCATCCCTTGTCCCCAGTCCCTCTCCAGCTCTCCTGGAGCCCCTTTAGGCCCTGGAAGGGGCTCTGAGCTCTCCCTGGATCCTTCTCTTCTCCAGGTGAGCACCCCCAGCTCTCCCAGCCTGGCTCCAGAGCAGAGGGGCTCCAGCCCTGGAGCAGCTCTGGGTTCTCCTCTGGACCCTCTGTAGCAGCTCCACATCCCTGTGCTGTTGGCCCCAGGGCTGGGGCAGCTCTGCAGGTGGGGTCTGACCTGAGCACAGGGGCAGAATCCCCCTCCCCTGCTGCCCATGCTGGGGAATCGGCCCAGGACTGGGGGGTTTCCAGGTGTCAGCACACACAGCCAAGTCCTGTCCATCTTCCTGGATTCCTTGTCCTGTCCCACAGCAGGAGCCCTCTGGGCTTTTTCCTTGCAGTGCAGCTGAAGGATACAACTCCTGCTGTGCCCATCTGCCTGCTGCACACATCCTGCATCCTTGGGCCCACCTGAAGCAGGAGGTTGCTGTTCCCAGATGGTGGCTGGGGACATCTGCTAAAAGCAGCTGCCTTGCTCATGGATGTGAGCACAGTGGGGCAGCAGGAAGCTGCACTCCCAATTCCAGCTGTCGTTGTGGGCACAGAGGTGCCATGAGGAGCAGCCACAGGCCTGTGGAGAGAAAGGAGTAGTCGAGGTGGTGATAGTGCTAAGCCTGCTGGTGCCTTTGGCTGTGTGAGCCTTTTCCATGTGCTGGAAAAGCCTCTCTCCTTGGCATGCAGAGCAGAGCTGGGTCCCAGCTCGTGCCTTGAGTGTTGCAAGGTGTGCAGAGCCCTCACTTAATGAGAGCGTGGGCTGCTTGTCAGCCCATCTCGGGGCTCTGTAATTGCACTGAAAGTTTGCTGCAATGTTTATTGGTGTCTGTTGAGTCTTGGCTACAGGGATTCCATCAGAGAAGTTACTCATTGGTAATTAACAGCAAGTCTTTGGCTGTCTGGAGGGTTTGGAAGAGAGTGGGGAGTGCATTGTGGAAATTCAAGCATCACTTCCTATGTTTGGCTCCAAAAGTGGCCGGGATACAAGGGTTTGTGTCAGTGACCTGACTCGCTCTGCTTCACATCTTGCACAAGGCTGGATGTCAGTGTGGGTTTTTTCCTGTTAATTGTGAATTTCCTCTTTGTGGAGAGGCGGGGTGAGAGAGAGGCAGAAATGTGCTTTGGAAAAAAAAGCCTTATTTGTGCCCTTCACAAAGGCTCTGTCAAAACTTGGGGGTGGTGTTGCCCCTCTTTTCCTGCAGTGCCTTGCTTTACCTGGAATCATCTCCTGCTGTGTGGGCTTGTGGCTTCCTTGAATGGAAAAGTTCAACTTGATTTCTTTTTCTAGGGATTGTAAGAAATTCTCTTTTCTTGCACTGACTTGTGCATTATCACAGAATCCCAGACTGGTTTGGATGGGAAGTGACTTAAAATTCATTTAATTCCAACCCCCTGCCAGGGGCAGGGACACCTTCCACTATCCCAGGTTGCTCCGAGCCCTGTCCAGCCTGGCCTTGGACACTTCCAGGGATCCAGGGGCAGCCACAGCTGCTCTGGGCACCCTGTGCCAGGGCCTGCCCACCCTCCCAGGGAGGAATTCCTTCCTAAGATCGAATCTAAACCCAACCTCCTTCATTTTAAGACCATTCCCCCATCCTGTTCTCCTGGTTGGTGGGTTGGGATCAAACCCAGTTCTCCAGAGGGGCTGAGGTCTCCCCAGAGGCTCATGGCCTCTGTGAGGGGCATCCCAACCTGGAGGTGCCAGAGCAGCTCACTGACCCTGCAGGAAGCAGGTTTTGGGATATGCCCTTGGGGAGGGCACAGGGATGTGGAAATTTGGGGGTGGCGAGAGACTGCTGCCCTCTCTGCTGTCACTGCCGTGCTCTCCTGGTCCCTCCTGTTCTCCTTGGGCACACAGAGCTGGTCTGATCCCCCTCTCAAATATGTCCTCCCTATTTTTTAAAGCTCAAACCAGCTCTGGCAACCTAGAAAATTCTTCTGGCTGTCCCAGTGTTATTGTAACAAGTTTCCTGTTCCTGCATTTTTGATTCTGCCTTTTTTTCCCCCTCCCTCAGTCTTCCTCCTTGGAGTCACCGCTCTGATCCCCCAATTGCCACTCCAGAGGTTCATTGCTGATTGATCCTCTCCTAACTGCATCCCTGAAGGTTCATCATTCCCAGCTCTGGGCTCACCATCTGTACATCCCTGTGCAGCTGATCGCCTCGCTCTGTAGCAGAAGCAGTGGTGACCCACATTCACGGATATTTGATGTTCCCAGGCAGAAACAGCTCCTGGATGCAGCTGGAATTGGCAGGCTGCTCGCCAGAGCCTGCCATCAGCATCAAGTGTTGCTGCACATTATGTATCCATGGGGAAGTTACTTTCCCTGCACCAACACAACAGTGGGATGGGGTCAGGACTCAGCACCAGGGCTGTGGGGCCAACTCCCAGCTCGGTCCCACCACGGGGTGATTCTGGTGCCAGGACACAGCCACAGCCCGCTGCGTGTCCCACCTGGAGCTGCTGCCCTGGAGAGAGAGACTGCACTGGATTCTTCCCTGTGAGGGTGGGGAGGCCCTGGCACAGGATGCCCAGAGAAGCTGTGGGTGTTCCATCCCTGGAAGTGTCCCAGGCCAGGTTGTATGGGGCTTGGAGCACCCTGGGATAGTGGAAGGTGTCCCTGCCCATGGCAGGGGGTGACACTGGACGAGCTTTAAGGTCCATTCAATCCAAAGCAATCTGGGATTCCAGGAATCTCCCAGCTGTGTCTCTGAGAATCAAGGCTGTGAATATCAGAGTGTTGGCAGGGCAGGAATGTGGTTTTACCAATGAATTATCAAGTTCTGTGGGAGTTAGGGAGCAGGAGGGAAGCTTCTGCTCAGTGTGGCAGTTCCTTATCAAGAAGGGGGGCTCTGGCCTTGCTGGGACACTACAGGTGTTCAGTCCTGGGCTCCTCCCAACAAGAGAGACCCTGAGGGGCTGGAGCGTGTCCAGGGCAGGGAACGGAGGTGGGAAGGGGCTGGAGCCCCAGGAGAGGCTGAGGGAGCTGGGAAAGGGGCTCAGGCTGGAGAAAAGGAGGCTCAGGGGGGCCCTTGTGGCTCTGCACAACTCCCTGACAGGAGGGGGCAGCCGGGGGGGTCGGGCTCTGCTCCCAGGGAACAGGGACAGGACAGGGGGAAACGGCCTCAGGCTGGGCCAGGGCAGGGTCAGGGTGGATATTGGGAACAATTCCTTCATGGAAAGGTTTGTCCATCCCTGGCACAGCTGCCCAGGGCAGTGGTGGAGTCTCCATCCCTGGAGGGATTTAAAAGGCCTGTGGATGTGGCACTTGGGGACATGGGGCAGTGGTGGCCTTGGCGGTGCTGTCGGGTGGTTGGACTCGATGTTCAGAGAGGACTTTTCCAGCCTCAGTGATTGTGTGACTTTATGCTGTGTTTTGGAGGATCTTTCATTGCTGGATGTCTAAAACCTGCGCAGTGACACCCAGGCAGGAGGAGGGACACCCTGAAGCTGCAGCTGGGACACACAGCTGGGACACCACATCCTTGCTGCAGCTCCCTGGAGGGAGCCAAACCCATGGGCTCATGTGGTGGGTGCAGCTCTCCACTGCCAGCATGCTCCATTCCGGTGCCAGCTGAGAAGTGACCTTGGAAAAGACAAACAGGACTCAAGTTAATCAGTACCATGAAAGGGTGAGGTGACTCCTCACACATCAGCCAAGGGTGGACATAGGGCAAACGTGCCTTGTTTTTCCTGGCACGGCTCTGCTCGCTTCCATTTGCTGGGATTGGTTGAGTTTTCTGTCTCCTGGTTTATCTTGAGCCTGAGGGGAGCAGGTTCTTAGCCTTGTGCCTTCTTTGTATTTAAGGAGATTTGTAGGGAACAGCCTCGTGGACGTGCTGGAGCTGCTCTGCTGAGTGCTCTGATCCTGCCTGGAGCACCTGTGAGCAAGATGAGATGTGCAAATTCGTCTTTGTTAGCTGTCCCCAGCACAGATGCCACCAGTGTTGTGCTGCCCCAGCCCACCTGGATGTGTCACACCCCAACACCAGACAGTGGTGGTAGTGTGAATCACACCAGGCACATGGTGGGATCCTTGCCATGTCCTCTCCAGGGCCAGGAGCTGGACTTGATGACCCATGTGGGTCCCTCCCATCTCAGGATATTCCAGGATTCTATGGCAGTGCTTGGTCTGCTGCCGGCTCCAGGTAACCAGATTACTTCAACGCAGAATTGTTTATTCCGGGACAGGAAGGCCATTAGTAGAATCTGGGCTATAAATCTGTATTTTTTTCCTCTTTGGACACATAATTGGATCTCCCAGAGGCGTCCTGGTTGCACGATTAATGTTGGGTTGAAGCCATCCAAGCCATTTGTGTCTGTAAATCCCGTAACGACGCCAGGCAGCTCGTCTGCGATGGCACCGCAGCCACCAGGCCCATCCCTGGCTCTTGGGGTGCCTGTGGCTCCCTGGAGCCATCCTGGCATGGACAGGAGGCTCCTGTGTGGTGCCAGTGATAAGATTGTTGCTGCTGGTTTTGCTCTTTCCCTAAGGAGTTCTGACCCCAATCCCAAGGGAGCTGTCTGGGCTGGATTGGCTCCTCCCTGCAGCCGTGAGGAGAAGCCGTGTCTGCAAACACGGAGCTATTTTAGAGCAGGGTCCTTTACAAATGCCTGGCTGCTTTGGGAAGGAGGCTCTGGGGCATATGAAATTCCTTCTTGGCACTTCTCCTTTTCCTTTGACCTTCTTTCCCTGCAAAGGGGGCAGAAATCCAGAGTCCAGGCAGGTGGGAATCTGGTCATGATAGAAAAACAACCCCTAGAAGGATCTGAGTCACTAGACCAGTGTGTGGAGATCCAAAATGCAGAAGGTGACACTAATTTCCAGTGAGGATGAGGTGAGGGAATGATGGAGCCAGTGCCAAGCTCAAACACTTCTGGGTCTGGGGCCTCACAGGTGAAGAAGTGGAAGGGACAACTTTAGTAATGTTTGTAGGGAAGACCCCGACAAGGAAAAGCAGCTGGGGGAGGCTGGGCATGGCCAAGATGCTCTTGTGCTCTGTCCCTGAAGATGCCTGGCAACTCATTGGTATTCTGGGAGCGGCTGTCCTGGGCATGCAGCCGTGTCCTGGCTGTCCGGAGTGCTGTCCCCAAGGGTGGCAGCCAACCCGGCACCAGAGCCAGCCCTGGTTCTGTCCCTGTGCCCCAGGGTGTCCCCAGAGTGGGCACAGCATCACTGGCCTTGCTCAGCACACAAAGAAGTGTCCTGGCTGGAGCCCGGCAGGAGCTGGGGGGCATAGGAAGGATCTAAAGCTGTGGGAGAGCATCCAAAAGGCCACAGACGTCGGGAACGGTCTGGAGGGGCCACACAAGGAGTAGCTGAGGGCACTTGGCTTGTTCAGCTGGAGGAGAGACTGGGGAGAGACCTCATGGATGTCCACAACTTCCTCCCGAGGGGCAGCTCTGATCCCTGCTCTCTGTGACAGGGACAGGACCCAAGGGAACTGCTGGAGCTGAGTCGGGGGGATTTGGGATGGAGAGCAGGGAAAGGTTCTTTCCCCAGAGGGTGCTGGGCACTGCCCAGGCTCCCCAGGGAATGGGCACAACTCCAAGGCTGCCAGAGCTCCAGGAGTGTTTGGACACTGTTCTCAGGGTGGGATTGTTGGGGGTCTCTGTAGGGATAGGAGTTGGACCCCATGATCCCTGTGGGTCCCTTCCAACCCAGGATATTCCAGGATTCCATGGTTGTATCAGCAAACCTCTGCAGAGCAGCTGCCTTTTCTTCAAGAAATGGCTTTTTCCAGGTCTTTGAGTTCTGCAAGCAAGGTGGGAACATGTGTGGCCATGGGGAAAACTGTTTATTGAATATTATCCCCAGTCTTTGCAGGGAGAGAGGAAAACTTCCTGAGCCATGAGCCTGGTGAAACTTCCTGAGATACCTTCCAAGCACAGGCACTGAGGCTCCGGAGCACTTCCCCTGCCTCGCTCCAAGCCTTGCATCTGTTTTCAGGCTGTTTTAGGGATAATGAGATTAAATCAGTCTCTCCTCCTCCCCGAACTGGTGCTTCAAATCCTATTATCTTGTAAAGCATTTGGAATTCTGCCCCCCAAAATTGCGTTAAGCTGAGATGGAAATTCCTTGCGGCTTAGACGTCGCCTTCGTACAGCTTCGGGGTTTGCTGCTGCTTGCTCTGCAGCTCCTGTGGCTTGGCTGGTGTGAGGATGCAACCTCTGGGGCTGAATCCCAGGAAGATTAACTGACCCTGCACAGGGAAGGGCTGGAAGGGGGTACAGAAATCCTTGCCAAGGATGGCATCCACCCAGGCGGGAACAAATGCTGTAAGATGGGACCCCGGTGAGACCCAGTGCCCCTTCTTGGTCCTGGTGCCTGTCTTGGGGGGTGTTGCTTTGCCCTTTCCCACCACTTCTCTGCTTCCAGGGAAGAATGGGGTGTGCAGACAAGGAGAGGAACAGGTTGGAGGAATCCATGGGTGCAGTGACAGGGGCTGGTTCAAGGCCATGGGATGGAGGGGACCTGGAGCTGCTCTTTGCTGAGGGGTTTCCTTTTACCAACCAAACCAAATTTGGGACCTGTTGGAATGAGTCCAGAGGAGGCCCCGGAGCTGCTGCAGGGCTGGAGCCCCTCTGCTCTGGAGCCAGGCTGGGAGAGCTGGGGGTGTTCACCTGGAGAAGGATCCAGGGAGAGCTCAGAGCCCCTTCCAGGGCCTAAAGGAGAGCTGGAGAGGGACTGGGGACAAGGGATGGAGGGACAGGACAAGGAAAAATGGCTTGAAAGTAGAAAAGGGGAGATTTGGGTGGGATATTGGGAAGCACTCCTGAGAGGGTGGGGAGGCCCTGGATCCCTGGCAGTGTCCAAGGCCAGGTTGGACGTTGGGCTTGGAGCACCCTGGGATAGTGGACGGTGTCCCTGCCCATGGCAGGGGGTGGCACTGGAGTTTTTGGAAGGTCCCATCCCACCCAAACCACTCTGGGATTCTGTGGTTGGGGTTGGGCTCGGGCAGATGCCTGTGCTGGGAGCTGGGGGTGTTGTCCCACACAGGTGGGTGGGCAGCAGGTTCTTCCCAGCCCAGCACCGAGCGCATGAGCCCAGGAGTTCTGTAGCCTGTGGAATTGTTCTTGGGATTCTTATCTAAGTGTTCCTGGGGGAAGAGGACTTTAGCCATGGTAATCTGTGCTTGGAAGGGGCTGTGAGAGCAGATAACAGCTCGTGCTGCTCTCGAGAGCCAAATGATGTCAAATTTTAACTTTCTAGATGGAAGTTGTTTCATGCCTTGTCTAGACCTTTGATTTTTATTTCAATTTTTATTTCCCCCACCGTAGGCACATTCTGAGCACCTCAAATGTTGTAAAAGTGATGGGATGAGGGGTAAGAGCTCTCCCTCTCCATTCCCTAAGCTGCCTCTAGTGAAATCTCGGGTCCTTAGCGGAGAGGAGCCCTCTGAAGCCCATTGTGCTCAAGGGACTCCCAGCCCCACTGCTGGGAGTGAGGATGGAGATTGGGACCAGCAAGGGAACAGAGGGGTCACAGCAGAGCAGGTGACGATGGCACTGTTGGGGGGTAGGACCCACAGCATTTCTCCTCATCCAGGTGGGACAGAGCAGTTGGAAGGATCCGCATCTTGTTCCTTGCCTGTGTCCACTCGGAGAGCTGGAGTTGGCATTTCCAAAGGGTAGAGGATTGGTGGGGGGTACATCAGGAGTCCTGTGGGGGTTCCACACAGGATGGGGCTCAGAAGGCTCTGGATCTCTGGCTTTTTCTGGGAGTTGCTGGAGCCCTAACTGCTGGGTTTTGTTTTCCTTTCCCAGTACAGCGCCGTGGACAGCAACCCCCTGTCCCTGTATGTCATGCATCCCTTCTGGAATGCCATCGTGAAGGTGAGTCCCTGTCCTGCCCAGGGACAGCACAGCCCGGGTCACCTCTGTAACACCATCAGCTGCTTCATTTGTGGTGCCACTAATGAGTGAGGGGCTGCCTGCAGCCTGCCCTGAATCCCTGCATCCCAGCCCAGCGCTTCCTTCTGCCCCGGGATGCTCCGGGTGCTCCTGGCAGTGTTGTCTAACACCCAGACAGTGCAACAGCAGCTGGAGCAGCGCCTGCTCCTCAGTCCATGTTTTAATGAGTTCATCTCTTCTTTTGCTGCTTTCCCATAGATCTTCCCTACCTGGCTGGCCCCAAATTTGATAACGTTTTCTGGCTTCCTGCTGCTTGTCTTCAACTTCTTCCTCATGGCATACTTCGACCCTGACTTTTATGCTTCTGGTAAGGCTGCATGTTCCTGGTCAGATGGGAAATCTGTCACCTCCTCTGCTGGGAATTCCAGTGCTCGTTGGTGAGGCCTCTGGGTCTGGGCCTTCCCAAAGTGACTGGGACAGAGGAGGGGATTGGATTCGCTGGGTTTTGTGACAAGGACTTGTCTGGGTGTGACACCTTCCCTCTGGCTGCCAGGGGAACATGCTCCTGGCTGGCAGCAGGCAGGAGAGGGAGGAGGAAACAGCCAGAATCTTGGGTTGGAATTGGCTCTGCCTGCAGAGCAAACGACCCAGTGCCCTTGTTTGACAATCTAACAGGAAAATGTTAGGAAATGCTGCTTCCTTGAAATCAGCAGGTAGAGCCTTGTTTTTCACATCCCAGCTCATTCCCCTCTTGGCAAAACCACCACCACATCAGACTAACAAGGCCAAATCCTTTTTCTGAGCTTCACCATTCACAGCTTTCAACTTTCTAACAGTCCCCATATTCATCTGTCTGTGAATCCAATAGTTCAGTTTTGTCCCTTTGTGCATGGAAGAGTCCCAGGGAAAGGATTAATGCAGTGCGATAATTCCCAGGAGCTGCTTCTCCGTGTTTTTCTCTCCCTTAAACCCTGCCAGGTCTGGTTTAGGTTGCTCAGGAGAGTTCGTGTAGTGCTTTTAAACCAGACCCTTCATCAAAACACAGTTACATGGGAAAAATCCTGGTTTCTTGGGATTGCCTTTATTGGTAGACAAGTCCAGGTTGTTGAAGGCTTGGGTGGCATCCGTGGCTGTTGGCCAAGATTTGGGCTGTTAAGGTCCATGAGCCATGGGAAGAAAAGCTGTCAGTAGCTCAAGGTGAAAACCCCCAGGACATCATGGACCCAGAATCATGGAATCCCAGAATGGTTTGGGTTGGGAGGGATCTGAAAGCTCATCCAGTGCCATGGGCAGGGACACCTTCCACTGTCCCAGGGTGCTCCAGTGTCCAGCCTGGCCTTGGGCACTGCCAGGGATCCAGGGGCAGCCACAGCTGCTCTGGGCACCCTGTGCCAGGGCCTGCCCACCCTCCCAGGGAACAATTCCTTCTTCCCAATATCCCATCCATCCCTGCCCTCTGGCAGTGGGAAGCCATTCCCTGTGTCCTGTCCCTCCATCCCTTGTCCCCAGTCCCTCTCCAGCTCTTCTGGAGCCCCTTTAGGCACTGGAAGGGGCTCTGAGCTCTCCCTGGATCCTTCTCTTCTCCAGGCTGGACATCCCTAACTCTCCCAGCCTCTCAGAAATTGGCTTAGGAGGGATGGAGAAGCTCATGGCTTGAGACCCTTTCACATACATGTTTTGCATGTCCTGCTTGGAAGGAGAACTTTCCTGGTGCTGGTGAGGCCTCCAGAATTTTGTGCCTTCCCTCCTCCTTGGATGGCTTTGCAGATGTGATGCCCTCCCTCCCTTTGCTGCTGGAAAGGCACCATCCTGCTGCCCTGAGGAAGCAGGAGGTGGCATTTCACAGGATCGTTGCTCCCCCAGGAGACCTCCCCGTGCCCTTCTGCTGCCAGGGATCCATGCCTCTTCCTGCCCTTCTCCCGTGCCCCTTTGGGTCCCTGCTTGCAGCAGCTCCGCTGGCTCGCTGCCGGAGCCCTGCTGGAGGAGGTGGAGGTGCTGTTAAGGAAGAGCTCGGTTTCCATTGGCAGGATGGGACTGGAGACTGGGCGGGGAATCCTGGCATGTTCCTGCGGGGGCAGGGAGTTGCCACATCAAAGAGGCTCCACTTGATGCTCTGTGAGCAAGTGACTGAGGAGTGTCCTCTGCACACACTCCCATGGCCTGCAGTGGCACTACAGAACTGGCCCCAGTTCTCAGATCCCATGATTTTGGAGAGCTGGGGACAAAGGACAAATATATCCTGAAAGGGAAAGTCCTCACTGACCTGGTTTCTTGAGCTGCTGTGGGGCAGCCCTGCCGTCACATCCTGCAAAGTTCACATCCCAGATTCACTGTTTAAGTCCTCGTGGCTGTGCCTCTTGGGCCAAAATAAACCCTCTGGGAGCACATCCTGAGCTGTCCTGACTCGGGTCTGTCTGATCCCTGCAGCTCCTGATCACCAGCACGTTCCAAATGGAGTGTGGATTGTGGTGGGGCTCCTCAACTTCATGGCGTACACATTAGGTAAGTTTTCCTGGGGGATCGGGGTTACCCACTTGTGCTGTGGTTGTGTTGTCCCCTCCCTGAGCCCATGGGAAGAGTTTGATTCTGTGCTCTTGCCAGGAGCAGTTTCTGGGAGCTGCTTTGCAATGTGGAGAGAAGGAAGTTGTCCCAGAGCACCTGATAGGAAAGGAGGATACTGGAACTGACTTTGAGATGAGCTGTGAAACTCTGCCTTGGGTCTGCTTTAAATAATCAGAGAATCCCAGAATGGTTTGGGTGGGAAGGGACCTGCAAAATCCTCTAGATCTACCCCATGCCATGGCAGGGACACCTCCCACTGTCCCAGGCTGCTCCCAGCCACAACGTCCAGCCTGGCCTTGGGCACTGCCAGGGATCCAGGGGCAGCCACAGCTCCTCTGGGCACCCTGTGCCAGGGCCTGCCCACCCTCCCAGGGAATAATTCCTTCCCAATATCTCACCCAAATTTCCCCTTTTCCAGTTTGAAGCCATTCCCCGTTGTCCTGTCTCTCCATGCCTTGTCCCAAGTCCCTCTCCAGCTCTCCTGGATCTCCCTTAGGCCCAGGAAGAAGCTGCTTTAAGGAACATAAAGGAAATACAAGGAAATAAATACAATCTCATCAGACTGTTGAACTTTTCAGCCTCCCATGGAGCAGGGGGTGGGAAGGCCGCTGTTCCCTGGCCCATTGCTTTGTGTGGAGTGTCCAGGAAAGCTCCATGATCCCTTCCCTCTTCCCAGACGGCGTTGACGGGAAGCAGGCGCGCCGGACCAACTCCAGCACCCCCCTGGGAGAGCTCTTTGACCACGGCCTGGACAGCTGGGCCTGCGTGTACTTCGTGGTCACCGTGTACTCCACCTTCGGCCGCGGTTCCACCGGCGTCAGCGTCTTCGTCCTCTACCTCCTGCTGTGGGTGGTCTTGTTTTCCTTCATCCTCTCCCACTGGGAGAAGTATAACACAGGGATTCTCTTCCTGCCCTGGGGATATGACATCAGCCAGGTGGTAAGTACACGCCCTGAGAACCTGCTGGGCGCAGTGCTGCCCACCGAGGGGGGTTCTGCTGTGGATCCAAAGCCTTGTGAATCATGGAATCAGTCCATGGAGATGGACTCTCCGTGAGAAGCAAGGCTTGAAGGGTGGGCGTTGCCTTGGCTCTCCCTCTCCCTGGTTCCTGTGTGTTTAGCCCACCGGAATTGTTGCTTTAGATAGTTCCCTGCACGGTACCGGTGTGGGTAAATTGAAGCCTGGAAGTTTGGGATGCCTTTTGGCACCACCAGGATCAAAAACTCAGCGGAGGTAATTGGCTTGTTCATTGCTGTTCCTGGAGCAAAGATTCCTGGGGAGGTGCCCCTCCAGACCATGGTCCCTGGGTAGTGGGTGTTGAGACTGATGGTGATGGACCTCCTGGGGTGTTGGTGTGTCCAACCCTCCTTCAGGAATTCTCTGCAGGAAGCTCTCCCTGAAGAGAACTGGGACCTGGGGATGAGGCAGCTCACCTGGATTGCTGGCACTGCCTTCCTCCAGCCCAGCCTGCTCCAAGCTTTGTCCAGCCTGGCCTTGGACACTTCCAGGGATGGGGGAGCCACAGCTTCTCTGGGCAACCACCCTCGTTGTAAAAAAGCTTCTTCCTTATTATGCCAATTTATTTATCTTCTGGCTTGTCAGATGCTGGGTGGGAAATGCAACAAGTTGGAAGGAGAGTTTAATTAATGCAGCTGCATTAATTGGAATAATCATCTCTCCTACTAAAAGGAGACCAGAGCTGGTCCCTGACTGTACTCTGATCCTTTCTCCCAAAATGTTGCTTAACCCAGGTCTTTGAGCTGCCTGCTGGAGAAAGGCAGGGGTGGAGGGCAGAGCTCCCCTGCAGCGTGTTCCACCCAGCTTCAGGGGACTGTTAAAGCTGAAATAGCCCTGGTGAGCTTCTCCCTGTAATCCAGCAGCAGATGGATAAGGAAGAGTCCCCAGATGACCCCTCCAGGGTCACTGCAACTTGTGTAAAACCTGTGCTTTGGTCACCTCGAGTGTTCAAGGCTGTGCCAGGGCGTCTGTCCTGCAGCTCCTGGTCACATCCTTCTCATGGAATCACTGAGGTTGGAAAAACCCTCGGAGACCATCGAGCCCAGCCATGCCCTCAGCACTGCCAAGGTCACCACTGCCCCATGTCCCCAGGTGCCACATCCACATGGTTTTTATATTCCTCCAAGGATGTGACTTTACCACCTCCCTGGGCAGCCCCTGTCAAGGCCTGAGCGCCCTTTCCAGGCAGAAATTCCTGCTGATGTCCAACCTGCCCCTGCCCTGGCACAGCCTGAGGCCGTTTCCCCCTGTCCTGTCCCTGTTCCCTGGAGCCGAGCCCGACCCCCCCGGCTGCCCCCTCCTGTCAGGGAGTTGTGCAGAGCCACAAGGGCCCCCCTGAGCCTCCTTTTCTCCAGGCTGAGCCCCTTTCCCAGCTCCCTCAGCCTCTCCTGGGGCTCCAGCCCCTTCCCAGCTCCGTTCCCTGCCCTGGACACGCTCCAGCCCCTCCAGGGCTTTCCTGTCAGGAGGGGCCCAGAGCTGCCCCCAGCACTGGAGGTGCCCCAGCAGTGCCAGCACAGGGGACGGGCACTTCCCAATCCAATCCCTGCTCAGCAGCTCACACTTCCTACACCTGGTAACGTGAGGTATTTGTGGATTTGGTTTATTTTTCTCCTTCCTGCTGGTGGGTAGGACTGAACGTGCCGTAGCTTAGCGCTGCCTGTCCCTGGAGCTGCCTGGCACACGCGTGGTGCTGCCCCCCAGGTGCTGCCAGCCAGGTCCTGCCAGCTGTGCCCGTCACATTTCTCACCCCTGCTCGTCCTGTGCTTTCTTTCAGACCATTTCAATTGTCTACATAGTGACAGCCTTTGTGGGAGTTGAGGCCTGGTATGCACCTTTCCTGTTTAATTTCTTATATAGAGACCTATTCACTGCAATGATTATTGGTAAGAAACTCCATGTTGAAGCCTGTCTTTTTAACTGCACCTTTTTCCCAAACCCCCTGCTAATGACCTGCTAACACTGCTCTGTTTGCTGCCCCGGGCTGTTGTTGAAGTGACTAATTGAGGGTGTTCTCACAGCCTGCCCTTTCCCAGGATTTCAAAACAGGGTTGACTCCTGCGGAGTTATTTTGGAGAACTTAACTCTGCTCTGCCTGGGCTGACTTTACTCCAGGGAAGCTCAGCTTGTTTTCATTGAGAGCCTGGGGATAAAACCAGTGTGATAAACCCAGAGTTTTCAGGGGATAAAGCCCAGTGTGCAGGGGGTGGTGGGAGCTGGCTCCCAGTGGAGTCTCCCCAGCCTTGGGCTGGTTTGGGGGCGTCAGGACACTTTTGTTTTGCTGCTCTGGGGCTCCCTCTCACCCCAGAGCCCAAACACTGCGTGGGAGGGAGGTTGCAGCCATGGAGGTGGGTGGGAGCTCTGCTGTTTGGGGATCCTGCCCTCCATCCACCCACCTAAACATTACATCATCGTAATAATAATAATAATAATGATAAAATTGAAATAAAGGCCCAGCCTTGCTCTCCTGTGGTCAGTCAAAACAAGCCACTGCAAAGGGTAGAGCTGAGCTGATGTTGTTTAATGCCATTTTCCTAATTTACAAGTTCTGCTCAGTTTATTTTCTGTGTCCCTTCAGGTGTTCTTTGTAATTGCTTAATTTTGAGTTAATTGGTGTGTTAAGTCTACTTGCACTTTTATCGGGTAGATGTTCCCAGATTTCCTTTGACAGCTGTGTGACTTAATATGAATAATGAATGTGCTTTTCCTGTATGAGAAACTGAGCCCAATTCCCACACGGGGGAGAAGAGCTGGGTTATTAAAGCAGGAATATTTCCAGCTCTGTTCACACACCTTGTGCTGGATAAACAAGGAAGGAGTTGTGCTGGAATATCATGGATAGTGTTGATGGATCTGATTGAGGTCAGGATTTTTCAGTTTTTTGGGTGTTTTGTATAATTTATCCAGTTAAACGACAACTGTTTGGCACTGTGGCCACTGGAAATGTTTGCACCCAGCCAGAGAAACAGCAAATTGCCTTTTTTGTGAAAACTCTTGTGCCCAGCCATGTCATTTGAAGAGTGTGCACTCACCTCAGGTCTCATTAGAGTTGTATTATAATTAAACTTTGTCACTGTTTAAAGCACAAAACTGAGCTCCTTAATGCAGCCCTTTGAAATGGAAATGTCTTCAATTTACAGCAGACCTCAACTTTTAATTACGGCTCTTGGGCCAGACTTGGGAGCAGCTACTTCCAAATGTGCTGAGCTATTCCTGGGGCACCCTCGGAGCTATTTTTGGTGCAGGGAACTTAAAGCAGAATCCAGCCAGAGTCTCCTGTTTGGGGTGCACAGGGCGTCCCCTCTGCCCTGGGGCATTAACGTGGCACTTTTCTCTTCCAGCCTGTGCCCTCACTGTGACCTTGCCCATGAGCCTGTACAACTTCTACAAGTGAGTTTGTAGAATCCCAGGAGGGTTTGGGTGGGAAGGGACCTGAACCCTCACCCAGTGCCCCCCCCTGCCATGGCAGGGACACCTTCCACTGTCTCAGGGAGCTCCCAGTTCTGTCCAACCTGACCTTGGGCACTGCCAGGGATCCAGGGGCAGCCACAGCTGCTCTGGGCACCCTGTGCCAGGGCCTGCCCACCCTCACAGCCAAGAATTCCTTCCCAGTATCCCATCTAACCCTGCCCTCTGGCACTGGGAACCCATTCCCCCTTGTCCTGTCACTCCAGTCCCTCTCCAGCTCTCTTGGAGCCCCTTCAGGTACTTTACTGCCGGCAGCACCAGGCATTTCTCAGGGATTCCATGCATTTTCATTTCTTTGCTTGTGTTTCAGGGCCTATAAAAATAACACCTTGAAGCACCACTCTGTGTACGAGATCCTGCTGCCCCTCGTGTCCCCGGTGTTGCTGTTCCTGCTCTGCACTGCCTGGGTCTTCCTGTCCCCCACTGACATCCTGGAGGTCCAGCCCAGGCTCTTCTATTTCATGGTTGGAACAGCCTTCGCCAACATCTCTGTAAGAGCTTCTGCTTTATGCTTGAGGAACTGGAGAATTGGTTAAATTGAGTTTTCACATGTGCTGTGAGCAGCAAAGGGCTGATGGGAAAGGAGTTCCTGCCTCCTTTGGGGGATAAACTTATAATGTGAGGACTAAATTTTTCATCAAAATGTACTTGAGCTGCATAGTCATAGAATCGTGGAATTGTTCAGGTTGGAAAAGCCCTCTGAGACCACCAAGTCCAGCTGTCCCCCAGCACTGCCAAGGTCACCCCTGCTCCGTGTCCCCAAGTGCCACATCCAGAGGGTTTTTAAATCCCTCCAGTGATGAGACTCCAAACCTCCCTGGGCAGCTCCTTCCAAAGCCGGAGCACCCTTTCCAGGCAGAAATTCCTGCTGATGTCCACCCTGACCCTGCCCTGGCCCAGCCTGAGGCCGTTTCCCCCTGTCCTGTCCCTGTTCCCTGGGAGCAGAGCCCGACCCCCCCGGCTGCCCCCTCCTGTCAGGGAGGTGTGCAGAGCCACAAGGGCCCCCTGAGCCTCCTTTTCTCCAGGCTGAGCCCCTTTCCCAGCTCCCTCAGCCTCTCCTGGGGCTCCAGCCCCTTCCCAGCTCCGTTCCCTGCCCTGGACACGCTCCAGCCCCTCCAGGGCTCTCCTGTCAGGAGGGTCCCAGAGCTGCCCCCAGCACTGGAGGTGCCCCAGCAGTGCCAGCACAGGGGACAGTGTGACAGATCACAAGAGTGACCATCCCCTCTGCTCTGGGGACAAACAGCTGTGGCTCCCACCGCCCACACCAGGCTCAGGCTCTGTCCCTGTCCCCTCAGTGCCAGCTGATCGTGTGCCAGATGAGCAGCACGCGGTGCCAGCCCCTGAACTGGATGCTGCTCCCCATTGCGGCCGTGCTGCTCCTGGTGGTGTCCGGGCTGGCTCCCGGCAGCGAGACGCTCCTGCTGTACCTGCTGACCGCCTTCCTCACCCTGGCACACATCCACTACGGAGTGGTCGTGGTAGGTGACAGCTCCTGGGCTGGGCTGTGACTGGGGGTGCTGTCGGCTGGGGCAGGGAATGTTCCACGTAAAACCGGGAGCGTCACTGGGAATGGCTCTGTGGTGCTGCCTGTGAGCCTGTGGAATTTGGGCTGGATTCCTTGTGAGAGGCTTGGGGAGGTTGCACGGGATTGAAAGGACCTGCACAGGTTGTGACAGGGGCTGTCCTTCCCCTGGGGTGTGTCAGCCAAGTTGGAAACCGGGCACAAAATCCTGGAATGGTTTGGGTTGGGAGGGATCTGAAAGCTCATCCAGTGCCATGGGCAGGGACACGTTCCACTATCCCGGGGGGCTCCAAGCCCTGGTGTCCAGCCTGGCCTTGGGCACTGCCAGGGATCCAGGGGCAGCCACAGCTGCTCTGGGCACCCTGTGCCAGGGCCTGCCCACCCTCCCAGGGAAAAATTCCTTCCCAATATCCCATCCATCCCTGCCCTCTGGCACTGGGAAGCCTTTCCCCCTTGTCCTGTCCCTCCATCCCCTATCCCAAGTACCTCTCCAGCTGTCCTGGAGCCCCTTTAGGCTTTGGAAGGGGTTCTAAAGTCTCCCACTGAGGTCTCCAAAGTGCTGGGAGAGCCAAAATGGAGTGGGGATGTTCCTGCTGGGGAAGGTGGGAACACAGCAGCTCCAGGGCCTTCCCCTGCTGCAAGGGCTGTGCACAGATCCAGGGATTGGTTTCCCCCTCTTGCTCTGCCTAGTTCCCAGAGTTTTGATTAAGAGAGGGAACAAACATCAAGAAGCCCAGAATCCCACTGGGAATTCCCGGGAAGCTGCTGAGGAAGGAGGACAAGGAACCACATGTCCCAGCTGAGCTGGGGACACCCTCCTTGGGAAGCCCCTTCCCCTGGGAGTCACAGCTCCCCTGGAGCCTATGGAGTCCAGTCCCAGCTGTAATTACAGCCAAGGAGTAATAGCCAGGTTGCCTTGTCTTTCCAATTAGTGTAATGAGGCTTCTGTGCAAGAAGGATTTGAATTGCTAAGAAGCTTAAATAAATTTGGTCTTGGAATCACAGCTGGAGATGGGGCTGAGCGGGTGGTGTAATCCTCCTGACCATCCCCTCCCAGGAGATTCCCAGTGCTCTGCTCCCTCTTTCCCTCCCTCTGGCTTTCCAAGGGCCCATCTGTGCTGGCTCCTCTTCCAGGAGGAAAGTCACTTTGAGCTGAAGAGCCTTTAAAGGATTTGGGATTGGGGCATAATCCCAAACTGCTCTGAATTTGGGGAGAATGATTAGAAATAAAGCCTCTGCCCTGACTGTGTCAAGCTCAGCCTCCTTTTGCAGGAAGTAAATTATCCAGCTTCCACTTTGAATGAATTCAAGAATATTTTATACAGATATCTAAGATTATCAAATTAATTTAAGCAAAATAATAAAGGAGGAGGGTAAAATCCTGCAGGCCTGGGCTCAGCATTCCCAACTCCTGCCCCTGAGGAGGGCAGGAACAGCGGTGAGCCCGCTCCCAGGGAGAGCAGGCTGTTGTTTGGGAAGCGAGCAGGGCTGCTCCCTGTGGAGCCAGTGCCTGGGGACGGGGACAGGGACAGGGCAGGGCTGGGGTGGGGTGGGCAGAGGGGATGGCAGGGGCTTGGTGGGAAGAGGGAGCAGGTCTGGGGCTCTGCCCGCGCCGCTGCTGGCGCCTGGGAGCTGGGATAACCCGGTGCCGTGTCTGCCTGGTCCCCAGGTGAGCCAGCTGAGCAGGCACTTCAACATCCGGCCCTTCTCCCTGCGGAAGCCCACTCCGGACTGACTGGGAGCAGAGGAGGAGAAAATCGGCCTGCGGGCTGCAGAAGGACTGTAAATACCTGCTGCAAATACCTGTAAATACTTCAGCCATCACCACAGATCCAAACTATCCTCTGGACAGGGCCAAGGACACGCGGGATCCGCTGCAGCCGGGCCGGGGCTGGGCCGGGGCGGCTCCCGCTGCTCTTCCATCCCTGCAAGCTTCGGGTTTTGGGTGGAGCTGGAGGAGGAGGAGCCTTTCAGGTCACTGTTACTGTACCTTAGACCAGCTGAATGTTCCCAGAGAAGCCTCCGACTCCAGCCCTTGCTCAGGGAAAGCTGCTTGGGGATGTAAATGCTTTACCTGAGCAAAGCACCTTGGCCTGCCACCAAAACCAACACAGCTGATTCCTCCAAGGGCAGGGGGACATCCTGGTGGTCGGGGGAGTTCCTGGCTGTCCCCACTCTGGACAGCTGTCTGGACAGCCCCTGTGCTGGGCTAGTACTTTGGGAGCAGATGGTGACACATTCTGTCCTGCCTTCCTGCTTTTGGGCAAATACTTGCTAGCACCTTTGTTGTTTTGGTTTTTTTTTAAGGGGAGAGAAAAAAAAAAGGACAAGACACTCAAAACTTGTAGTTCAATCCTAATCGGGGGGCTTGGAAAATCAGGGCTCAATTTCCTGTAGGAATGGGGATGTGGCTTCTGCACATTGTGTGGTACCTGGGACCACATCTCGACATGTTCCTGTGTGTCTGTGTATGCTCCCAGTCTGGGAAAGGGGTCTGGGCTACGGAAGGTGGCTAAGACCACAGAGCCAAGCTCTCCCCATTCCTACCAGCATGGATTTGCTGTTGTGGGTTGGTTCTGTGGGTCCTTTCCTGCTGCCTGAGCCCCTTTTCCACAGCCAGGAACAGCCTGGCCATTCCCAACAGCGATTCCAGCACTGGGAGAAGCACCTGAAGCCCCGTGTTGGTCGTGTGTGCACCTTCAGGAGGCTCCCAGGGGTGTGTGGTGGGAGCTTTTCCAGATCTCCCTCTCTTTGTCCCCAGCGGCTGCGTGTCTCATCCAGGCATCTCTTTGTTTACTGTCCACTTGTCAAAGATGTGTTTGCATTGATTCTGTTTTTTAATTTGTTTTGATAATTGAGTTTGAATGGCGTGGTGAAGACTGAATGCTGATTTTCTTTCCTGTTGGCTTGATTCAATGAAGACCTGTGCTTGAATGAAGAGTGTAGCTTAAAGCCAGGCTCTGGAAAGGCTGCATCCGGAAGCGAACAAGCACAGCCATCGTGCAGGTGGAACTACCATGGGAACAAAGTCCTTCAGACACTGATTGTTGTGCAACGTGGGGCGTCACAGCTTGGTCAGAGCAATCTACTTCTGCAGGGGCAGCCTCCTCCTGCTCTGGGAAACCTTCAATGTGTAACTGCTATTTAATGCTTTTTCTTTTGGAAATTGGAATCACTGTCATGCCGGCACCGAGACTGGAAACCCTGAGATTGAGATGGTGAGTCCGTGGGTTGCTTGGTCAGCCCCTGGGCAGCTCATGGTCAGCCCTTGGTCAGCCCCTGGTCATGGCAGAGCCTGTGAGGAGCAAACGGGGCCCTTCCCAGGGCTGCCATCCATGGCAGGAGGCTCCGGATCTCCGTGTGCTCACGTGTCCGTACGGCTGCGGCAGGGCTGGGAGAGAGGGCAGGTGGTTTTCAGAGTTTATTTAATAAAGTAGTTTCTTCCAATCCATTTTACTGATGTTGTACAGCAGAAAAAACCCTCCATGGACAAATGACTTGGGCTGCACCTGAATTTTTGACTCCTCCTCTTTCATGAAATAGAATTACGGAGATAAATTCAAGTTCCGCTCACGCAGGAATTAGAGGGAGTCATAACTGGGCCACAACTTCTGTGTGACTTGTTCAGATAGCAGAGCTGGGCTGGCAACACTGAAAAATGAGGATGCTGGATGATTTTCTGTTTAGTTTTGTGTTTGCCCAACCAGGGAAGAACTGAGCTGTTCCCTCAGGCTTCCAGCTGAACTCTGGGCTCCCAAACCTGGCACTTGCCTTGTCCTGTCTCTTCCCATGGGCATCACTGGCCCCTGAGGACTGGGAGGAGTCTTGGTGTGTAGGAAAAACATCCCTCTCCAAAACTGGAACTGCTTCCTCTGCACAGGCTTTATTGTGGGCGAGTTCTCACTCTTTGGTGCCTTAATTTATTGCACCTTGAAAGTAGAAGAAATCTTAAGTCAGTGCTGGGATTTGGGCTGGCTTGTCCCTGGTGGGGACAGGAAGGGAGCAGAGCCAATCCCAGTGCCCAGACCCAGGCTGCTGGGGAGGGGGATTCTCCTTGGGGTCTTAGAAATCCAGTGACTTCTGCTCCTGGATTCTGAGAGGGGAATAGAAACAGAGAGACCAAACCCTGGGTGGCGGCTGAGAACCAGCCCTTCAATTGCCCACCGTGGGTTTAGGTTTAAAGAATTAAAGTGTCCCTGGGTAACAGCCCCTGAGGGGGATGTTCCGTGCTGCTGGTCCCTGGCTAGGCTCTGTCCTTCCCATGGGATGTGCTCCTGGGGATGGAGAGGGCACGTCCTGGCTGCTCAACTCCTCCTGCCTGGTGCCTGAGAGCTGATCTGTGTTGTCTCTTCTTCCAGGGATAGTGTTAGGTCAGGTTGCTCCAAGCCTGGGACATTTCCAGGGATCCAGGGGCAGCCACAGCTGCTCTGGGCACCCTGTGCCAGGGCCTGCCCACCCTCCCAGGGGACAATTCCTTCCCAGTACTTCATCTGCCCTCTGGCAGTGGGAAGCCATTCCCTGTGTCCTGTCCCTCCAGGCCCTCTCCAGCTCTCCCGGAGCCCCTGGTTGGTCACGGTGGGGTTTGGCAGCCGCCTCTCATCGTAACCATCATCTACCTGCCCCAAGGCTTTGCCAGAGCTGAGAGCAGCAAGCTGGAAGTGGGAGCTCCCGAGGCTCTGGGAACATCTTTAAGCTCCTTAAATAAAGCTGGCCTGGTGTCACCTCCTGGCATGTCAAGGCCCTGCAGCTGGGAGTCAGAGCTGGGTTGATCTCGGCTCCAGTGAAGCCCCTAAACTCTTCTCCTCGGAGAGCATCCATGCCTGCTTCTGGCAGAGCTGGAAAGTCCCTAGGGAGGCAGTGCTTTTGGAAACCAGCCTTGGCTCCTCCTGGTTTTGCCACCTCTGCCTCTGAGCTGTGTCAAAGCAGAGGCTGAGGCAACACAGAGGCTGCTCTTGGTGGCACAAGGACAGGACGAGATTAAACAGCCTCAAGCTGTGCCAGAGGAGGTTTAGGTTGGACACTGGGAACAATTCCTTTATGGAAAGGGCTGTACAGCCCTGGCACAGCTGCCCAGGGCAGGGGTGGAGTCCCCATCCTTGGAGAGACTTAAAAGCTATGAGGATGTGGCACTTGGGGACATGGGACAGCACTTTGGCCTTGGTAGTGGCTGGGAATGGACTTGATGGGCTCAGAGTGCTTTTCCAACCCCACTGATTCCATGGTGACAATGGGAGCTACACTGAACTTTTTGCTTGTGGAAAAGGCCCATCCAGGTGTGGTCAGACACACCTGGAGAAGTCCCTGGCTGGAGAAGTCCCTAGGTTGGTCTCCAAGGAAGTGGCTGGGCCATCCCTGCCCCAGGAGCAGAGGTTCTCGGGGTAATTCCCTGCTCACCCTCCAAGGTGCCGGTCGCCTCAGCCTGCAGCACCCACGGAGCCCATTTGGTCAGAGCTGGTTGGAGACCTCAAAATCTGCCCCATCCCTCCCTGCCAGCAGGGACACGGCCCTGGTCCTGTCCCTGGGGCTGAAGGGGACACTGATGCTGGCAGTGGCCCACACTGAGGTGCTGTGATCCCAGGGGCCCTGATGGCTTTCCCAGAGTCCAGAGTCTGGGGATTCAGGTACTGCAGTGGGTGAGAAATTCCAGTCTGTTCAATGCTATTGCTGAAATATTTATTGTGTTTAAGCCAAACAGAAAACTAATAAAGTTCAGTAAATAATAAAATTTTCCACACCTTTTACTGGTGTTTGTCTTTTCTTTCTGCTGAATGAGGTGAGGAGGAAAAAGGTAGAGCAGGGAATGGGCTGGAGGGCAGAGGGCAGAGATGGATTAATCAAATAACAGAGTGATTTGGGTGGAAGGGACACTCAAGACCATCTCATTCCATAGGAGGGGACACCTTCCACTATCCCAGGTCGGTCCAAGCCCCAATGTCCAGCCTGGCCTTGGGCACTGCCAGGGATCCAGGGGCAGCCACAGCTGCTCTGGGCACCCTGTGCCAGGGCCTGCCCACCCTCCCAGGGAACAATTCCTTCCCAATATCCCATCCAGCCCTGCCCTCTGGCAGTGGGAAGCCGTTCCCTGTGTCCTGTCCCTGCAAGCCCTCGTCCGAAATCCCCCTCCAGCTCTCCTGGAGCCCCTTTAGGCCATGGAAGGGTCTCTACAGCTCCTTCTCTTCTCCAGGCTGCACATCCTCAGCTCTCCCAGCCTGGCTCCAGAGCGCGCTTCCCCCGGGATAAAGCCTAGGTGTATTTAAGCGATGCCTCCTCCTTTGCAGCCTCTCCACGGCTTCCCCTAAGCGGATTGCTGCGGTAGGTGTAATGGAATTAAGGGATTGCTACTGACAATAGGTTTCGGCAGCGCACCGGGTGCCGGCAGCTTGGGCTACTCCCACCTTCCCGGGACTGCTCCCACCTTCCCGGGACTGCTCCCACCCTCCTGGTGAGGCAGCCCAGGGCTGCGGGGACACTGAGGAAATCGTGCTGTGGGAAACGAGGTACCTGAACATGAGGAATGGATCGCAGCCCTGCCCCGGGCAGGGATGTTTGGAGCTCTGGGGGAGGCAGGAAGCCGATCCTGTGTTTGCACCTCCTGAATGTCATTGAATCATCAATTAATACAATGGTTGGGGCGAAAAGGGGCCTGAAAGCTCATCTCATCCCACCCCCTGCCATGGGCAGGGACACCTTCCACCATCCCAGGGGGCTCCAAGCCCCATTCAGCCTGACCTTGGACACTCCATAAGGTTGTGTGCCTATGGGTAAGAGTCACGGGAAGCCCATCGAGGCAGAGATCCTGGTGGGAATCTGTTCTTGACCACCCAACCAGGATGAAGAGGGGGATGAATTATCCTATGAGCTGCTGGCTGATGTTTCACAATTGCCAGCCCTTGTTCTTGAGGGAGATTTTATCCTGCCGGATGTCTGTTGGGAACTCAACACAACGGAGAAGAGACAGTCTGGGAGGTTCCTGGGGTGAAGAGAACTCCTGACACAGCAGCTGAGCAGCCAACCAGGGGCAGGGTCCTGCTGGGCCTGCTGTTTACAGACAGAGAAGGGCTGGTGGGAGATGTGGTGGTCAGAGGCATTTTGGGCACAGCGACCACAAATTGATACAGTTTTCAATTCTCCATGAAATAAGGAGGGGCTTCAACAAAACCTTGGACTTCCAGAGGATGGGTTTTGTCTTGGTCAGGATGCTGCTTCAGTGAGTCCCTTGGGAAACAGTCCTTAATAACCAAGGGGTTCAGGAGGGCTGGACATGATTTAAGAAGGTGTCTTGGTTTGAAAGACAGGTGCCTGCTAAGAGAGGTTGAACCCTCCCTTAGAGTAGAAAATGTGACCCTCCTTCCCTCCAAATTATTTGAACTTCGAAATCAAGGGCTCTCAGGCAAAGGTATGGGGAAGAAGGAATAACAGTTTTTACTAGTATATATAGCAGAGTAAACAAGCAATAACAAGGATAACAACAAACAAACAAAACCAGAAACCAGTAGCAGGTGTCCTTTGGGCTGCCACGCACTTTCCCGTTTGGTGTAATTGCGGTTGCGAGCAGCAGGTGCGCTGTGGAGCTCCGGCCGGGCAGGGC
>VZRO01001733.1:0-49440 GCA_013397915.1 Daphoenositta chrysoptera
CTGCCAGCAGGTACCACCAGCCCCCGGCTGTGCCCCTGGCAGAGGGGGGCACTTGCTCTGCCTTCCCAGAGAGCAGCAGGGAGCACAAACACCATTAGCAGGCCTATCAGTAGATGTCCCAGAGAATTACCAGGGACATTGACAAATCACACTGGCGTTTAGACCGTGCTCAATGGGAGCTAAAAAGTGAAAAAGTAATTTCGTTCTGCAGTAGATTTTCAAAATACCTGGAGGCAGATATTTCCCTGGGTCATGGCCCAGTCTTGTAACTTTCCTCCTGTGAACTCCTTCTCTTTTTGGTTCTTACATCTGGAGCTCTTGTGTGTGGCATAATATAAACACATTTAGGGTAAAGAGAGCTGCCAGTGACAGTAATAGTGCCAAGAGTCAGTTATATGTAAATTGTGCAGTATTTTCTTTTGTTCATTTCAAATAGAATCAATGAAAGGCAAAAATGTAAAGTGCTTTTTAAAGGTGGATGAATCTAATAAATAAGAGCCAGAAAAAAAAAAAAAAAAAAAAAAAGAGAGAAAATGTTGTCAATTTATATTCCACAAAACTTGAGTGGGTTTTGGCAGTCAGCATTAAATGCAAGTTTGCCGTGTTGCTGTGCATCATCTCAGGACAAAAAGTATTATACAATGCTTGTATTTAATGTATTCTGCTTATGTCAGTCAGTAAGTGATAGCATGTCCTATCTAATTAAATCCAGATTTCTGTGCATCTCTTCATTTACTTATTGTGAAAATAATGGAAGCTAACATTAGAGTATTAAAATCAGATAAAATTGCATTTCATATTAGTACAGTGTGTGGAAATGTATAATTTAAAATATATCTTATGAAATGTCATCTCCTTTACATATTGCACAGAGCTCTGATATTGATCTAGATATTTCCGGGAGTGTATGATGAGAGGAGAAAATGAGTGTGCTATCTTTCCTCTAGGTATAAGCTTGCTTCTTGCTGATCTCTCACACTGCTTCTTTGAATAAAACTAGTTCTTGTTTGATCTTTTTTCTTCTTGTTGATTAAGGAAGGTTAGTTTCGAAAAGGAATGTTGGAACGGAGTCAGCTTCTCTCCAGTCAGATACTTTGCAGAGCAGTGGGTGAGCAACCCGGGGCCCCTTCAGCCCTGGCCCTTCTCTGGTCACACTGGGATCAGTTCCTCAGACAAACTTTGCTTTGTTTTCCCTCTTCCAGAGCAGCCCAGGCCGAGGGGAGCCAGCAGGGTCGGGCTGACAAAGGCACTGGGGTTGGGAGCTGCCCTGGCAAGAGCAGGGCTCTGGAAGTGCTGCAGGACAGAACCCGCAGTGAGTGCCAGGGGTGCCAGGGCACCTCGGACCGACCCGTCAGAGCGCTTCACTCGGCTTCCAGCCTGAGAATTCTGCCTGTTTAGAGACAGAACAGGCTCGAAGTTACTTCTCTGAACTCTGCATCCTTCAGGCTGGTTCCCGTTCTGAGGCCAATGGGAATTGTGCTGGGCACAAACGCAGTGAGAATGAGGTTCTCTATACTCACATGCAGGATCTTCTCTTTTCCACAATCTGCCACACCAATGTTCCCTATCTGTGAATAAGGATTTGCTTTTTAAATCACAGTTTTTATCAGAAACATTCAAATATAGTCATCCTGGGCTACATACATACACAGAGGAAACTCTTTAAAATAATCCTCTCTTGTTCCTTATGAAAATATGTCTAATAAATCCTGTAAAAAATCCATCTATGCAATCTTGAGACAGGCGCTATTAAAATTAAGGAGGACTTTTAAATTTAGGAGACACTTTAGGATTAGAGCCTTATATTTTAATATCCAACATCAATGCTTCAAAGAAATTTATTCAAACTTGTACACCAGCAATATGGAAGGTGGCAGGTGTCTTCCTGCATGGTTATCTGCTGGTTGGGGACCAAAAAGCAAAAATTAGTGATAGAGAAACCCAAAAATTGAAATTAAAAATGAACTCATAAAAAGATGACATGAACATTTCCTTTATCTCTAGAACAATAATTGTTGCAGTTCATTTTTTTAGCTTTTTCATTAGCCAGGCACTTAAAAATATTCAAAAGAATAAAATTATCTGAGAAAAAACAAAATTGCAACTATTTTCACTCCATAATGTTTACCCTTGGAGAAGCAAAATTGTCTGCCGATGTGAGATGATTCCTTTCTTTAAATTCTGAATGGCAGGAAAAAAACTCTGCTCTCTGCAGAAATTATCTAATTTTGTAGCTGTCTCAAGGATATGTCTCCTTTTATCAGATGATGCCCTTTCTTCTTTGAGTGGAACATTCACTGTGCTCCATAAACAGTCACTTTGCATTATGTAGATTATTTCCCAAGAAAAGTAAGGGAGTGGGCTTTTGACAATGATGGAAACAACGAAGCATGAAGAATTCAGAGAAGATCAAAGGTGCTCATTAGTTTAGATGGTAGGCAATAGAGCCGTTAACAATAACACAATATCTTTCTTGTTACTCTTTCATGCAGTATGAAATCCCATAATTGTTGCATCAGAAAATGCCTCATTTACTTTTCATGAATCAAATATTTAAAAGAAATTCTTATGCTTCATATCACATATAGTAGAGAGACCCCTTCATTTATTGTATTACTTTGATGTATTTTTTTTATTACTTGAAAGGCTAATTTAGATTGCCGAGGTTTTATGAATATTTTATAGACTCGGTGTTGTGAATGATCAGAAATATCTCTCTCTGATATGCTCTGGGCTTACATTCAGCAGTGTTCAAATTAAACCCAGCAGAGGAATAGGCTGTGGAAGCAAAAACCCAATTGAATCATCTTCCATATTCGTGCATTTCCACTCAGAGCGTTCCTATGACAGCTACAGGTGCCTCCCATATGTATAGAGCTGAGCACATCAGTGGTGCAAAGTAATTTCTTATTCATGTCTCTTCTCTGCTAAGACATAACCAAGAGAACCTATTTCAGGCAACTTTATATTATAACCACTGACTTAGTTCAACCTAAAACTATTTTTGATCTTATTTATTTTCTTGCTGTAAATTAAAAAGGTCTGCAAATCTTCTAGTACATGGTTTAACAGTTCTAATATTGCTCTTTCCCTGCTCCATTTGAGGTTGAAGTATAACAATAATACAACTGGTTTAATTAATTTTTTACTGCTTGTTTTTATCTGCTTATGATTACCAGACTGGTGCTGTATTAGAGACTGAATTATTTTTATTTAATAGCACATCAATAGTTTTTAAATTTTATCCACTATGGGCTTACTCCCTATCTATCCTGCAAAAGAAAAGGGGATCTGCATCACATCTGTGATGGAATACTCTGGGCAAAGCAGTGGATACATGAGCAGAGGACAGATTAAAAGTAAATAAAAATATATCTTCAGCATCCACTGCAAGCAAAAATTCATACTGAAAAGACCTGCCAGAGTACCACTAAAACCCACAATACCTGCAGAAATTGCTTGTTTGTAATATCACAGATACAGTCTCTTCCTCCAGTAGTGATAAAAGCTCATCAAGCCATTTCTGCTCGCTCATACAGGGTCTATGTCACCTGCATGGCTCAGAAGGTTTGATGTGAACCACTTCAGGTAAAAGGTCTCAACTACCCTGCAAGAGGGCTGAAAACCCAGTCACTCATCCTGTGCCACAGCCAGTGCTCCCCTGCTCAGATCGATTTTGTTTGTGACATCTGACAGGCATGTCAGGATAAATGGTTTCATCTCTTTTGTGCTGATTTGAACTACAAACTCACCAATGCTACTGGTTTTCCACAGCAGTGGATTCCCACGATTGAACATAGGCAGAGAATTTGGTGTCTGTGCTCTCAGAAGTCACCGGGTTCTGTTCTTGATGAACAACTGGAGGTTAGCACTGCTCAGCAGTCATGGGAGACATCCACAGTGAAGGGACGTGGGAGGGTTTGTGCAGCTCCTCTCCCTTCTATTCTCTATTTCAGAGTCTACAAGCAGCTGCCAATGTGTTTAATCATTACAAACAGTAAAACAACACTGGAAAATGTATGCAAAATATGGGTGCACTGGGAGAAGACAGGAGGGTGGGAGAGAAAAAGAAGACAGATTTCAATGATCTCTGCCTATGCCCCAAGTAAAGACATACCCAGTGTTATTCAGCAGCATGGAGCTATGTTTTAACAATAACCTTTAAAATAATGGTAAGAAATATAAATTAAATGCTGCTTTTCTGTTCTCCAGAGTTTGAAAAGAAACTCAGCTTCTGCTTCATTTGGTAGGAAATCTTAGCTTACTCCAGAGAACAGGGTGTAAACCACAGTATTGCATCATTAAACAGATTTGGTATTCCAGTTAGATACTGAATTTCCTTTAATAAATATTAGTACTTGGAAAAATTCTGAACTGTGTAAAACCCACAATTTCAAATTCCTTTCCAGCACTTTAGCTTATGCAAGACTGACACAGAAAGGAACTTCTGAAGCCCATAAAGGCAAGGAGGTTTAACTTCTGTTTCAATTTTTCCTAAAAAAAAATAGTAAAGCCATGCTCGAGTAATCATTTTTAATGAAAGAATGTAACTCTGTGAGTTAAACACTCATCATAAGCCTGAACTTGTGAAAGAAGTGCATCTCAAGACTATCATGAGTAATTGCTGCATATTTTCAAGTCATCATTATTAAGATGAGCAGCTTTTAGTGCTGGTTAACTGTGACACTGCTGATATGCAAGTGAGTGCCACTCTTTTTTGTCACATTTTGTCGTGCTGTCTTTCAATAGCTCCTTCTTATTTTGGCTCAGAACATGGGACAGGTTCCTATTTTCAACTGGGTTTATTGTCTCCCATCACTTGCAACTCCATTAGCTAATGGAAAAAAAAAGGTGATGGACCTGTGTATCATGCCCTGATATATGCATACCACGGGTTTTTGTTAAGAGTTTTGAATCATTTATTACATATAAAGACCATGCTGAAAGGTGAGATTCCAATACCCACGCCAGCTATGAAATAGCAGACATAGTGGGCAGCTTTTCTTCTCAACTTATTGGCTCAGACACCGAGGGGACAGGGGAGGGACGGGAAATTTGCTGCACAATAAAGAACCTCCTGACTCAGCCTAAGGGAAGAGATATTTTTCTGAATCTGTGATCCAGAGCATCCATGGGCAAGACCAGACCAAGGCAGATGGATCAGACAGATGCAAAACAAGCCCAGCCATAAAAACCTCAAATACATCTTCCAGTCTATGTCCAAGCTCTTTAGTGTGCTCATCGTTGCTCTGTAAGTTTTAAAAAGGAAAGCACAAGAAGCAAAGCCTACCTTTTTACTGAATCCTGCATTATACTTTCTTTTATAAATAGCAGGCTAAATCTAATGACTGCAACCATCTTACAATCTGCAGGCCTTTCTGCCGCTAAGCCGTGATCAATTTATAAAGTACAGAGGAAAAGAAGGCAGCCCAGAGCAGGATGCAAAGGCTCCTGTGAGCTGCCAGCCCTCTCTCAGGTGCCCTCTTTGTGGGGAGCAGCACATCCATACTCATGGCAGGGGTTGAGAAAGCAGTTGAAATAAAGTCACCTCTTTACAGGGCAGTAATGTCATCCCTAAAACTTTTCTTAAGTCACTTTTCTTAAGTTCCACTTCACTGATTTCAGGGCACCCAAAATTTACCTTCAGGACATCAGAATTTAAATAAAAGACTCAAACTGTGTCAACTTTTAAATTATTTCTTGCACTTCAAGATACTGGCAACCTGATACCAGAAATTCCACATTCCTTTATCTGCCTTAAGAAGAGCTTACAGACTTAGATGCAATTTTCCCACTCTATCAAAATTCTACAAAGGACATGAGAAAGGTCAGAAGAAAAGCTCTGGTTTCTCTGACTTTGACCATAGAGCTCTCCAAAAAGCATATTGAATATCGTTGCACCCAAACAGAGAAACATCATACCATCACCTTTTTAATCTGTGATGGATGGCATTACATGGCAATAACAGAGCAATACAACGGCAACCTTGTCTTCTTCTGGGTTTCGTGTAAATCAAATCCCCCAAATGAAGCCAAATTTAGAAAGGAAAACAAAAAGAGCTGAACTTTAAATGCTACTACAATATAAGTGCGCCAGTTAGAGTCCTGCAAGGAGTTCCTTTTTATCTGAAAGCACATGCAAGCTCAAAATCCAAATTCAGATAACTATAGATGTTTCCCAGGGTGGCCTCTTCGATTTGGTGAGTCTCAGGCTCCTAATTATCCAGATCAGGTGTCAGACCAGAGAGATAATGCTGGAGCCTGCATGGGCCTGGCTTCATTTCCCCTGGAAACCAGCATGCAGGGGCCAGAAGGAAAGATCTTACCAGTCTAGTTTGCACCAGATTTTCTTTAAAGAAAGGTGTAAGAACTGAGCCATGCTTATTTTATAACTGTGCTGCAAAAGCCTTGGATGTCTCTACATGGAAGCACAACATGAAGGTATGATGAGGTTTAGGAGTGCCATGAAGACGTGTTCTGTCCTAAACAAGGACAATTCTTTACAGAAGTAATTATGAGTTAAATTGATGGTATGTTCTAGGTGTATTTGTTGTTTTGTGGTCTTCAAACAGGTGGAAGCACAACTACAGGATGTTTATTAATGGCTTAGCAGGAAGGTGTTACCTCTATGCAAGATGAAGTGTGCCTGAGAGAGGAGGAACTCTCCTGTGAGTCTGCAATATCTGATGTAGATGAGTTTTAGAGGAAAACTAATATCACAGTATGTGATGGTATTAAAAATAAATAAATGTTTAAGTCATAAACCATGAGAAAAAGAATGAACTGCATTACTGAGCAGTTTAGAAGAGAAAGAAAAATGAATCCAACCCCTTGGATCAAGGCAGTTAGAAATGGTTTATAGTTTTAATACTCAAGACTGGCAATGACAATAAAAATTCAAAAAGAGAATGGGGCCTTTATCATTCTCCCCACTTACAGTCAAGGAGGATGTTTCTGCCTATTGTGCATTTATCAATAATCAGTTTTCTGTAAGGTGTAAATATTGATAATTAAAATGCTGATCTTAAATCATAAAAAAACACTGTTGAGTGAAAAATATTCCTCAAGCTCACACCTCAGAAAACAAGCATTCCATACAGATGGCTGCAGCCCAGTCATGGTGCTACTGGTGTGGAACTGCTCAGTGGGGTGAAAAGGGACATGCTGTGGGTTTTGCAGTTTCCCTGCAGGCACGTTAAACTCCACAGACACCTCTCCAGAGAATCCAGTGACTGGGATCTTTGTTCCCTCCACCAAGGAAAGCAGATGCAATGCACTCAGAAATGAACTCTTCACATGGCAGGTTCAGTACTGAACAGAAAAGCAGCTGTTTGCTTGTCTTAAAGTAATAACCAAAACCTCTCAAATCTCTGCATAAGTACCCAAAGCTTGAAATGCTCGTGTCTAGGTGTAAAACACTCAAAGCCTTGGACTTGTACAGAGCAATTGCTTAGTCCCATGTAGCACTCATTAATTTCTTTGGTCGTGAACAGTAACGCCTGTCAGATGTGCATTATCACACTGCTGGAGGCAAAAAGCTCTGTTGCTGCTTGCTTTTGGGGCAATAAATGAAGCGATGCCATTCACATTTTATAGATAAGGACGTTAGCTACAGAGAGCTGAAGTGTCTTCCCTAAGGTCGCAGAGGAATTACTCAGTGTGAGCTGGTTATCACTTATTTTAGTCACGTAAAAGAATTTGGATCTCAGTTATCAACTATTTATCATTAAATATGTCATTAACCAAAGAATAAAGACTCAGCATCGCTGTCATCTTTCAGCAGAAAAGATCTTGCAAGGGTGAGTCATCAGAAAGTGGAGTTCTGCAACAACAGGGTGTTTTAGCAAGGGCAAGGCTAGAGGCTAAATATTAGAGTTACAGAAAGCACATAATGAAAACAAGATTACTGAAAACTCATCCAGTTTCAAAAAGAAGTGGATATGGTGTGAATCACATCACAGGTTACAAATTATCACGGCTGCCTTGGTGTCAGGCTTAGGGAAAACAGTTCTGATTTTGGCTTCATGTTGTAACCTTGTGAAACTCCCACTTTTTGCATTTTGATGGGAAAACCAGCCTTACTTATTTGAAATTTTTTGAGGCTTTTAAATTCCCAGACTCAAATAAAATCCAGGACAGCTAAAACAACAACACATAGGACCAGAGCAAAATTTTACAGGAGACTCCATATGACCCCAGACAGCTGAACTTAAGAAATTTCTACAGAATATAAAAGCTTAAGTTTTTAGTCAGAATTTGCTCTTTTGCATCAAGCTTGCTGGCTCACCCAAGCTGGGCTGTAAGATTGACACAGCACAGTTACTCATTGCTACTCTATTAGGATTTTTTTGTCATTTGCAAATTTTACTAACAATGATTTTATATCACTTTTCAGGTATTAGCTACTTCTGACTCCAGAAATTTAATTACTCTGAATCAAGAGTATTTCTGTGAAAGACTTGTGATAAAATATGCTATTGGCTATTTCTTATCAAAGATAATTTTTAATCTAATAGTTAATCATGCCTAGCCCACTTACATTGAGATATATTAACTTTTTAAAGACTTGTTTGAAATACATTGTTTTCAGTGTCAATAATTTCAAATATTTTTAAATTTGAGATGGTTTGGTCACTCAAAATGGATGTTTACTTTGAACTTCACTATTCTAACTAATGGGTAAGCTTGCAATTTGATGATCAGATGCACAGAAATAACTGACATTTTTATTCTCCCATAAAATTTTAATATGAATGGCAATAAACAGCTCAACTAAAAAGCTTATTGTTAATTTTCAATTGATTTATGTCCTTTTTAGAACTGTGGTTTAGTGTCCTCTTTAATTTTTACAGTTTATGGTGGATTTTGGTAGTAGAAGTTAATTCCTCTAATAAAGAAAAAATAGCATGTGCAATAGAATGTGTTTACAAAGATTAGTTTTATTGCAGAAATTATTCATCTCTTTAACTTTATGATGATAAATATTCAGATTAACTGCAATGAAATACAGCTTATTTCCTAGACTTTCAGAAATTCTTAGAATGAGGAGAAATGGGAATCCATTGGCAATGAGTACTTGGTGATGGGTGGAAATACCAACACTTTTCCAAGCACCTCTGAAGCCTCACCCAGTGCTTCTTGGACTGAAATTCCTACATAACTCAGGAGAGAACAAGGAAATGACAGAAGGAACACTGAAAGAGGAAAAAAAAAAGCTTCAAATGCTATTTAATTAATGTTATTTCCAGGATAATCTTTTGATTCCTATGAAAATAATTTTATCACGATTTGGAAGGAGATTGTTGACAACACCAACATTGCAGAGCTGGAACCTTTTCAGGCTGTATTCTTAAAAAGAAGGAAAGCTCTTCAAAGGATTTAATACCAAATGATGTACTTTGGTGCAGGTAATTACATACTTGTTTTCATCTATCAAACACCTAACTATTAATTTTGATTTACTCTCAGAATTCTGATTTGAGTCAAGAAGTTTTGGTGTTGCAGCCTGTGCTTTTCTCTTCCAACCCTTTCAGTGTGCAGATGCATTCAATGCTCTGCAAATCAGCCTCATAACTCTAAAGAGCACAGAGGGATTTTTGTGGTTTTTATTTGTTTATTTGGTTTTGGTTTGGTTTTGTTTTGTTTTGTTTTCCTGTCCATTCTCTCCAGGAAGAAAATCAGTCTTGTTAAAGCAGTTAATTTAGAAATGGGCTGGGAAGCTACTGAATTGACAGTAATTGTGTATTGTTACATTTTTTTATCTGAATAACAAACCATTTTTAATTCTTGGTGATGAATAAATGGTCATAGAATATTCTAAGCCAGTGTCACAGCTCAGAGAAAACTACAGAGCTTTCTGAGTACCAGAGGGCTGAAAACCCCAGTCTGTTATCTTTGTGAACTCAGCCTAGTAGTGATTTGTCATTGAATTTTTGATAGGGCAAGTACAGTTCAGATGTGGAATGATTTTTATTCACATTATCTTACAGTGTGTTATTTTTTATCAGGTTTTAAGCTAAAAATAAAAGAGAGGTTTTTTAATACAGAGGAAAATAATATCTGAAAGTATTCAGAAAATATTTAAAATCATTCATTGTAGCATGTTTTAGACACAGTCAGAGAGCTTGGCCATGGTGAGCTGTATTCAGCCTAAGGCTGAACAAGTATTAAGAAGACACGGTGGCTTTATACCAATTGTGTCTTTTATGAACTCAAGCTTCAGAAAAGGGCAATTTGGCTTCCTTACAACAAGTGCTGTACAAAAGCAGGTTCGGAGCTGTTTAAATCACGTCTGTGGGATTTGAGAGGCTGTACAAGGCAGAGAGCAGGAGCAGCACTTGGCTGCTTCCACGGATCACAGGGGGATTCCTGAGACACTCTTCGAGGTCGTTGGTTTCCAAATGCTGAACAAAGTGACAGCAGAGAGGGACAGGTGGAGGCAGTTCTTCTACCCATCAGTTTCAACAAAGTCTAATTTTATTACATAAAAATATATCTGCTTTAAGTAACAACTTGATAGAGCATTATTTATGAGCCAGACAAATACGAATTGGAAAGTATCACATTCATGACTTCTCTCTGCTGCTTTTTATTAGCATAAAAGTAAATAAATGCACCTCAAGGAGTCATAGAAGGGGACTTCTGTGCAAGTGACTTGCATTGGTTCATAAGAAAAATCTCTACCATAATAAAAGCCAGGTACTGTCAAAAAGGTCAACCCAGATCTTGTTTCGTTGCCATCTCACTTTTCCAAAACAACATCCAAAAAAGTTTCATTCTAACCAGGGTATAATGCAAGGTATCACTCATGAGAATGCCACAGAAAGGACCATGCTCTGGCAGCTCACCAAGCACACTGGGGTGCACACTGAAGTGAGCAAGCTCATTTTTTTTTGTGTTTCTGTTGGTTTTATCAAGCAAATGAGCAAAAAACCTTATAAATCCTTTTTTATAATGCTCTAGCTGTGCAGATTCTATACAAGAAAAATCTTACATTCTTTAATATTTAAAAACTTCTTATAATGCCTTTGCTATAGCAGACACAAAGATGACTGTACAGTAAAGGAATTTAGTGCATTCTCTTTTTGCCAGTGGTGCATTGGCTGTGGGAGGAGCAGGAGGAGATAATCTGTGTTCAGGCACTTCTTTAGCCTAAAAATAATTGAAAATGAAATTAGGAAATACTTCTCCAGCTTCTGCAACAATATGAAGGAGTAGAAAAAGCAAGACACGGTTTTGCAAATCCTCAACTATTTGGGCGAGCAGGAGTCACAAGTAAACTAGCATATTGTTTAAAAATGTGTTCCTATAAAAGAGGGATAGCAAGAGAGCAAAATCAAATTGAGTGTAACAGGGATGGAAGAAGTAGCTTACTGGAATGAATAAGTAGTCCATGTAGGATACATTTAGTATATTAATATTAAATATTTTACAACACCGTATCTGAATTTCACTTTATTTTTCCATTAATTCATTTCTTATAACTTTTTTTTTTTTTTTTTTTTTTTGGTACAGCCTCTCTGAAATTGAATAAAACCCCCAAAATAAATAGTTGAATTATTTCTAACCAAATAACTTCTTATTTAAACTCAGGTTTCTAACTAAATTATATCCTCTTCCTCACTTACTGTAAGTTAGGAGACAATTGGCTACTTGAGCTCCAATTACAGGCCTCTGCTTAAGAAAGATCTGTATAATTTATACACTTGCTGAGACAACACAATAGTGCCTTCGTCTCTGAAATGTCTTTGAGCCCAATTAATATTTTCCAGATGAATGGTATTGTCACCAGTGCAAAGGGATTCCCAGAGCTGGTTTGAAAAGAGACATGCCAGGCACTTGGACTCTCAACCTGAGAAAGTGAGCAGTGCCCAGCAAGGACCATGGAATTGGAACATTTGCAATAAATGTTGAGATTAATCTTAGATCAGAAAAATCCCTTCTCCTGAGAAAACAGCTTCCTACCAGTGAACCTCAAATTTCAGTCAACAGGGACTCCAAGCACCTACCTGTTCCCCAGTGACCGTTTATGTAATGTAACATAAAAATAACAATATAAAGAATGTTTTCCCCTAAGGATCAGCATAAATTTCCTTCTGCTTGCTTTCATCTTGTTACTTATGCTTAGACTACTTCAGATTATCTCAAACATTTCCATGGCAGGTATTGATAACAACACCCCCAGTGAAACTTCTGACTGGTGTTCACTCCTTTTGCCCTCAGTGCAACCAAGGAGGACAATGTGTGTGCTTGAACCCCCACAGCAAGAAGCCAATTTTCACCAATAAGGTAAAAAATGCTGCAAGAACCAAAAAGATTAAAAAGCCCAACAAACCAAACAACCAACCAACCAACAAACCAACAGATTCACAAAAAAAAAAAAAAACAAAAACCCAAACCACTTGCAGAAGTAGATTATATTTGAGCCTGGAAAAAAAATAATTACTGGAATAGACATGTATTCTTTCAAGATTTTATGGAGGCTATAAACCAAGAACTGGGTAATACGTTCTGATCATCTGTTTTAACCCGACTCGAAGTACTTGCCTAGTAAAATTATTGCTTTATATAACAGTTTGTTCTTTTTGTTTTGATTAATGGCCATGCTAGTTTCTAGGCAGCAACACTTCCTACAGCTACATTGCAGAAAGCACATTTTTTGGAACAGCTGTTACCTGCCAGTGAGAAAATGGTTGTCCTGCCAGTGCATTTTACAGAAAGCAATTAAATCTTGTTCTAAAATAGAAAGTGTCTAGTGTTGTTTTTAAACATGTAACAATTTTTGAGCATCCTGTTCTTGTTTTTCTAATTCAATTGCATTACCGACCATGTGAATCTTCAGACAAGATAAACTGCCTTTGTTTGAAATAAATTAACTATATAAACACATATTCTCTCCAAATGTCTTTGGAAACACTCATACTTCCTCACAACTCCTTTTGCTAGCTCAGACAGTTTTTACAGCTTGAATTTTTTTTGGGCTCAGTGCAGTAGAAGCACATTGTGCACATGTCTTTTGGTGTTTAATCTTTTTCATTTACAGAGTTTGGTCGCAGAACAAAGACTCATGAAAACAGAACTTCATTTCACAGGAATATAAAACAAAATGGCAGCATTCAGATAAGGCAACTGAAAAGACTCTGATTGTTGCAGAAGTTTGAATACTGTTGTGACTCTTCCTGTCTAAATCAAAGGCAGAAAACTGGCACAGCTAATTTTGATGGAGAAGATGAGTTGCTTTGGAATGTGGTGGAAAAACACAACCCAAAACCCACTGCTTCCACTTCTTCAGCTCTCGTGCTGCCTAGCAAACAAGAGTCAGACCAACATCTGCAACCAAATACAAGCTGCTGATCCAACCTGTCTCTCAAAGAAATTGGATTATGACAAAGGAACATTAGGCAAAATGCTGGAGTTTCCATACCTTTTTAAAGAAATGTCTTCATATTTTTATCTTGTCTTTGAAAAACAGGCAGGACTAGGAAGACCAAACAGCTAATTTTTAGGTCACTCTGCTTTGAATGCAAGAACTGGGAACCAAGTCTTAAAAAAATTATTTAAGGTCAACAGTAGCAAAGAAGGTGCTTTCATTTCCAACTGCCAAACATTAGATCTGCATGGGTAAAAATCTCATGAAAAACTGCATGGGATGAAAAATGCCAAAGTCTGCCAATTGCCAGATTTCAAGAGAGCTTTTGCCAGAGATTCATCTGCAATTGTATGAACTGGACATATGGATTTAGTTATTTTATGTGAGAAAAGTTTGGAGCACAGAGATTTTACTGCTGTAAAAAAGCCAAGAAATATAATGCAGAGGGACTGGGCAAAAAAAAAAAAAAAAAAGAAAAGAGAGATAATAAAAAAAAAAAAAAAAAAAGAAAAAAAAAAAAAAAAAAAAAAATCTTTCTAACTAAGGCAGAAAGTGAAAGAAAAGATCACAGAGTTGTGGGATCTTCTGTCCAGTAATAAAAGGAAAGTAAATTTCTCAGAACATTTGTGAATAAATCCAGAGCTTAGTGACATATTTCAAAAATAAATGACAACAATCTCAGTACAGAAAAGGTTATTAGCCAGTCTGGTACTATAAACTGATTTGGTTTTGTTTCTAAATCCTGTTATTGTGGGTTTTGGTTGTTGGTTTTCTTGTTTCTTGGTTTTGCATTTTTTCTTTTTAAGAAGAAACTTCCTACTGCAGAGACAACCAGGCCAGAGACAGCTCTATCAGCACGAAGGACATTGCAGCAAACACCAGAGCAAACACCATTTTTCAGTGAATACAGGGTGGAGAGGACCCAGCCTTCCCACCAGAGCCAGCCAACCCTTCAGTAACTTCCACTCTCAGTTCTGTATCAGCCATGGGGTAGGTGGGGTCTATTTTTCACTTTTAATGTCTTGCTTGCTGAGTTTTCAGTTTGACTTTTATGCTTTGAGCCAACTTTTTCCTCAATTTCCCAGCTTCTGGCTGCTGTTTCTCATCGATGGATGTCTCCTTATGCTCTCCCTTTCCCAAACTTTCTGGCTCTGGAGGAAGATGAGAGATGTTCTCTGTTACTTTTGTTCAGAACTCACCAAGAGGGTGATTAGTTGCTGTATTAGTTGATTATTGTTCAGAGTGGTGCAGGCCACAAAACACCTTTCTTGGAGACTTAAACTTGCTTAGGACTTTCTACACCCATTAGTATTTTAATTCCTTGGAAAAGATCCTGAGCTGCCTTTTTTCAATTCACATGATCAACAGATGCTACCAGATTATGTAATCAACTTTCTCACATATGCTTGGTCTGATCAGAATGAAAAAATATTTGCTGGTGCTTTTCTTATTACAATAAACACCCATCCAAATGGTCCTTGCAGTTAGATCTCTGCTGTATTTCAGTATCAATGGAGCTGAAAAACATAAAGGGAAATGTAAACACATTGTTATAAACACATAAAATATTCCTAATAAGACCTTTTCATACTAGCAGCCAAATCACCCCTATGATCCTCCAGTCATACCCCCTGTGTCAGCAAATGCAGTTTCGCAATAATTTCATGCTTGGTTTATTTCCTGAAATCACTGTCAAAGAACTAATTAAAAACCTTAAAATATCAGGATCCTAAAAATGGCACTGTAAGACAAATCGGAGAAAAACTGGATGCTTTAGGCTCTGTTTGATTCCTTCACCCTAGCTGAGGTTGAAAAGCAATGTTGTGTTTAATAAGAAATCCTAATGTTTGTCTGTGTATTCTTTCTTCATGCAGCTGTGGGCTCAGGGCTTCTAAAAAAAGATGAAGACATGAAGACAATCAAGCAAACAGGACTGGCAGTGCCCAGCAAAAGGCTGAGGAGCTGGAATGTAGCACAGGAAAACTACAGAGCAAGTCTGAGCGATGACTTTAACCAACTCTATCTTTGACCTTTACTGAGTCTAATTATTGTGATTTTCTTTCGTTTTATTGTGGTTTTTCAAAATGTGTCTGCACTTTACAAATGCTCTGCTTGCTTCAGTAGAAAGAGTCAAAACAAACAAGAAAAAAACCAAGCCAAAAGTACAACCCCAAAGCTGGAAACTGCATATTAGAAGTAGGAATGGCCAAGCTGTGCTTGCTCAGACTTCTCCCTTATTGCCAGCCCCGTGTGCAGAGGAGGAAGCAAACAGGGGCTGTGTGTCTGGGGCACTTGGGGAGAGCTGCCAGCCCAGCCAGCCCTGCCAGTGCCCACGCAGCCCCGGGCAGCCCTGCACAGCCCGGGCTGCCACAAGCCCAGCTCCCTGGGAGCTGCTGGAAGTGCCGTGCCAACCAGCTCTGGACACCCAGCCTGCCTTCCCCAGAAAGGCCTCGTGTGGGACTGACAGACTGCTTCCAAACCAGCATTTCTAAATGATCTATAAAAATATATACAAAGTTTTTACTGCTTTCTTCAAGAAGTAAAACACAGATGGGGACTGGAAAACCATTTTTGGTCTCTTTGGTGGAACATTGCTTTGTGATCTGAAACCACCATCTGCCAAAGAGGCTGTCAGTCACAGGTATGTGACTCTATTATTACTAATGGGCTCTATTGCAAGACTGAAAAATTAATTGAACCATTGTTTATTCAATTACATTCCGTGGCCCTGCTCTATCTAGATAAAGAAGCTGAATAAACTTCTGAAAGCTCTCGGCCTGGATCCTATTATCAGCTGTTAAATTGAACCTTTAAAAGGCCACATTCCATGAAAGGGTATTTCCAAGGACCTATGGTACTTCTAAAACAGCATATTTAAAATATTTTGGCATTTTAAACAAAATTGCCTTGAAATTTTCAAATTCTGATATAGTCCTAAAACTTAGCTACTTCCATTTTATTTTTTCCAGCAAGTTTTATGTGGTATAATTTTTTTTTAATATAAACTAAGGAGAATCATCTAATAAAGAAGAGATAGAGTGTTTGGTTGTGTAATATTTTCTTACCTGCCATCACAGACCATATGAAAGAGTGTGAAATTCCTCTCTGCCTCTCTACAGGTCACTGTAACTAGGTGTAATTTCAGAGCAGACTACAGAAATTTCACACATTATTCAATGGGGAAAGTAAGAGGGAGACTCAAGCCCAGGAGCAACAGCATTTACAATTAGAAGTTGTGAGAGGCAAAGCAGATGTGCTTGAGCACAGAAACCACCTGGAAGGTGTCACTTTACAGCCCTGCATGTGCAGAAATGCTTTTCAGGAGTGATGAAGTTTACAGCACCACTGGAATCCTATACCTCACTACACGAGAAACTGGCAGCAACAGCAGCTGCAGGACAGGACTTTCACGGGCCAACCACACCTTTTTGGAGGGGGCTAAAAGAAGATCATGTATTCAGAGGTTTAAACCAGAATATGATATGTATGTGTCACTGGGATATCCACTGCTTTAGCAGCTTCAGCCATCAGCACTGAAGCCACTGTTTCAAATTTATATTTGGCTCTTGGACAGAGATTTTATTAAAAAGCCTAGCCAAGAAGAAATAGTGGGAAAAAATGTATACCACATAAAATTCCATCTTTCTTTAAGAGGCACCATAGGAGCCTATGGAAGAGTTCTCACCTTAAAACAACAAAACAAGGAAAAAAATATTGTCCCTACTGACTAACAAAACAAACATAAAAGAACTTAAAAATTAGACAAGACTACCTACTCTTTCTGAATAAACAGAGTCAGCATGTGAAGTTTTATACTCATTCCACTGCACTCTTGTGTTATTTCTTTATCTGTAAACAAACTCTTATTTTACACGATGCTGAACAAAGAACAGCAATTTTCCCCATGACTGGATAAAGGCCTCAGAATCAGAAATCTGATTCCTGTGTCAGCTTGTTCCCTGTTTTTCTTTATTATTTATGTGATTTTGCCACGAGGAAGAACACGGCATGTCTCTGTCCCAGAAACAGACTGGAGACTGACATGGGAAGGTTCAAGAAGGTTATTTATGCAAAATAACATTTTTCCAGTATAATGCACCCCTTGATTTAACACTGGATGCAATAACCTTTGCTCAGCAGTGAAAGTGCCAAAGCATCACACAGCTACTAATGCAGTCTGAAAAATAAGAGCTGATTTTTGCAACAGCAGTGACAATACAAAGGCATGTCAGGACCCTGAGCCCAGAGTGAGTCACAGCATTTTTCTTCTATGTCTGGTAACAAGAGGACAGATCCTGCTCATAGCAGAGGTTGACTTGTTCAGCAGAGACTTCAGCAGCAGCTTTGGGCTGAGCCAGTGCCAGGGGAGCTGCGTGTCTGGGTGAGCAGGGAGGTCCCCAGAGCCATCATTGCTCCCTGTTCTCCTTGGTGGCAGTGTCAGAATCTTGCCCTGCACCATCAGGCCCAGGGCTCAAGTTGCATCCAGCACAGGACATTTAACATCCACAATTATTCTCAGCTTTTGAAAGTGAGCAGGTCTCTATGCAGGTCACAGCATCCCTGACTGGGTTCACACGCAGGTGTGACACCATGAGCTTTGCAATATGTCATTGAAAGGCTTCCTGATCAATGTGGGAGAGACGATGGGTTTGACACTGAGTGTCAGGAGAAAAAGCATCATGGGTTAAGCTCAGATGCACAGAGATATTTATTCTGATGTTTGAAACTGAGCAGTGTTTAGATTCCAGCTCAGACTTCACAGCATCAACATCCTTTGGTCCTTCTTGAAGAGAGCAGGCAGAAATCTGACTTGGATGATTAACCCATGTTATTAAAGTTTAGAAAAGAAAATAAATGCAATGCAAATGGAAAACCTCTGCCTGTGACTGAAACCAAGGATTCAATTGTGCCACTGCTCTGCAAACTGAGCTGCCAGGGCTGTGCCCCGTGACCCCCTGGGCAGCAGCCATGATCTGCCCTGGCACTTGGAGGCACTGTAAATCATCTGCCCAGGGCAATATTGGAGACCTCAATAGATCAGTTTAGCCCTTACTGTCTTCACAGGAGATTTACTAGGGCACTAATGGGTTCTTAGCCCTTCCATCTCACTCAGTGACACCTCCCCGCGTGGTGCTATGCATATTTTCATTCCATTCAGAGCAGTAACTGTTGTGCAGCAGACATGAACTTGATTTTCCTTGCTCTCTGCAGGTGTATTACAGAGTTCAACCAACAGCACATTAACAGCTGTCCTTTCCTGACTGGTGACTGCCCACAAATTCCAGTCTGACCAGAGGCTGGGCTGCGTTTCTCCTGAGAGGCCAAATCTCTTCAGACATGATGCCCTCTAACTTCCCAGTGGAGTACAGAAAGAAACAAAATGCAAAACAGACATGGATTTCTACCTAAGCAGGCTTGCAGCCCAAGTCCACAAAGACTGAAATTTCTATAGCTCATGTCAAGAACGGCACAGAGACATGTACTACAAAAAGCTACTAATTTCAAACAAGACCTGTTTTGGAAGGGGGAAAATGCAGTAAGAGAAATTTTGCTGACCACCTGCCCAGAACCAGAGAACCCGTGTTCATTCCCCTGCTCTTTGCTCTACTACACAACCAGCCTGGCAACCTCAGCACTCTGGAGAGACACAAAAACTTCGTAAGAGGATAGGTTTTTTTCATTATTTTATGTAATTTAGAATCTTAACTGTGAATTCCTTGCAGCTCTGCAGGCTGAGAGGGGCAAAAAGCTTTAACCCAAACATCAAAGTGCCCGAGGAGGTTTGTCTGCCAGCAGCAGAGTGGCTGCAGGACTGAGCTCCCCTGGAGCAGGGAGGCAGCAGGGTGGGAGCTCCTGCCCGGGGCTGCACAGGCAGCTCTGCCACAGCCACCCACAGCTCTGTGGGGCCAGATTCATCCTGGATGCTTTCAAGGTTGCCACTCTCCTCCTTTCTGTGCTCCACTACTTTTTTAAGAACTCTGGTTTACACACAATGCAGTGGAACAATATTGATCCAATGGTGTTGTGTTTTTTTTCCAAAGGGATAACCTTTGGGCTTCTTTCTGGGTCTTGAATAACCTTTATCTCTACCAGAGCAGCATAAAGAAGGGTTTATGATACAGGCTACTGACCTATTTTTGATATTTGTTTCTACAGAGTGACCTTTTCTTTTGCTTGAAGTTTTACTCTACGTATTCCAACTATTCTCAAAGCATTGCACTAGAGACGAAAATAAAAATGGATGATGATAATAATAAAAGAAGATATGGCACCCTAATTTTCATAAAGCAAAAAGAGTTATTTTTTTAGTCCTTTAGTGCTTTCCAAAAGAAGAAAATCTCTCCTCTTTTATTCCAACTCTGACTGCTCTAGAAGAGAGGGGAGAAGGAAGACAGCAGGCAATGGATATAACTATCTACCTATTCTCTTCAATCTACGGCTCTGGGCATTCATTGAAGTGTCAGGCTTGTTCTCCACAATAGGTATAAAATTGCTTTTGTTGAATTTATCAGTAGATCTCACACTGTCTATTTATGAAGGTGTTTTTTTTTTTCCCATAACCAATGTTTAAAGAAAAGCAGAAGTCTCCATATGTGCATGCTCAGTTTTCTGAAGGTGAAAATATTACTTCTGTTCTTGAAGAGTTTTACCTTACTCTATTTGAGGTCAGTCCAGTCCTCCTCTTTATAACTCCACTATAATCTTGGAGAGCTTAAAGGAACTCTTCAACTCTTTTAACTATTCCCTTGTGATTGAACTTCCATGCAACCTGTTATTTTCTTGAGTTTGCTTTTTATTTTCACAAAGGATTCTGAAATAAACCCCTGCCCAAAGCCCCTACATGAAAATCATTGAAAAGACAATCAAAGCTGACCACAATAACATTTACTTCTGTAGTTTGTATGGCTCAAAGAAGCCTTACTTGGGAATTAACTTTTCTCTATTTGATAACAATTGCAGCACATCTAGAGACTACACCTATCTAACAGCCTAACCTGCAAAACTAATGTTAAAACATCAAAATACTTACTGAAATAATGTACTTAATCAATTTGTCCATTGTTTACAGACAAGAGAGCAGTGACAAAATAATTCATTACTTTCTTCTCTCTGTTCCTTTAAACTTTGCTTGAGGTATATCTTTGCCCTGTGGAATGGGAAGCTTCCCACTGGGAGCTAGGTATGAGAAAGCCTCTGAATGCTGATGCCAGTCCAGGCTTTCAGCATCAGGCCCTTCTCTGTGCCTCATCACCCACCCAGCCCGCTCTGCACCACAGCTCCCACTGCCTCTCCTGCAACACCAGTAACTCAGACTGGCTCCAGTCATTCCAGGATCCCTTTTGAGAGACACTCTCCAGGTCTGATTGCAGCACACAGACACAAGGCTACAAAATAATCCCTGACTTAATTTAAGCTGCCAACACCACCACCTCAATGCAAAGGGGAGGTTGTCTTAGTTAAGCTTGCACTGTCTGGCCATGAACTATGGCTACATTGCTTTGTCTTCCCTGTTCAGTTCAACTGCACTGGTTTGATGTAAAACAGGGCAGGAGGCAGTGATCCATCAGAGCATTTAAGCACTTCTTCAGTTTACAGTCCCTGCACTCTTCCACTGCAGTTAATGTTACACCTCTCCATATTAGAACTAAAATGGGTATGAGTTTGTCAGTTGCTCCTTACCTTGAGTTTCAAGAGTTTTGACACCTCCTTCAATGCTCATGTAAATTGACAGAGAATGTTAACCTACAGCCATAAAATCCAGCCTGCTCTGTGTGGTACTTTTGAATACAAAGATAAAGCAAAGATTATACAGGGGCCTTGATTTGGGCAGAATGACTGTATCCTCTCCTAAGGAAATACATGAGATCAGAGTCCAACATTTTTTCACCTCTCCATATCCAGCCTAACTAATTTTACGTTGTTTTTGTTTTGCAGTCTAATAAATCACAGTTGGCTCTGTCGGCTGATGTAACATCACTGTAATGCTCTGAGACAAGTGCTGGTGTGTTAGTTATGGAGATGAGAGTGTGTAGGCAAGCACTCATTAGCCTTAACTAATGAATCCTCTAACTAAGTCACACACAATTGAGAGGAGCACAAGTAACCGAAGCCTGGAGGCTTATTGCACCGGGTTTTCAGAGAAGGGTGTTTTGTTTGTTTTGTTCTGATTAAATGAAACTATTCTCTGCCTTCCTTGCCTTGTAAGAGGCCACAGTCCCCCAGATTGTTTCCAAACGGAGTTGTGGTTTATGGGAGACCTGACTTTTATGTGGAACAAAAGCCAGGTTTGCCTGGGAGTGATCTGAGGCGCAGTCTGACTGTGCTGTAGCAGTAATAAAACAAGGTGATCCTGCAGAGATATACTGGTGTTCTTTTCTGAATATACGAGCGGCTTCACAGCACCACTGACAGCCCCCAAAAGCTAAATGAAGTAGGTCTTTGTACTCTGAAAAACAATCAGTCCCCTGAAGACCTCAGGAAAAGCACAGATGAGCTTTGGTTTCTGAGGAGCCTGGGAAACACAACAGGTTAGAGGGAGGGAGAGAACTGTGGAGAGCTGGCATGAGCCACTCTCTCATCTTACGAAGCTTGTTCCCCTCCATTTCAAACTTAGCCACAGAGATCTCTTCTCAGTGCTTCTTTAGGGAGCATTTTTTGCCTTAGATACAGTGTTTTTCTCTACCTTCCCCTCGAAAAATGACCTCCACAAGGGGAGGATTGTAGCTATTCAATATTTGCATTTTATGATTACATGCCTTTTTAAATTCCTTTTTTAAAATTCATTCCAGAAATCAATGGGTCAGGAAGAAGAGAGGGGGCAGCATCTTTGCTCAAAAGCTGCTGAGCCAGCTCGGGGTAAGAAGCTCTAAGAGATTTCAGGGACAGGGGAGCCAAGCTGGAAGCAATTTCTGTTGTTTCCAGAGTTCATGCAGTTTGTCTAAGCAGCTCTCCTTCAAAGCTCTGCTTGAATGTGGCCAGGGCTGTAAAGACCTGGCCAGGCATAGAAGGCTACAGAGCATTTCCAGGGAACTCTGTCATGGCAATGAAAGCAGAGCAAAGCTAATGATGGCTCATAAAATCACTGTTTTCAAAAGGAGCAAAAGTGAGAGGCCTCGTGGAGTAGGATTTGAGTACAAGAGAACTGGACACAATTTCCAACTTCACCAGGTGGAAATTCACTTAACCCATCTCACAGTCTGTGCCTCCACCCATACTTTGGGGATGTAAACTCTACTTTCTTGGACTTATTTTTTATTAAAGTGACTGACATTGGTAATTTACTGATTGCTGTTCCTCAGAAGCACTGAGAAAAGTAGCTTAACTCTTTAAACCCTTTCCATAAATCCAGTCTCCCTTCCCCTACAGCCTTAGTTTGAAGCCATGGAGTGAGAAGGAGCCATCTCCAAGCAGTGGTGAATTCTCCCTGCTTTACTCATCCTCAGCACAGCAGGAGGAAAGAGCGGGTTCCCTGCTGAGCACACAAGGACGTGTGAGCAGAGGATGCATCTTCCTCTTTCTGTCACATTAAATTAGAATTACACACCTAAACGAATATATTTTCCCTGCCAAAATAGACTTGTTTTTCTCCAAGTATGGCAATAGCATTCTGACCGTGGGGGAGTGAGAACACGGGTGGGCTCTGAGGGAACGAGCACGAGCACTGCAGAGCACGAGTGAGGCACAAAATGAGTGACCTTCAGAATGCTGGTAGACTTAACTCCAGCCAGTGCATGTGTGATTAGGATAAAACACTGCCAGCACACATGGAGTCACATACCAAGTAAACCACACACCAGCATAAATAAATGAGATTTCAACGTTAATAAAGTACATAAAGAAGAATACGTCTAGCATTAGCAGGCAAATGATATGTTCAGGCTGGATTTCACTGAGGATTCATTTGAGAATTTGAGGTAGAAAACTAATCCTGACAGCTCATCTTGATTGAATGAAATGTTCTCCGTGCTTTCCTTTATGTGACTGGAAAGTTATATGTTTTAGTTAAAAATCCTTCCTAATCAGGACAGTTTGTAGTAGAAAAGAAAGAGAATTTAAAATAAAGTTGCTTCTTGGAACAGTGGTGCTCACTAAAACATCCTTCACTGCCCTACACTTTAAACCATTTATGTAACCACAAAGTAGATCATGGAACAACTGGGTTGACATCCTGCTCTAAGGAACTATTCCTATAAACATTCATCAGTGGGCAGTGAGCCCAAAGTGTGAAAAGCACGGGAAGACTGTCCCCTGCATCCCCCATATTCCTGGTATGGCAAAGTGTACCATTTTACTAAAATTACCAGGACATATTTATTACAAAGACATAAATTAAAAATGAAAGGTTAAAATCTCCCCTTCCTTTTAAGAGGTGAAGGGAATAAATACAATATCTGGCTGTCAAATCAAAAAGCCATAAAATCTCCATGGAAATAAAATAATTTATAAATTGCCTGGTTTTAGCCTTCATCCCCTTGTTTTACAAACCAACAGAACTGGAACACGATGTGAAAGTTGCAAAAGGGCCAAAAGAAATCTGAGCACCAGCTCTCCAGTAGTTTCAGTTCAGATAGAGCGAGGCTCCTGGCGAGGACACACCTCCCTAGGCTGGCGAAGAGCTCCCCTTGCCGGCAGATGCAGCCCCTGAGCTATTGCTTCCCACTTAATTAACCAAAAGAGAAGTAAACAGCCATAAATCAACTGGCCAGCCGATCAAGCCAGAATAAAAGAATTATATTGCTTAAGAATAGCCAGTGACAGCTGACATACTTTCAAATATACTTCCTGGTCTGAAATGAAACTTTGAACGAGTACGTGGACAAAATGCAAAGTGGTGCTTAGGCAGAGTGGTGAAAAGAGTGAAGAATGTACCAGACCCACTGGAGTCTTTCCCACGCCATCAACAGCTCTTGGCTGAGCTCCAGAACAAAAGGAAGGGAGAGAAATTTTGACACTACCAGTTCTTTCTGTGATCCCCAGCTCATTCTAGTCTGGTACACTGACATTTTTTTGGTAAAAAATTAATCCAGATTATGCATTATCTCCCTGTGTTCTGCCATATTGCAGTGCTCGATATACACAAGTTACAGTTTTTTCCCAAGGCAGCATAATACTGCACAAAAAGATGGTGCTCTTTATAAATTCTTTTGTAAATGGCCTTTATGAGCATTCTCCCACATCTTTATCTTTCATTATAACATTATTCTTTTCACCTTTACAGCAAAGTTGAATATGGCTGGTAATTTATGCCAAGAGTTCTTCAAAAGCACCTCATCAGCATTCACTCATGTGGATAAAATTACATTTCATGGTGTACAAAAGGATATTTTGCACAAAATGAATGATCAAAAACTATTTTTCTCTATGCTCAAAGTATAAATATATATACCAGTCTTCATATTAATTAAATTAAAAATTAAAATTGATTTGAAAATAGCTGGTAGGATCCCATGGAATAACACAGTGATAGAGGACTATAGCACTTTTCTAGAAAGGAGATAAGAATGAGAAATATTCAGGAGAAACAGAATAAGGACTAGAGATGAACCAAAAATATTATAAAGGGCATTTTAATTGCGAGGTATTTACATACCATCAACTCAAATTATACAAAGTACATACAAAAACCTTGGCAGCAAGGTTTCTTTGATGGATTCGACCAAGATGATTATGAAGACATTCTGATTTTTTTTCAATTAGCCATCTAAATTGATTTGAGGGGTGTTTGGGTTTGGTTTTGGGTTTTTTTGGTTTTTTTTGTGGCGAGGTTTTTCAATCAATCAGTGAAGGACAGATTGTGACACATTGCCAATACTTCACTCACTTTTTTCACAGTCTGCTGTGTCACAGAGGCTGCTGATACACCAGTGGAATCTCTATCCTTTATGTCCATGCACACACCCCAATAAACAGATTATCCTGCACGGGCCATTGGAACAGCAGTGCTCTCAGCCTCTCAGTAAAGAAACGCTCAGGAAGCATTCGAGGTGGAGAAATTATTGTACACCAGCAGCAAGGGGGAGGGTTCAGGAAGCTCAGCTCCTCACCCTGCTGTGTCGAGCACTGCTCCTTTCCGAGGAAACCTCTCTGGGTAACTGCCTGCAGGTTTCCACCATCATAATAATCTGTCTTGTCTCTTACAGGATTTAAGATTTGACTTTTCACACTAAGGAGTATTCTCACTATGCCTGAGATCAGAATAAATACAGGCAGGAAAGTAGTTATATCCCTGTTGTTTGGCCTGTTTAATTAACTCCTTGGCAATACTATGACAAATGGAAAACTTTCTGGTGCCTCAACTGGCTTCTGACATAAAACACTTGCTTTCTAAAAATAGCTTTCAATAGCTTTTTAACTGCCTTTAGGAGTTAATTTAAGACTGAATCAGTGCATGCAGAAACTGCTGCTGCACTGCTCAGTTTTGAGGAAGAACTAGTTTGAAGGAGAGAAAGTACAATAATTATTCAGCTTTCACCACCAGACAGAAACACGCTGGAAGGATAATAAGCAACAACACGAGATAGATAAGCTTCCTTTATTTGTAGACAGCGAGTGGGGAGACAAGTTCAAATCTCTTTTTCCTACCAAGTATTATACAAACGGCCTCTAGAGGGATCCAGGTTATTGCTTTTCTATTTAAATCCCTTAAGCTTGGTTGTCGTTTTTATTGTTGCTTTTTCTTTCCCCTCTGTTACTTTTTAACTAGTGAATCATTCATCTAGAAATAATGATGCAAACAATTTGCATTAAAACCACAGAGTTCATGACCAAGATGAAGCTTTTTGAAAATCAAAAATTAAAAAACCTGGAGGGCAAGGTTCACATACAGTAGAAGTCCAGGCTCAAACAAATCTGCTCTCAGCTCATATCACGTTCAATAAAAAAATACAAAGCCAAAGAAATGCCTATGTATTCAGCTGCCTATGTGAAATGCAGCTGAAGTGGTGAATCTGCAGTTAGGCTAGAAATGTGGTAAGAATTGGGCTCAGGTTTCTGGGGAATGAGTTGGTATTTCCCACTTGAGCTCCTAGAACACTCATGAAAATGTATTCCTGAATACTTTTTAAAGTACTGCTAAATTATTGTGTCTGGATTGGGCTTTGTTTTCTGGAATTATTTCACCCAGTTCAATTTTTCACAGCTAAGCTTTTAGTAAAGCAGGTGTACATTTAGGAGTCTTAAGTTAAACAAAACGCAAGAATTTAATCCTGTGTTGTCTATATTCTACACATTCTATATCCTGGATTCACCAAAAACTGGGTATAACAAGCAACTTCAAGACAGCTTCAAAATTCAGTCTAGCAAGCTTTTTACTGAATGTGCACTTCACATGCCGTCAAATGTAAGTAAAGGAGATGTAATGACCATAGGCATGTGGAAATGACTCTGTGTACAGGTGTGAAAGGAAGTCGAATATATGCTCCCACTCTGCAGCTTTGTTTTCAAGTTCATATTCTTCAAAAATAGCATTTTCAGGGACCCTCAGGTACCCATAAAAATATATAAAGGTACTCAGCTAATATCCTATTCTTCTATTTGGTGGAATTGTTGTTTGGCTTGTGCAAATCAAGATAGAGAGTGGAAGAGATAAAGAAAGGTTATGCCAAGGCCTCATTGTTTTGGAAAAACAGGTTACAGTGCTGCCATCAGAGATGCTTTGCTGAAGCTGGGCCCTGAAATCAGACTCCATTGCAGTTTGTATAACAGAGCACCACACAAAGCCAGTCCAAAACCAATCTGGTTCACTGAATTTAAAGTTTCATTGTATTCTTTCTGTCAGTGCACTAATAGCACATCAGCACAGAAAACCACTTTTGTGGCACAGGCATTTGGCTCAGGTACAGGAGGTGTTGTTGATAAACACTGAACACAGCACCAGACCCACAAAAATATTTACTGTTTCTAATGTGCTTTGTTCCAGCCTATAAAGTGCAGATAAATCATCTTCTCCCAGACAACAATTTTGTGGAGATAACTCATTAGCAATTGCAGGGGCTCAGCTAAGTGACTAAACCACAAACTCAGCTAGCAAAACTCAACGAATTAAAACAGGCTTTAGATAAAAAAAGGAAGACATAACCTTTCTCTGGTGACACACAGCTTTTGTCTCCAGCTCAAAAGGAATGTTGTGCAGTTAAAATCTCCTGCTGCTGATTTTTGGTTTAAGTTTTGGTTTGCAACAAAAAACCAAAGCATTTAATTAAAAATGCCAGTATAAACTAGGCAAAGTTGCCTTACGCTTTACTGTGAACTTCGTATAGAATTAGAAAAGCTACAGAATTAAATGCTTAAGCTTCTTCCTGAGGGTGAAACAAGAAAACAACCAACCATAAACTGGAGTCTAAACTAACATTTCTTATTCCACCAGACCAGCTGCTAGCTGAATCACTCGATTACACCTTCTATCATTTAGTAATCCAGACCACAGAATACCTCCTGAACCAAATAACTTCAAAATTATTATTATAATATTTCAGTGAAAAATAATATAAAGTGTTTTTTCATTCATGGATTAAAACAGAAACCCTTTCTAAAACAGAATGGTTTAATTCATTGTACAACTTGTTATTCTCACATGAATTTTTCTCTCCCTGTAATTTTTTTATATTATCTATAAAAACAAACACAATTAGTTTTCCTCTACCTGGAATTCACAGAAATAGTAAAATGGTTAGGTTTCTGTGGCATGGTTTTTGGGGGTTTTTACCCTCTGGAACTTGAATCCACATTTCTAATAATTACTTAATGCTTTATTTGCAACTATATAGTGCTCTTGAATAGTTTCATAAGCAAATTCTACCTATTCCCATTCCACTGCATTTTTCTCTCAAGACCTCAGGAGGAAAATAATGGATTTTATGTGATGATCTTTTACTACTGAAACTCTACTTAATGAGGTTTGCCAATGAGACTCCTCTCACAGGTCAGGTCTACTTGTCAAAAAAAAAAAACCAAAACAGAAGGGAAGGAATCCTCAGATATTAAAAGGAGGATATCTGCACTGGAAATAACAGCATAGCATCTACAGAAGACTACCAAGTATTTTGCACAAGATTTTTGCTACTTTACAGCAGTTTACAGCAGTTTACCTGGCAGTAAGGTTTGGAAACTTCAGCAACTCTGGGTCTCTGCTGTGTTCCCCCCAGAGCTGCTGAAAGCCACCCACGTCAGTAATATTTTATCAGCCTCAGGGGGCTCTATTCCAGGCCAGCTCATGGGTAAAGATGCTGCACTTCTGTATTTACAGACTACCACAACTCCACCTGACTGGAGGAAAGAGAGGATGTCAGATCATACCTGTTTAGGAAAACCCCCAAACCTTAAAGGTATTGTCGTGTATTCTCCAACCTGCAAATATGGTCATGGAAAGAAAACTAAAGGAAAAATTCCTGTGCTGCTATTGATACAATATTCAAATAGTGATGCCATTAAACACTGAATAGAAGAACCAGATGAGGAATTTATGGGAACAGCAAAACCATTTCTCTCCGAGTTCAGAGTACATTCACTACAATTTTTAGTAGCACTCAGAGTACACCCACTACAATTTTTAGTTGCACATCTGCTAATGAAACTCTAAATAATTTGAAAAGCAAGAACTAGTGGTCTTTGTGTTTAATTTTTGAAAAAAAATCTATTGGCTCATTCATTTTTGGTTCAGTATTTGATATGCACTGTTACACAGGTTTAAAAAAAAAACAACTCCACAGCATTACATTATATTAAAGAGAATACGTGTCATACTTTTAAAAACATGGGAAACTATTTGTACATCATCTTTACACATGAATACTGTTAGGAGCTCTGGTTGTTGGATGAAGCCTCTAGGAAACAGGTGCTCATTTTTTTCAGTATTTCAGCATATCTCCTCCTTTGTCTTGATTCTTTTACCTTTTCACTGCCCATTTTGTCTCCTTACCTGTTCTTTGTCATAGATCCAGATGAAACATGAGCAAAGGAAAAATGAGTAAAAAAGCTGCAATTTTAAAAGGCAATCAAGCCTGGATATAGAACCTTTCAGCAAAAGCCTGAGGTTGGTTTGTGACGGATGTAAATAATGCAGAGAAGATGACCTTTCCCATTTTCAGGAACTCTGTTCCTCAGATCTTTAACAAGATTCTGCCATGGAGCATAAAAATATCCATCTGAGAACAAATTCTCTTTCTATTTTTACATTTTTTTCCATGATCTTGGGCTGGTGTTGTGGCTAATAAATATCCATTGTAATTTTTTATCCCCAAAACGGATGAAGTCAGAATGTGTAGATGACCCTGGGGTGTAGATGACCAAATTGCTTTTTTTTAATTTGGTGTCAAGCCCTAACAAACCCACAATACTTCTTTGATATCCACACATATTTTGGATTTGCCAAACAAGGAACTGAGCTGAAGTTTGAAGAGTAGAGATTAACTTCTGACATTTGGTGTGATCACAGCAGAAATACAGGAAATTTTTCATTAAGAAGCTGGCACACTAAAAATTGCTTAGAGAAAGCTTCCGTTGGAGAACTCCAGTGACTATTTTTTTACTCCATTTTCTAATATTTCTTTAAACAGCTTTGTAGCTAATCATAAGGATAACTGTTTCTCCTGCACAGGGAGAACTAACACACATGACCAGCAACATTTATGGTCAACTTTTAAGTTTGTTGTCAACCAGCTCAACCCACATAAGTCTGTGTTACACCTTGTAATCCACACCAGAACCCTCTATGGCTTTCTGATTTTAACATTATTTAAAAAGTTGATTTTTTTTTGTTTGTTTTTTTTAGTGAAACAACAAATTCAGATCCTGAGTCCTCCTTTTCCCATCTTTCACTTAGCTCATTTCCCAAGAAATGTACAAGAGCGTGAAAACCGAACACCCTGAAATTTTGTTTTACTCAGGGATTTGTGTTAGGCAGGTACAATTATATTAATATAAATTATTCTCAATTGTACTAAATTTGTAAGCAGGTTTCCTTATTTAGGAAGTTTATTTATTCTGATATGCCTTTTTCTGGTCAAGTCATTTCAGTTTTACAATGTTAGAAACATAAAATGATTTAGGGCTCCAGCCTCCTGCTAAGGCTTACATGCCTTCTTGACACCAAAATTCTCACTTTAGCAGAATAGTTGAATTAAAGAAAGAAAAAAAAATGTTCAACATGAAGTGATGTAAAACCTTCTCTGTGCAATAGGTTGTTTTACTGAAGGAGAAACAAGCATTTCTCAGGTTTAAATAGTACCTGTCACACACATATGTGATTTACCATCATCATGTTGTCCTCTCTCCTCATGATACTGGGTGATTTCTTGCATAAATCCTTAGCTATTAATGCATTGAAAACTTCACTGCACTACATTTCCATTTCACCTGCTGACATTTTGTTTTATTTGGCTTTTGTTTTATCAGGGAAACAAGAGACAGGGTCTAGTAGACATATTCCCATTTACTAGGTAGGAAGAGAAATCTTTTTCTTCTAAAGACTGTTAATGGAATTTTCTGGAATATAAGGAAGCCCCAGGAAAACATTCTTCTTGATTTAAATAAGTGTTGTGATCAGAACAGCAGCCTTGGCAATTTCCATTTAATTTCAGCCCAAAGCAGCTGTGATTCTGGAAAAACTGCATGGGAAGGGAATTCAGAGAATTTACCTGACCCTGTTAGTTGGGTCAGATGGGAAAGGCAATGGGACTGCTTATTTTTCCATTGCATAGAATAAAAAATGACTTTTTCTTCCCTAAAGCATAGCGAATGTTTGAGAAGGTGCACTACATCTCCCTCTTCTAACTGGCTATATATTTTCTTAAATTTGTAGCAATAACTTGCACAAACACCTGCTAGACCTCGGTTTAAACGAGTCAATTGGTTCAAAAGCAGGAGAATATAGACAAACACCCACTGAGAGACAGAGCAAGGGACAAGAAAGATGGGAATCCCATGAACATCAGCACTGCTCAACAACGGATTGTCTCAGAACAAAACCAGCCAAATTTTATTGCTTAAATTTCACGAACCTGATTCAGATAAGATATTTTCTATAGCTACTAAATGATTGCAAAAGTACTTTTTTACTGGTTTGTCAGAAAGACATTTAAATTTCTTGTGCTCCAGTTGGACTGTAAAAGACAAACGACTTGCATCAAGTAACAGGGATTAAGAAGCAGGTTTTTCCTAATGACTAAGTCATAAAAGTGCATGTGAGCATATTAAACCTTCAAGCTAGTCAATATACTTTCTTTCTCAATTAAACAAAAACCTGAAAACCAATAAACCAAAACAACAACAAAAAAGCTGCTTAAAAATATTGTGAATAAAGTAGAATTTTGAACACTGAATTAAAAATAAAGAGATTTTGTTCTTTCGTTCACTAGGACAGCAAGCAAATTTCAATAGTGTTTTCCATGAAGCAGTGACTTCATGTCACTGACATGCATTATGATGATAAACCAAGAGCAAGTAAATGAACATTATTATATTAGGCAAAGGTAAAGCAATATAGCTATTCAAAAGCCACATGGCTTTTGACACATTCCCTGGCACGACCAAGTACACTGTTTTCTCTTTCTATAATGTACCATGTACATATGCACAATATACCTGGCAATTTAGCTAGAGGTATTTTGCTATTTACAAAAGCTCACTTGATTCTTACTCTGTTCATAGAGGGAATAAGAATATAGTTTGCATTGTTGTATTTTCCTGCCACAACAGCAGTTTGACCCTTAATCTTACAATGGAAAAGGCTGCTGTAAAATTTTATATGATCAGGGCTACATCTGCAGCTATACTACTTTATTGTTAAGATTATTGCTCACAAGGTAGCATAAAAAGAATTATTCTCAGCAGAAATATTTGCATGTGTTTATTTTTAGCTCCTGAACTGACGAATACATCAGCAGGGAAAACTGTTGAGGTTATTTCACTGATATCAATCCATTCTTGTCAGATGACAAAGCACCATGACCAAATGAAGCACCAGTGTAACCAGTGGGATTTGCTTTGATGGGTACACGTACACTTAATAACAAAAGACATGATGCTGCAGCAAGTGTAAATGCTGCACAGAAAACATTTCAGTTCTTACTCTTGAATAGTGGACAAGAGCATTCCGTGGCTTCTAAATCTATGAAGCATTTAACTGAATCTTTATGGTTTCTGTTTTTTCTAAGTCAGCACTTTTAATTTAAACAGAACATCTGAATTCCTCCTCTAGGTGACATGACTTACCCTCAGGAGTTGTTTGCATTTTTATTATCTTCTAAAATTATACTGAAGAAAATGCGTCCAACCTGAGTCTGAACCACTGCCTTGAAATTAAACTTAGCCACTTAAACCAACTGTGACTGGGATTTTAAAATTATCTAGTTCCTCCTGCCATAATAGTACTGCTCACTTGGGTGCACAGAAAAATAAACAAAACATTCTTAATTAGCTCATCTGAAAGAAGTGCCTACTAAGCGTGTCTTTCCAAGCTCTGTTTATAATTGTGAAGTTGTCATCCTAAGGGGAAAAACGTAACTGTTTCCATGTTTCTGCTATACAGTCTTAAGCTAATGAGTTTGCACTTGGATTTATTAATTAACATGTTTTATATTCTTCGTATAAAAAGCTTGCCCAAGACTCTGTTAGTCAGAATCTAATATGTGAAGATTTAATGCCTTTAATTGTCTAAAAGACCATGGTGATTATTTGGCTGAGCAACGTAAGTCCATATCTTGATGAATTTTGGATGCTGCTGCAACTCCCACTGAAAAAGGGTTATTTTAAGCAATCACACTGATTACCTCTACTTATATATTGAACTTGAGAGAGAAGCCTATAATTCTAAATGCCTTTAAGCATTAAGGTAAATCACTATCCAAGTTTCAATTGCATGACTCTTTCACCTCCCAAGATTTAATTGCATGACTCTTGAGAACTTCTATTTCCCCATTAAAGAACACTTTTTGTTTTACAAGACAAAAAAAGTTTTAAAATTAAGATATTTAAGATGCAGAAAAAAAGATAATGTAGATAAGACCTTCATATCTTTTCAATAAATAAAATATCTTTCAAAATGTCCCTGGTTGTATAAATGCAACAAAAATCACATTGGTCAAAGATCAAATAAATTTTCTGGATGTCAATACACCTTGGCTCAATCCTACTGTCACAGGAGAAACAACAGCATTAGGTATGAAAGTGCACATAATCCTCTGTGGTCGTGGGCTTGATGAGCTGCAAATGGAATATGGAGTCAGAAAGCCCCAGAAAACCCCGTGCTGCACTGGAAAGGGACACTGTTGACAGCACTGTAACACAGGCACTTAGAATAAGACAGGTGCACGTCTCTCATTTATAAATGTGAGTTTTGGCAGGGCCTAAATGCTCTCTTCATTAAAGTGAGTGAGAACCGTCTCCACTGAATTTAAAGAACATACTGAATTTCAGAGATGGGTTGGAGTAACTAATTGAATTTAAGACTTCAGGTATTGCCTCTTTTTCAAACATCTGCTATTAGTTATTTGTTCACATTATTAGTGCATTTAAGAGGATTGCAAATGAAATAAAACAATCTTCATGGAATGTCTGAAATAACCACATATTTCTTAGCCGTTCTCCAATGTTAAAAATAAAACTCAATACAAATATATCAGAAGGGAGAAAAATAAACTAAGCATGATAAATATGCTTTTGCCAGTCTGCTTGCTTTCTCTGCAATGTGATGATTTCTCATAGAAATAATGTGTCTGAAAAACCATATCTGTGTAGCGTTACGTGTGATAGGTTTGATTGTTGTAGCATTACACCTGAAGGCTGATCAATATCAAATTACCTGGAACAAAGTCAAGTCTACAGCACAGCTGGGCCATTGCACTGTGTTGAAGACATAATCTGCAAGTACAAATGAATTCCCTTTCTCATTTGCCACCTCGTCACTGAACTTGTACTTTATTCTACTGTGTGGCTTCAAATTTTGCTCTGTTATTCTAGAAAAAGGAAACACAAATCACAGACCCGCTTCAACATTGCCCCATAGCATTAATGTCACATGTCTGAAGCAGTCTTTTCTCAATAAATAGTGTTCATACCTGTCTGAGGTGTTTGGAAGAGCAGCTCACCAGGTCACACGCAGGCACCAAAGGGAGCCTGCGTGTGGCAGTTGCACATCAGTCTGGCTGAACTTGTTGTTCAGATGTACATTAAATTTTTCAAATACTAATTCAGCTGTTGTAGCACTTCTCATTTCGATATTCCAAACAGAATTTTAACTGAAACTGATCTAAAATTGCAAGACACTCGGTGTGGGCTTCCCACACACCTCAGGGAGGTTGTTTTCAGCAGTCACAGCTGTAAGCCCCCACAATGACTGTGTTTAAGAGTGTTCCAGATATAAACACAGTCTTAAAAGAAATTGTTCACTGCTTTGCTAAAGTAGAGTTTGGGCGTTCTGTATTTCACAGGATTAAGCCCATCATAGATATGTTTAATTATCCTGTTTTAGATTCAACTGTATTATTAAGACAGACCCAGCAAGCTCTTGCTGATAGAAAAATCAATATGGGTGATACTTCCAGTCATTTGTGGTTTTTTTGCATATCTACTTCACAAGGAACCAACACTGTCATGCTCGAGCTTGACACATTCATAGTGGAACAGACTTCCTGCTAGAATCCTAGATGATACAAACATGTCTTGAATATAAAAATTCAAATTCTAGTTATTCAAACAAGAGCTCTTTCAAAACCTGAGATTACATCTGGAGTTAAAAGTGATTTATAATTAATTATGATTTGCTGATTCATAATCAGTTCTCATACTATTTAAAACCCTACTAAAAATAGAAAATTACCTAATGTTCAGAATTATTACACACAAATATATTATTTGGTTTCTTATTCCCCCTCCTTCTTACTCCCCCCTTTCTGAGGATGAAAATGTTGTGTACGACTATTTCTTTGATTGCAATTCAGATCCTCCTTCACTTACTAATACTATAATTTGGAAAATGTAGCATTCAGAGTGACAATGAATACAGTTTGAAGGGGGGAGCTTTTATCTTGCTACTTCTGCCATGACATTTTTATAATCACATAGACCTCCATTCCTAATTTCTTCACCTATTAACATTTCACAATTTTTTTGATTGCAATGTTCATTAACATAAGATTGGACAGTCACCTGACAGCTTATTAAAAGACCTTGTACAATCAAAGGATTTTTGATTTTTTTCATAAAGGTTTCTAGTGCTTTTTCAATTTTTCTCATGCTTGCACTGATAAGAATGCAGGCTATCAAAGCCTCGCAGCCTAGCACAACTTTGTTACAGACTTCAGCCTTCTTAAACCCCTATCATTTTCCACGAAAAAAGTCAGAGGTAATCCATTTGCTGGTTGAAATTTATCCCATCAAAATGGATGTACTGGAAGGTGAAAGTTAACCTTTACTCTTGGTGATTTGAAGCCATTCCTCTTACAAGGGACACGTGGGATGGAGTGACCTCTGGAAGTGCCTGTGTCCCTGTTCTGTAGGAGTAGGATAGTCAGCAGAGAGAGCAGAAGGTGATTCCTCTCATTTTAAGACTTAGGTTTCTACAGTAAGGTAAGGGGACACCAAACACCCCTCTCTTCCAATTTAAGATTTAGATTTCTACAGTAAGGTGAGAGGAGACCAAACACGTCTCTCTTCCATGACAGCTACTCCCAAGCTGGGGTTTCAGGTATCAGATTTTTTGTTAAAGATTTAGCTTTCCAGCAGTACCTGATACAGATGTGAAACTCAGAGATGCTCTGAAGAAACAGGTTGTCTTCTCTGGATCCACATCATGTGAAATATTTCACACCTCCCCAAACCATCACCTAATTTCTGTGTATGTTGCCCTGTATTTTCATATCACTTTTACTGCTCTGTACTTTTTTAATACGAGGATTTAATAAAGACCCTAGGTGATGCTGGTCAATGTAGATATTTCTTTTGGTATATTTCATTCCACAGACTAAATAAATAAATAAAACAAGGGCCTGGAGTTGGCAATGAGGTGTCTGAAACCTGCTATTGTGATTAAGGTGTCTTTCTTCCTCAAGCAGCCTGGAGTTTTTTATACACAAGTCAAGCTATAAATCAGTAGATATTGGATGACTCAAAAGCTATAGAGAACATAAAATTATGTGGCTTCAGCTTAAAGAATCACAAGCAGAGAGAAATTAGGGATGGAAAGCTTATTAAACTGTCTAGTTCAATCTCTGCCAATATGGGAATATTCCCTGGAATGTATTTTACAGCACGTTATCAAAAACGGTTTCCATATGTGATTCTGCTCTGGAAAGAGCCTATAAAAGTGGTCTGGTATAGTACCATTCTGACTGAATCCATGATTTCTTTTAGTTCCAGAGAGTTCAAAGAAATATCTTTTTCCTCTCAATTGAAGACATCCACTATTTCAGTCATACACACTGGCACTTATAACAAATGTTCTGTGAGGCACCCTTGCCTTTATTTGCATTATGTAACTCCACATTATGCCTCGCCTCACTCCTCTTGCCTTGGGCACACTGCGATGCAGGGAAGAGGATGGAGGTAACAGCAGAGGTAAATGCTTTATCAGAGATAAAGTGATACAGATTCTTTGTATTTCCTACATGTGCATTGAGACTTACAGCATTCATACTGCATCTTCCACAGCTGTTCCTCGCCTGTTTCTGACACGACAGATTCTGAATCCTGACCGAGTGAGTCCTTCATTATTCTCAGCTTCCTTCTGATATTACTACTGAAATCATGCAAATATTACTACCACTCTCCCCAAGAGACCTGTCTTTTATAGCTTGAGGTGAAGGAATGGGTCGATTACCTGAATCCTGAAGCTGCTAAAATTATTCTTCTGCCTCACAGTAAGCTCGTTTGCTGTTCGTTTAGTGCCCCTTCATCTTCTCTTTGACTCTAAGTGTGACCTTTTCATTTTTGTCTTTGATTTTATTCATAGTTCTTTTCTTTTTCCATTTCACAGTTTTAAACTCCCTTCTAGGACTGGAATATAATTTTGATTTCCTTGACTAGAATGACCAAACAGGCCACACTGTTTAACTGGGTAAGATTTATCTTTGTCAGTTCTGCAGGACCATGCCAGGCTTTATGTAAGGGGTCCTCCTCACTTTGTTACCAGTGTCCATGCTTGAAGGTCAGATTCAGGCTGGGTGAGGGTGAGTGATGCTTTTGCCTGCTGACAGCAGGGAGAGAGCCATGCCCATCTGAGCACTGACTGGAACAGCTCAGCTGGGACCTTCTCAGGGTTTTTGACCAATTAGCCATTTACACTTATTTTTTTTTCTCCCATTATTCAACAGATCCCTGTTCTTTGAAAGTTTTGCATGTCCTAATGTTTTATGCTGATTTCAACAGTCCCAATTCTAGCGCCAAAAAGATTCTTTTTAATTACTGACATTCTCACCGTTGCCAGAGGATGTCAGCAGTTCTGTCGCCATGACTTTAACAAAAATCATGTTTTTTTCCTCAATCTTCTCCACTTGCCTGTCAACATTACCCTTTCTGAGGCTCCTGACAATGTCCTAACACTGTTTCCACACTGCAGCAGGCAGGCAAGCACAAAGCATAACACAGACATCTTCTGGAAACCTGGCTTGCCCTCTCAGCTTGAAGCCTTCCTGCCGACAGCCTGCTCAGGATCTCTGGTGCAGTGAGATGCTGGCAGACGTTTGATGTTGTGATCTGAGGGCTCTCAGAGATGCACTTAAGCACACCTATATTTATGCTTGCTGGGTCTCTACAACCAGTCAGGCTTAAAAATGCAGTGTAGGTATAATGGTCATTATTTGTAGATTCCCTGTCACCAAAGCAGAGTTCACACCTCTTCAGTTCACTGCAATCATCTTTTCTCACAATCTCAACAGCATCTGTGGGGTTGGAGCATTTACAATCCTGCTTCACAGAAATCCCACTTGACACTTTCCCACTGTTTTCTAGGCTGAAACTCATCTTGTCTACTGCAGTTTCTTCTCCTTCTCCTTTATATTTTACTCTGCCTCATCTTTTATAATTTTTGAGAGAAATATTAACTTTGTCAGTCCTTATTCTTGATGCTGGCTGTACCACAGCCTGAGGCTTCCAGATGCATTTCAGAGAGGGCAGTGTTGACTGCAGCAGCCACAGCATTAAGCAAGACACCCTGGGAATCTCAGCTTTATATTTACTTTGTCACAGGCTTGCTGAAGGACTGTGGCTATAGCCTGGGGCCTCCTTCTGCTTTGGTTTCAACATCTTTCATAGAATAGACAGAATCACAGATAGAATCACAGAATTTAGGTTTAGGTTGGAAAAGACCTTTAAGATCATCAAGTCTGACTGTTAACTGCACACTGCCAAGTTCATCACTGAATCATGACCCTAAGCACCACAGCTACATGACTTTTAAATACCTCCAGGAATGGTGACTCAGCTACTTCCCTGAGCAGCCTGTTCCAGTGCTTGACAACCCATTTTGGGTTGTTTTCCTAATATGTAATCTAAACTCATCTGGTGCCACTTGAGGCCATTTTCTCTTATCCTATCACTTGCACCTGGGAGAAGAGGTCGACCCTCAACTTGCTACAAGGTCCTTTCTCCCTCAAGTCTCCTTTTCTCCAGACTAAACAACCCCAAATCCCTTCATGGGTCCTCATAAGTCTTGTTCTCTAGACCTTTCACCTTTGCTGTCCTTCTCTGGACACTCGACAGCAACTTAATGTGATTCTTCAAATGAGAGTCCCAAGACTGAACACATTACTCAAGATGTGCCCTCACCAGTGCCAAGTATACAGGGGGATGATCCCTGTTCCTAGTCTTCCAGGAATACTCCCTTTTCCCCTTCAAATCCAGTTTAATCTGTCAGTGAGCCCTGCTAGCTCCTTTTCCCCTTTGAGGAACCCCATCTATTGCCAGCAGGCCTGGTGTTGTGTAAACTGGCCCATAATCTAAAAAAACCCACATTCTGCCAGTGGCACCAGGTTAGGAGACAGATATTGATCTTAGGGCATTTCATGCTTTTTCCCTCATCATCTCCTGCAACCAGAATGATAGAGGAGAACACTACTTGTGCTCCTCAACTCCGTTGATATTGGCTTCATTTATAAAATGCTTTCAGGCCTATTGAAGAAAAATAACCTGGAAGAGAAATGCTGTTATTGCTTGGCTGATTCAGTCCTTGCTCTTTTCTCATCACAGTCACAGGAACAGAAGTGTTGTACAGCCACGAGAAGCTCACCAACCCACAGAGGAGGTTCCTCCCAAGCACAGGAGTGAAGGGCTCGGAGCCCTCCCAGACTCCCTGGCATCTCACCAGAAGGGCAGTGCCTCTGCCAGTACAGAAACTTTTTTTTAATTTTCAGCTTTCCAAAAGCTTTCTAGTCCAAGCATTTATTTACTTTTTATGTTGGAAGGGAAAAAAAGGAGAGAAAATAAAGTTTGGATAATTTTCATGTTGCACATAAGTGATTCCTGTTTCTGATCCGGTTGCAATAGTAAACTCCTCCTGTTGTGCCACCCAAAAAGACTGGGAAATGTCCATTCTAATTGTTTTCCCTAGGCAGTGCTGAGTGAATGTTCAGCTCCCCGAGGTGGAAGTGTACTGATATAAATTTACTGTGATAGAGCCGCACTGCTGCTGATTGTTGCAGAACTACCACTGAGTAGTAAATGCTTCACTGCTCTGTTACCCGGGGGGGCTGAGCATTAACTACACTATTGAACAGCAAATGCTTATCATCCCCTATAATTCAAACTATATAAATCACTGAAGAGAGACAATGTGCCTACAGGGAACTCACATGGTCTGTAAAAATGTAAAAATCAGAACTATATTTAGCTGAGAGAGCAATATTTAAAAAAAAGAAGAAAGTATTCAAAAGATAATCTCAGACATTAAACTTATCTTCATTTCAATCTACCCAAGGTTTGGTGGAGTTTATTCTTCTCTGAAAAAATTTTCATCATTAACAATATTTTTAAAAATAGGATTAAGAAATAAAAGCTATTACTCTTCTGTCTCCCATCCTCCAACCATTCATGCAGTGTATAGAACAACCTCTTTTAAGCCCATCTTTACAGCAAAGCAAAACGCCACCATTTTTTATTCACTGAGAAAAGCATTTCTACTTTGCTTAAAAATATAATAGAAAGCTTAAGATATCTTGCTTGTAAACCACTGTAACCACTGAAAGTGGAAGGAACAGTTCCCTTTTGTTTAAAGCCAGTTCTTCAAATGTCGGGCTTATGCAAGGTTCATTGCACTGAGAAGAAAGGCAAGTAGAAACATTCCTCCAAGGAACTGTACTGTGACTGGGGCCATAAACCTTCATTCCTGTATAAGCAAACACTTTATGTGAGGTGGACAAAAGTAGTTCCATTACTGTCAATGAATTACTCATGGCTGTGAAGTTAAATACACATGAGCATTTGAAGTATCAGAGAACTTTATAATAAGCTGGTGCCGCATATTCCTTAATGTACACATAAAATCTGTTTTCTGTTTTGGCCTTCACCATGCAATAACCTCTGAACAGGCCACACCATGTATTCATAATGCAATTTATTGCAGAGCCAAGGCCTTCAATATATTCTATATTAAAAAACAAAACCAGCCCCAAACATCTATCCATAGAGAAATAAAACATGGTAACCTTTAATACACAAATACAATTACAGAAAAAGACAAAGAGCAAAACCAGATGAGAAAGGCCTCAGGGGAGAAGTGCTGTGGGACTTTCTGAGTGCTCCATGTAGCATTCAGAGCTAATGAAAGAGAGGTTTGAGAGCAGAGTTTGAAAACGATCACAAGCAATAAATGTTTCAAAGAGGTCAGAACAAAATCAAATAAGGGTACTAAGCTTTATTCTTAATCCATGGACAGCTTTGTAGCATCCCACTAAAATCTATCCTTCTTGAAGATGTTCTAATGAAACAAGTAAGATTTTGATTTTTTAATCTTATGAAAGATGATGCCATCAACAACTTGTGTTTTGTTTCTTTTCCCTATACAGAGAAAATACCCATACTTCATCAGCATGTGTGTCCTACCATACTTTGCGAGCCTGAACTAACCAAGAGTAATAAGGCATTTTAAACAAAAATATAATTGAACTGTGCAAATATGTTCGAAACACTGAGAGAAATAACATGAGGTATGGTTTAATTAGACAATCAGAAAAGAGTTCTCCCAGCACACAAAGCCATGTACATACAAGATTACTTTGTAAGAATGAAGAAAAAAATGCCAACATACTTCAGATGTTCTATCAGGGCACCTCATTGTCAAGGGAGATAAGATCTTTCTGTATATATTTGTAATGTGGCTTGAAGGTGCTGCTTTCAGATGCCGTCAGATGAAGAGCAGATAATCAACTAAACAAAATCAAGAAAGCTCAGAGAAAACCAATGAAATCTCTAAAGGCAATCTGGTCTTCTAAAGGCTACGATTTCATCCAGTCTGTGGCTTTATCTCCTGTGGGCTCTTAGATGTTCATCAGGAGGTCAACACTGAGAAGAGAGCAGAGTATACCAAAAAATGATAGTGAAAAAATGCTTAATTTGCGATTAAGGGCAGAAAAATTAATGTGATGCAGCAGCAGTTTAATATGCTGGCAAAATGAACACTTACAAGTAATCCTCCAAAATGTACACCAGCTGCAGAATTCCAGATGAATTTAAGATGTTCGTCCCACAGGACCACTCAATGAAAATGAGCTCATGCTTCAGGATTTTCAGATCAGAGCCATATGCTGTACACTGACACATTTGCAATATTAGTACCTTGCAGTAAATTTCTTAGAGCATTATTGAATCTCATTTCCAATGCCCACAGTCAGCAAACTTCCCTCACTTCCCTCTGGAGATAACCCTGTTGGATCAGCCTTACACGACATTACTCTGGTACTAGCTGAGAGTACATTCCACGTTTGACTAAACATTAGGTAAACGTAACTTCTGGTGATGAAGAATTTTAAAATTTGATTTAAAAATTTTTCTCGTGATGTTACTCATTAGTTGGTGGAAACTGCTGCAGTGCCAGGAGTGGAAATGGAGGGTGACACCTACGAGGGTCAGCTGGGCAGCCTGCAGCAGCCAGCATCTGTGGGAATGCTGAGTGTGGAGCAGGTGTACACGGACTCTTCCTCTTCCTGCATGTCAGGAAGTCTCATGAACGAGAAACAGACTTTTAATTTTATTTATTTTATTTGGCTCCCAAACATTTTTAGCTTTCTGTTGACAAAAAGTAAGTATCTGTAAGTGAAGAAAAAAAAAAGGCCTCTTAAAACTTAATCTAATTTGCCTTATGTTCAAGACCCACTATTACACTCCATGCTCATTATGTCCGACCTAAAAAGAATATTAAAAATCTCATTATTTTGTTGCTGGATTTTCTACTTAATTATTACCACAACAGGCAGGTAATCATTATGATGATTAATCAAGACTGAGACGTAAATAACTCACATAGGGGTTAATAATCAGATAATAACAGTAAGCACTGTTTCTGTATAATTAAGTCAAATGCCATGATTTATACTGGTGCCAACCTACCTCCAGAATGTAACATTTAAGGATTTTACTGTCTTTTCAAACAGCCCTACACTTTGCAAGCCTACAGTATCTGAAGGCTGCTTAAACTCTGAACCTTTGACATTAACAAAATTTAATTGAAGGGAGATATTTTCTTCAAAATAGTAGTAATCTATTTCCCATCAGTGTTGGCTACCATTAATTAAACCTTCCTTTTCAACAGCCCACACTTCACAGAATCACAGAATGGCTGAGGGTGGAAGGGATCTATGGAGATCTTCTCATCCAACCACACCAGCTCCAGCAGGGCCACACTGATCGACTGCCTCCAGAAACTTCATCACCTGTGCACCATAATACTCCTGTAGGAACATGCTGAACTTCTAATGTGGCCAATGGCAAAACTCTCACTGATTTTCTAAAAACGAGATCTGATTTATAACGTAGAGGCTTTCTTGTATCAACTCATAATTGGAAGGAAGTATTGTAATTCCTAACAGTTGTGTAAGCACCAGCAGTGCTAGGTGTAAAACAAAATAAGGCATTTCCAAATCACATGCAAACTTGAAACAGGAAAGAATGTTCCATAAAAGCAATGGTTTTCTCAAGCTATAGCCACTCTATTAACTCAAATCTCTTTTTCAACTATGTGGAAGTAAATGGTAGGATGCAAGAAACATTTCCTATATATAAATGCTATTTGAATGATTGCTTGAGAGAAATTCTGGAAGCTACTAACAGATTTGCATTTTTGCTGAGGGCCAGATGTGAATCAACATTTCTAAGTTTGAGACAAAACTTACTTCTTGAGTAGTCCTAGTGATTGAAATAAATTTTGGGGAAGGGGTGGGTTTTCATTTACAGACATTCCTAATGTGGGAATATTTTCTAAAATTTCTTTTAGGTTTATTTGTCTTTGCAATTTGTTATCCTTTGCTTTTCTTCTTACTTTTCTCATTCATCTTTCCCTAAATAATTTTGCCTTAGCACTTTGATAGGATTGCACAGGCCTGAAAGCACAGGGACAGAATTGCAGGGTTAAGAGAAGAGAGGCCATTTTCCCACAGGGAGGATTTCTTGCTTATTTAGCGATTCTTCCAACCTTCAGAAGTTGCTATTAAGCTCTGCCTTAATCTATTTAGTAACCTATAGCTTTGCAAAGTGAGTCAGATGCAGAATTCAGGCAGGAAATTTCATGGAAATCCAAGGAGAGACAAGCAGAGCTTTAGGGCTTGTTCTCCTCACAGCATCAACATGCACAGTTCATTCCACCAATAGAGCTTTTACAGCTGTGGTTGCCAGTGACATTAGGTTGGGACAATCTCCAGCAACACATTTCAGCTGATAAGCTGGAAAGTCTTGAGCAAAGAAAAGCAGAGATCTCCACACATTGTCTCCTCTCCACATATTTTTAGCTATTTAAGATTGCTTAGACATTTTAAGACCATTAAAAATTAATATGAACAAAATTATGTGAAATGTCACTTTCAGGGAGGGTCTTTATCCCTCTCCAGCACAATGTCCAGGGGAATGCAATGCAGGCAATATTTCTCCCTGACACTTACTGTACTGCCAGGGTACCAAATACCTATGGGCTGGATGGTCAATACTCCTGGAGATATCTGGTTGAATAAAGTCGTATCCACATTTGAATGCATACCTAAATAAGTAGTGTCAGCCTCCCACCTGGCACTGAGGTAAAATGTTCACTTTCATACCATAGCAGCTCAGCTACAAATGGCAGAAATTTTTCATCATGACCTATGCCTCGTGAGATAAGGTTTTCTAGCACTTTTACAAACTTGTTTCCTTTTTCTACTCTGCATTTTTCACTGTTTCCCCTTATTTTATTAATGCCAGTCTGCTTGAAAAGGGCACAGGGAAAAGCAAGCATTCTGCAGCGTAAAAGGGAAAAGAAACGGACAGAAGGTTTTCTTAAAATGTCACTACTCACAAAGAGCTTGTGGCAAGCCAGCTTATATAAGGTTGGGTTTTAAAGACGTGTTCTTAAATAAGCCCTGATCTCTCTCCTATTTCTAGCTTGCAATTTTAATCCTCTCCACACTAAATTTTAATTTAAAAGTATTTTAATCTGCAGCTTGTTACAATCCTTTGTCATGTTTTGTATCCACTGGAGCAATGCTGTCCTGAATCAAGACAAAGTAGGAACATCATGGCTGTCAAAAGATATATCTGACAGAACCAGTTATTGCTTTAGCAGAAAACCTCAAAGCCCTCTGTGCACAGCCTGACCCATTACAAGCACCTGTTGTGATGGTATTTGGGGTGAATATTGTTTTAGGGTGTCTTTTAGTCCATTTGCACATGGATTATATTGTCCTTTGGAGTCAGCACTCAGGTCCTGAACACAGATGCAATTGTCATCAGAGAAATTACATTTAACATGAATGTGGTCCTGGCACCAGTAGCTTTATTCCATATTTTATATAAGAAACTGAATAAACTTAGATAAAATACAACAAATACAAATAGAAGGCTTTTGATATATTCAGTCTAAAAATTATAGAGAGGATCTACATCACAGTTTTTTTGAGTTTGTCTCCTCTCTGCACATTTTTAGCTAGTTAAGATTGTTTAGATATTTTAAGACAATTAATTATTAATATAAACAGAATTATATGAAGTGCTATTAAAATAAATTATGCCTCACTATAAAGTTTCATAAGAAAACATTTTTCAAAGCTTTCCTCCCTGTAATGTATCTAAAATGTAACTGAACCATACAGAAAACAGTAGATAAGAGTATTGGGAATCTTCCTACTTGGAATGGATGTCAGCTAAGAGGAGACGATTATTTTCCAGTAAATGTTTAGTATAATCCTCAATTTAACACCCTCCTTACCATCAGAGTGCTTTGACAGCCTTTCCGAGCAGTGCTGAGGGCTGTGTCTCTCTGGAGCCAGCACCTCGGTCTGTCTGGGACACTGTCATCTCCTGCCACAGGGGAAATATAGAGAGTCAAGGCCAGGGTTTCCCAAGTACAAAATCAAAAGGGTGAGAGGAAGGATGGATTCTGGGGTGGGGCCATTAAGGGCTCTGTCCTTGCCTGCACTGCCGTGGTGTTGAAGGCTTCTTCCTTCCCTCCCTCCCTTTAAAACCAGCTAATTCTTGCATTTGGGTTAGGGCTTGGGTCTGTAAGTCAGCAGAAGATATCCAGTGAGGCTTATTCTTTGAATTGTTCCCAGTTTTCAGACTGGGAAATTCTGAGATTGAGACAACTTCAGCAGTAAGTGCTGAAAATGTTCCTGGGCTTTTCATTCCTGTGCTTTGTTCGTCATTTACCTTCACCAGCACCAACAGAAGCCCTGTTCTAACTGTAAATCTAAATCAGCTGTATATCGATCCCAGGAGGTCTGATTATATTTGTCCAAAATAATAGAGAAGCATAGCTGACTCTAAAGAAAACTCCAAACTTCCCCACCTAACAATTTAGATCTCAGATTAATGAGCTCTTAAGTAATTGGGTCAGCCATAAATAGGGCTGTTTGCAAAGACAAGAATACATTAATCTGGAGAGGTCATACTGCTCATATCACTGAGAAGTATTAGAGTATTTATAACCCAGTTTTGAGGATCAATTGCTTGCAGCCAGATTGCATCTGTTCCTTTTAAATAAATTCAAACTAAAGAGTACCCTGGAGGTTTCTTCCATGTAGTCCACAACACAGAGTAAATACTTCGGTTCAAGGCAGAACAGATTTTGTTTAAGTATCTCCTATGAAGACAGGAGAATATAGGATACTGCAAAAACCAGTATTGATTTCTGGATGTTAACTTCAGGAAAGAAGAAAAGGCTTTCCTGGTGTTGGAGGTCTAGGGGATTATTACAGACAAGAGACAAGGCCCCCAGGATCTGCTTCCTCAGTAGCTGTGTGGTAAGGGATAAAATGTTCCCCAGAAACCGGGGTGCACCTTAGAGACATGTAGGGACCTCTGCATTGTACCCCACACTGTCACAGCAGCCCTTCTTCTCTCAGCTCTTACAGGAACTCTGTTTGCACCATGCTGAGGAATAAATGATTTATCTGGGGACTTCTGCCTTGTCTGACTGAACCTGCCATCCCAATGGTCTTTGGGAGGTATAAACTATAGTAAACCTAAGAAGGATATGATTTTACAACTTTCCTTCTCTGAGCTTGTTATGGGAAGATAGGAAACATCCACACTGTAACACTGTGAATTGAAATTGCTCACTCCGTATCTACTCAGCTCAGTACCTGCTCTACATTCTGTCTTGTCGCCTCCTGACCTCCTTGATCAGGTTATTAGAGAATGAGAATGGAAGTGGTTTTCTAAGCCATTCAATTAGAAATATACTGCTGTCTTCATCAGCTTTCTGGAGGGTTTAAACCACACTGCTGTAGTCCTTATTTGATTTATGCAAACAAAACCCCCTTAGCATAATATGCAATTAAAATAGGATAATTTATTCCATTAATCTTAATCGAAATACAATCCTGCTCTGTTGTAAAAAAAAAAAATCCCAGCTTAAAGTTCCACCTGAAAGTTTCATGTTTTGTATTGGGATCACAGGGGAAATGGAAACATGAAAACAGTCAAGAAATCCAATTAAGAGCAGAGGTACTAAAATAGGCCAGTCTTAAAAAGTGTTGGAGGAAAGAACTGGTAGCTAAATCTGAGAAAACATCTCAAAAAAATAGTTTCATTATTTCTATCTAATTTTTGCTGTTTATAAAATATGCATGACTTGACTGAGAAATTCTTAAATATAAACCTTATTTAAAACATATATGTGGGTAAACTTCTGTGAAGTCCATAGACATTACAAACCACAAGTGAATATTCACCAGATAACACTGGGTGAGGCATTTGGACCAACAGATGACTTTAATATGGCACTAAATTTATTACTATATAATCTAAGTAGTATTATTAAATTTAAAATGCAAGAATTACAAAATTTCCATTTCAAAATACTTGCACTTTTGACATGGTTTGGAATATTTGAAATATAGTTTGCACACCTCTAGTATAATTACAGAACAAAGTTTGTAACAGAGATAGATGAGATAAAGGAAAACATTAAAGTCATATTCAAAAGCAGAAAATTCAGCCAAATTCAGCCAAAAGAGTAATTAATCATAGAACCACAGCACAGTCTGGGTTGGAGGAGATCTTAAAGATCATCCCTTGTTCCAGTCCCCTGCCGTGGGCAAGGACACCTTCCACTATCCCAGGCTGCTGAGAGCTCCATCCAGCCTGGCCTTGAACACTCCCGAGGATGAAGGATGCACAGCCTCTCTGGGAAACCTGTGCCAGCACCTCACCACTCTCACAGGGAAGAATTTCTTTCTTCTATCTAATCTAAACCTACTCTCTTTCAGTTTGAAGCTGTTCCCCGTGGTCCTGTCACTCCCTGCCCTTGTAAAAAATCTTCTCCAGCTTTCTTGTAGCTCCTTTAGGTATTGGAAGGGGCTCTAAGGTCTTCCCAGTCTTTTATCCAGGCTGAACAACTCCAGCTCTCTCAGCCTGTCTTCTTATAGAGCAGGTGTCTTTAGTCTCATAGTTTCACTTCTGGAATATGCAGTTTTGGTTTGACTGAACGTTAAAGTGTTCAACAGACTTCTGTGTGAGATATTGCAGTGACGGATCTTGATTTTATTTCTCACTTGAGGACCTTCAGTCCTGGAGCCACCCCTGGATTTTGTCACTCTCCTGAATTAATTCATTCTCATTCCAATATTGTCTAATTGGTGAAGGGTGTACAGAAGACACCAAAGATGCCTTGCCAAGATTTCACTGTTTTTGAAGCCATAGCTATAATTTTTCCCCTCTATAAATGTGCACATAGTTGGGGGAGTGAGAAAAGCCCAAAATATTCATCACCATGTGATGCTGGCTGCTAGAAACAGAGAAAATGGTGCCTGTAACCTCCAGGGAGTTAGTTCATCATTAGATTAACCAGCACTAAGGTAAGGCCATACATCATTAAAGATTACAGGCGCAGTGTTGGCAATACAAGAATAATAAGTAGAACAACTTGCAGTGTCACTGTGCGTGGGAATGGAGCAGAAGCCTTATAGATGCTGCTGAGGAAAAGGAGGGTGAATAGGTAGTCATTACCTCAGGAGAAAAATTATAAACTGCATTCTTATTCAGCAGATGTGTCTTTGCTTATCAAGTTTGTCTGCATTTACAGTACACTATGAGAACCAAATACATCAGTTACTCAATGTCTAAACATGCTTTTCCAACATGAAAAATATGTTGCCTATCCTGATAAGAGCTTAAATGCTTTTCATTTAACCTTAGCTTTCTCTACTTCAGTTTTAATGACAAATTGCTGTCTACGTGAAATGTTTTCCAGCTAAGCTCCTTAGCACAACATTGCTGGGGAATACTACAGCATGAATCTCCCTGTTCCTCACAGGAGTGCTGTCCTCAGGCACTTGGTGGTGTTCAGTGTGACTTGAAAAGCCAACCAGCTGAAGTCCTTTTGCACTCGAGATTTTGGAGTATTCAAGGATAAAATCCTTCAGAACAGTGGATGAGCAGTTCATCTTTTTTTTTTTTTTTTT
>VZRO01001733.1:49459-189323 GCA_013397915.1 Daphoenositta chrysoptera
TTTTTTTTTTTTTTTTTTTTTTTGAGTTAATAGAAGGGGAAGGTTTCATTTTGGGAGTTCCCCACAGAGAGAAGATAATTATTTACCAGGGATAGTGCAGGCTCTCATGGCACCTAGCATTCAGCATCCTCATCCTTAGTTTAGTTTCAGCCTATCTCTACCTTTTCCATTTGCTTCAAAGTTTCATGAATTGAAATAAAAATACCCATAGAGAGTCAAAATAGGTCAACTCTTCTGCAAATTAGGGAGCTCTGTACTGTTGAATATCTTGGCTTCTCTGCCTCCCATGCAAAGCTGACAGGTCTTTGTTTTGCACAGCCAGTTCATGTTGGTCATGGCATGCACCAACAAATAAACAAAGAAATCTTTCTCTGTTTATGCCTCTTACCAGTCTCTGAATCTGAACTGTCTCAATCACCTCTGGTACTCTCTGTCTGATAAACTTGTCTATCCCATTTGTAATGTACCAGAGTTGTAATGCTGTGCTACATGAGGCTCTGGGAGCATTTCAGACCATTATTTCCTTGGCTCAGGTCAATGCAACTAATAAAAAAATATCTCTAGTTTTAGCAATCCAAATTAGCACTGAAGTGCTTTTTCAGCAGAAGATCAGAAGTAGAGATCAGAGTATGATTATTGACTTATGAATGTGAAAAAGTATATAACTTGTATGCATGACAGCAATCCTGTACTTGAGGGTGCATTACCAACTTAATATACCTAATAAACCATTCCATTTCTCATGTCTATAATTCCATGAACTTTTGTAAACCATGTCATTCTCTTCCTATAATGTGTCACCAATACACTACCCAATCAGTAAACTGTAGAGAATGGAGATAAAAATAAGCCACCTAGGCAATAATTTGTTTTATAACCTTTCAAAACTTGGATTTTTCACAGAAAAATAACATTTAGATACTTAAACTTATTAGCACATTCCTGTAATGTGTTTAGAAAGTAGATTTTGGTACACTGGCAAAAACCTTCATCACTTGTCCACTTCATGCTGTTACAAAATTCTCCAGGTTCAGGATACATAAGAAATGTGATCCTCATGGCCTCTGTCCTGAATTATGCAGCTGGGCCTAGAGAGGGGTGACAGTGACAGTGACAGTGTCACCTGCCACGGTGGCGTGCCCCAGGGCACTGATATAAATCCACAATAGCTCACACTTCATCTTGCCATGAGCTCTGTCCAGACAAATCCCCCACCCACTTTAATAAGGCTCTGCAAGGAGTGATATCTCTTCTTTCTATTTCCATGTTCCCTCTCTTCTCCTGTGTAGTCTCCTGCACACTTTAATAGACAACTGGGACTAAAAATGGGGCTCTGACTAGATAATATATACTGAATTAGTTCAATCACTTATCAATCCAGAAATGATGACTTACTGCTATGAATATTAACCAGCTATGAATATTAACCTGTCACAAACAGGTGGAGCATTAATGAAGATAGTGCAGACATACTAAATCAAAAAAAAAAAAAAAAATTGCAGTATGAAGGATAAACAAGACCACTGGGTAACTGCTGGAGATTTAGTAAAATTTAAAAAAATTTCTTGTTTATACTTTTCTCAGAGTGGAGTGGCCTAGATTTTCAATTAATCTTGAAAATCAGAATAGAAAAAAACCCACAAAAGCCCCTTAGTATGTTTATTCTGGAGAAAAAAAACCCTCTTTAATTAGAACAGGATATTATTTATGTATCTAGATTTTAATTGCACTCATTTGATATACTCATTAAAATTATTTTCATTACAATCAAGCTTTTTACTCCTTTCTAACTCCATTAGACTCTACTATTCATGGAATAGAAAAAAAAAGGTTCGGAAAAAAATTATAGCACCAGACATCCCTTGAATCTGAATTGAACCCTATATCTTTTCATAGCAATACTCATATTTAAATGGATATTACACAGTTCTAAAAGCGTGTACACACGGCTGGGGCCAGCTGTCCTGGGTTGCAGTGTATTCCATTGCCATTTACCTGAGCTGTTGGAACCAGGTGGGTGGTGTTGTTGCCTCCTCCCTCCAGACTGTCTTCTGTTAATGGGCCCATCAAGGTTTTGCCACACGACTCACAGATAACCCCTTCCAGACAATATCCTGTTAATGGCCCATCAAGGTCTTGCTGCATGACTGACAAAATTACATCATCCCATTGTGAGATGCTCCGCCCAGAGGGAGGAACCAAGCATTCCATCCTGGATATAAACTGACATTTCGAACACCACAGGCAGCCTTTTCCACTGGATTCCCAGAGGATGAGAGTTCACAGCCACTGCTGGACCTTCCGAGACCAGACCCTTCTATAGGATCACTGCTTCCAACAGGACTTCATTCGAACTGCTACCAACACCCTGACCAACAGGGTGTATTCTGACTCTGTCAGTGGTTTTTCTACTATTGCATTTATTTTATTTTTTTTCCTCTTCCTATTAAAATTGTATTTCTGACTTGCAGTCTCTCACTGGTTTGTTTTCAAACCCTGACACCAGCCCACAGCCTTTTGTTCTGTGTGCTGCTCCAAAGAGCCCTCATGAGGATGCTCTTTCCCAGCCTCACGCTGCTTCCCAGCAGGATTCTGCAGGACTCCGCAGCGGCTCTCGGGGTGGGCTGGGCCCCTTTGTGCCTCCAGCAGGAACGGGAATGTCACTGGGGCACCCCCAGCCCCGGCTCTGAGCTGCAGCAGGACCAGGGCACAGGGAGGGATGGGCACACCTGGAGCTGTCCTCTGCACAAGGAGAGACCTGGCAGCTCCGGGGGCATCTCTGCTCTCACGGGTCCCTCTGTTTGTCAGCAGCACCCCTGTGCCCCCCACCCACAGAAGAAAATCATGCCAGAGTTCACCACGAGACACGCAGGAACACACTGTGGAGCTGCTTCCATTTCTTTTGGAGTCAGCGTCTCTCCAGGGCTTCAGAGACACACGTGTCACAGAGAGTCTTTTACAGGAAAGTCTTTTACAATATTATAATTCTTATTCTATTACCTTCACACATCAAATTAGTTCAGGTATAGTTTTCAGAAGCGGTCTCTTGGCCATTGCCATCACTGTGGCTGCTGAAACAAATCAAATGGAGCTTGACAGACCTCAGCACCAGACCTCAGGCAGGCAAAATAGCTAAAAAAACCTGGAAACAAGCATGGAACTTCCCCACAACACTTCAGTTTTTAGAAATAAGCAAATGCCAAACTCTTCAGTGTAGTAAGTCCTTTGTAGGTGCAAAGTATTTAGCAACTGCCTCTTTTCAGTCAGTTTGCTAAACTTCTTGCATTTTTGAAACATCCAACAATCCTCTGAAAATGTGTAAAATATTTCTGAATCACTTTTCTTTTAGAAGTTATAACACAAACTCTTAATTCATTTCATTAACTTTTGTATTAGCTTAGTTTCACTTCACTGGAACAAGTCCTTATTCTCCCTTTCCAAAGAAATTTAAAAATAAATGAAGGGGGAAAATATAATATAAAGTAAACTCACCAAAAGCAATTACAAATAACCTTTGGACCACAAGTCTTTACTACAATAATTAAGAACATTTAGTAATTTATTTTTCTCAAGAATTTGGTTATTTCCAGCATTTTGCGTGCTGAATTATAAGTGACACATTTGCAATTTGTTTTGTTTTGTCATGTTAACCCATCTGGCCCATTGAAGAAGGTTCACTTTAACTACTCACAGAGATGATTTCCTGCTAAGAAGTTGAATTAATATAAAAATATCTTAGTGTGCATAATTTCAACATCTGGTAGTATAACTAGCATTTTCTTCCTGAGGAAATTATATTCATCCCTCTTTCTTCCCCTAACAATGAAACATGCTATTTTCACATGTTTATTTCCGTTCACTTACAAAGCAAAATACAAAAGAGCAATTTAGATAATGTTTTTTCCCTTTCTCGTGAACAGTTTGATTTGATTTAAACAAAATCTAAAATTGCTACACAGAGAATATATACTGTAAGAATTTAAGCACAAATTAAATAATAGAGTTGAAAGTTTTAAATTTTTATATACATAGTGGAGATATAAGATTTTTCTGAAAGTTAGGGAAATTCAGATCAAGATTGAGATTTTTAAACCCAGACTCTTCCCAAAATACCAGGAAAGCATTCACCAGCAACAATGAGCTTTCAGCATTGTAATATTCTTCAGCTATTACACATACAGACACACCACAAATTTCATGTATTCTTAATAACCAAGGATCATTCTGATCTGTGCTCTCCTGGATGGTCTTTCAGTTTTCACTAAATTACAGGTGTGTTACTGCTGGGAGATCTTGGTCATTAGGAAATCTGACCCTTGGGATTATTCCATTTCCAAGAGCTTTGCTTCTGGTTGGATAGATATGAGAGATGCATGGGAAGCACGCTCACATTTTGTTCCCTTTTCTTTTAAAATCAGTTTATTTAGAACATAGCCCATAAGGACAGTCATAAATTTTGTACAGTAATTCTCAGCAATGGCAGTTCAGGTGACTAAATTCTTCTTAGCCAGATTTTATTTTGCCTAATTAAAATATATAAAAGTTTGGTTTTTTTTTTCCTCCCTTGTACATACCTGGGCTACTCATCAGGGTCTTAGAACACAGCCTGATTTAGCTGTGTGCACTCTGTGTCAAACACACAATTAGAGCTGGTGCATTGTAGCTTACAAGGTCAAAGCAACTTCTGGTTATGAGAAGTTCTAAGAGGTACAACATGAATGGGAAGTTCCCTGTCACCACAAACTGTGCCTTCCTTATTCTCTTGATTTCTGTATTACAGAGCACCAGTCACGACGTCTCCTGCCTGTGAGACACAGCAATTATCACGGACTGAAACCTCACTGGGCTGGACACACGCTATTGTGAGTGGACACTGAGCAACTCTGTTTTGTCACGAGGTCAAATAACCCTTTCATATTACTTATCCAGCAAGATTGAAAGGATTTACTCTCCATCCTTTTTGAAACACAAGTTAATGGGAAGAAAGGGATGGTGGCATTTTCTTCAACTTTCAAAACCTGTAGAAAACCCTTTACAGACAACACACATAAGCAGCTTTTAACACATTTTAAAGACAGTATATTTTTGAGTAAGAATTTTAGAGGTACCTTTAATGGCAGTATCTTGAAACCCAGCAGACTTTCTCTTCAGTTCAAGCCTGCTGAACACAGCAGTGTTGACTTCAGCAAACCACCAAACCCCTTGAGTGAGGGCACGTCCTCCACACTCAATGGTGAAGGTTTTAAAGATGATTCACAACAGCAGCACACTGACATGGTCACTCCCAGGAGAGTTTTATCTCTGAAATCACCCATCATCTGTGCTGATTAGTGCAGGCTGAGGATCTCTGGCAATCTCTTACATCTCTGGGTAACAGTAAATCAGAAGACCACATTAAGTATAAACATTACCAAAAGTCCAGGACACAGTGCAACACAGTAAGTCCAACAACACATTTCACCGAATTTATGCAAATGCTAAAATTTTCAAACGAAATGCAAAAATCTGTTCCTGTGTATTTGTAACAAATATCTGTAAAGCCAGTATCAATATTTTCCTATTACAAATGGCACACAGCACTTTTTAATTTAATTTCTTCATTTACATCTTCCAGGGAAAGACTTCCTCAATAGTTCTCTCACTAAAGATATCCAAAAAATAATGATATTTTAAGATATTATTCATTGTGTGTAAATTCTAATTCCTCTGAAATATACTGTCTTAATAAGGAGAAATTATTGCATGGTACAGAAAGAAGAGAAAGTGAAATAATTGGGTTTCTGTGTTTGAGTATCTCTTCTCCTTTGTATTAATTCAGTTTGACTGTTGGTGGAGTTAAAATTTCATTATCGAGTGAGTTATTAGTTCTAATAAGATATTACTGAAACATTATTTCTAGTTTGAAATCATGTTTAAACGATGTACCTTATGAGCTTAACTTTTAAGGGCTAAACCATCAGGGAAAAATGTTAAAACCGTAAGTCCTTGTACTGGGAGGGTAAAACTGGTTCTTGGCAGGGCCTGAGCAGGGTGTGTCTGACTGTCTGTCGGTCAGTGTGGGAGGCAGGCTGTCCCAGGGGTGTCCGAGGGGCAGCTGCCTCCCTGCTCCTTGCAGAGGGGCAGAAATGTGCCAGGAGGACTTTCTGGCACGGGTCAGCAAACCCTGCACCCCCTGCGAGCCAGGGCCAGGCACTACAGGGGGAAAGGGGAGCTTTTTCCATCCGTTTCACACACACAAGTTAAAAGATACTTTGCTCAAAAATATTAATACAAGTGAGTACACTCTCATTTCCTTTCCCTTCATAGTGTGTGTCTGGTACTCTCTGCAGTCTAGTCCATATAATTTAAAGGGTCTGACATCTATTGCCCCGATCTCATTTATCACCAGCCCATCTTCATTTTCAAAGCACAGATACTCAGTGTACAATTTTTACTGTAAAACTGAATTTGTTTCTTGTGACAGAGTAGGCTTGTTGAATTTATGATTCAGCGTTGAACATCTTTCACCTTGGAAGAAGCTCTCCTGCTGTAAAAACGAGGCATCTCTCTCATGAGGACAGTATAACATCATGATACAGATGCCCATCCTGTTAGACAAGGTCGTGCCAGGAGGAACTAAACTTAATTTTCTGCGACTTTACAACACTTAGCCCTATATTTCACTTTACAAGGATAAATACTGGGAAATACTTTATCCCAATGTAACAACTGTCCTTTTGATCAGGGGAACAAGAAAAAGTGATGTTCAGTTCAAAATGGCTGAGAGAAGGAGAATACTAAAGGCATGCTGAAGACTCGTTAGTTTTCTTTCTCATGTTAGCTGCCTTTGTCTTTACATCACTGAAAATAACCAAATTATCTCACCTGTACTTTGGAACCAGACTCTTCATTATGTGTGGGTATTTTATTCAAGACTATTTTATGACTTTCTCAAATCCTTTGTCACTGGGTTCACTGCTTTGCTCTCACCTTAGTCTAACCACTGCAATTACTGTCAAGCTCTCAAATAAAACTACCACTAAATTGGTCTTAATTAATTCATGTTACACAGAAGCAGGGACATCTTCCTGTTTCCTTCTTGCCTTCAGACTTTCACAACCTACTCAAGTCTGCAAACTACGTCATTCTTCTTTCATGGCACTTCACAGCACTTCACACACTTCTGAGATAACAAAATTCTGCACTAACTCGACCCCTTTGTCATGCAGGGGGCAATATTTTCCCTCATCCAGCTACAGAAGCACTGCTGGGTCCATCTGGCTCCATCTCTGAAATGCAACCCAGGAGGTTGCAAATCCTCATTTTCCAAGAAGAAAACAAACCTCTGTCTCTCACATCATGCCTTGCCTTCCTCCCGTTTCACCTCATCACTATTTGCAGAGTCCCCAAGCAGCCACATCTCAGCTCCTCCACACAGGAAAGCAGCAACCACCATCCTGATCTGCTGCACCTTGTGTAGCTCATTTTCCTTCTCTAGAGAACCTCTGCTGCTGCCAGCTGTTAAAGGTGCTCAGTAATTTTCCAGCCAAAGTAAACACCTACAGGCTGTAATTACAGCCTGTCAAAAACACTCTCAGCCTTAAGGAACTGAGATGCTGCAGACTAAAGCTCCTCAGATCTGTCTGGATCCTTTTACAACCCCAAAAAGGAAACCAGTTCACAGCTGGGGAAATATTTTCCCAATTATAATTTAAATTAGAGCCTGTGTGTTCTGCATTTGAATGCACACTCCTGGGAGAGCAGCTGGATTCTGCTCTATTTGAGAGATTTTATAGAGGAATTAGTTAAATAATTTTAAAAAAATTAACAAAACAAAACACCAAACCAAACAGAAGCAGAAAGCCCCCACTAAACTACCAAACTATCAAAACCCTACATTCTCATGCTTTCTAAATTACAGCTCTTTATCTATTTTGCATTGCTCTAGGTCATCATTCATAGGAGTTTCCTGGACCACAGCAACAATATTGAGCAAAAAATGTATGGTGCTTGAAGCCCAGGTTTATTCTCACTTTTAAATTCATTAACTTCTGTGGTTGCAAGGAATATTAGAGCATCATGGACGAAATGTTCCCCAGCATAAATTTCCACCAAATCATCAAAAAACTTTCAAAGGCTTAGAACAAAGTGTAAATACTCTTTTTAACGAAGAAGTAGACAGCCTGATGTGCTCTTGATGTATTTATTCTTCAGCTATAAGAATGGGCATCCTTGAAGGGACTCTGGTTGATTATGCAATTGTATCACAAACTATTGCAAGCAGAGGATGGCTAAAACTGCATTTATCTGGGAGAAATAAAAGATTATTGTACTAAGGGCTCAACTCTTCTCAGATGTTTCAGGTTTCTTCCCCTTCCCCAAGCAGTTCAAATTCTATAGGAGCTAACCTCTGATTTTGATTCCTTTTCTACTACTGTGTATTTCTCCATTACTAAGAACAAATCACGAGAAGAAGCTATTTTGAAAATGGCTTGGACATGTTTTAACCAACAAATCCAGTGTAATCAGCAGGCTCGGATTCCCAAAGTTGAAGGTTTATTTTAGAACAGCATGCCATGTTAAATCAGTTTTCCTAATGCTGCACAGTACTATCTGCTTTGACAAGAATATGTTGATCATATTACAGAATGATTACTGCTAATGGATATCTTTTAGACAAGATTAGATTTTGCTTCTGTCCAGATGCCTCAAAGAACATTATTAGTTTTTGGTGTCAGATTTTGGTAATATTAATATGATCAGCTTATGGGCTTGCTCATATGCTATAACTGCAGCAGTTTATCTGGCAGTGAAGCTGTCAGGACCATGCAGCATCCAACCCAGAGAGCTCTGCTGCAATCTGGATCAAATCAGGCACTGCCCACACAATCCTATCACAGCTGGGAGGTGACCAGTGAATATTCTGGTGAGCCCCCCACCTCTGAGGTTCAGAAATTGGCATTGTGCAGCTCAAGAGATGTTTCCAAGAAAGATTATTACTTCATGGAAATATCCCTAACAGTGAATCTGCATACTTTTAGAGGAATGTAGGTTGGTTTTCTTCCCACATAAATCAGCAAAATGGGATTCAGAGCTGTGCTGCTTTCACAGCTAGTTAATGTGGCACTGTAGCCTATTAGTATAACAGCAGTGATGATAGTAGGTTTTTTATATAAGTACAGAAAGGATAAATACCTTGAATATAAAGCACTCTTCTGTCCTTCCAAAGTTACTGAAGATGTACAAGTTCCTTGCATGACCTGTATTCACTGGTTAGACAAAAAAATAATTATAAAAGCTGAGAAGGATAAAGATTAGTTTTAATACATTTTGACTAGAGAGCCTTCCAATATCAACAAAGCAATATTATTGCCCTTAAGTTCAATACATACTGATATGCACTCTGGTGGCATGCTTCATCCCTTTTGATAATATGACTTTAAAAACAATGTCCTTTAGGGTCCAATGGACCATGAAATAGTCTCTACAAAAGTAGCAGTGGTGCCAATGCTGAGACAAACATTCATTTTGGCTGTCAGCTTTAAGGACTGCGAAAGAAATGAAGCACATTTATTATATACTGATGTATTCTGACTAGATAATCCTTTTCAGTTGTAGGCACTATAAAGACAAGTGCAGATTACTGTGGGGGAACATTAAAAAAAAATTGGGATGGGCTGAAACAGTTGAGCTTCCAATTTCACAGTTGGATAATTTGCCTTATAAACTTGTATTTAAAAGAAAAGTTTTACTGGCAATGAAGTACACTAAATAAACAATCTATAATTTGAAAATGAGCAAGTTGGAGATACTTACACTGAAACTGTGTCTAATAATGCTACATTTATTAATTAATTTTGGAATTTGCTTTTCTATGCTGCTGGCATTTTCAGGGTTTTTTGTTTTATAACCATTGTCATTGAAGTTCTGTAAAATTTTAGTCCTTTGTCACAGCCCAAACACTTTTTTTTAAAAGAGTTTTGTTTAACTGAGTGAAGTTTTGTGTTTGAGGGAGAGTGGAATTGACTAGAGACAGACTGCAGACTTCTGTAACAGCACAGACTTGGTGAAAAGCACATCGTTTTCTGGCTTCTCTGCTAACACAAGGCACAGCCAAGGCAACACTCTCTGCTGAAGAGCTGCCTGGATCCTGTTTCATTCTGCTGGCAGGACACCTTTCAGAAAATGCAGTGTACTGCAGTACTTTGCCTGTGTATTACTGTTGTCTTTATGGACTCTGAGATCACACACAATACTTAGGAGAAGTGGGAAGAAGTGAATGTCATTCCTCTACATACTGAATACTGCATTCAGAAGCTGAAATTCCTCCCCCTTTCTTCAATCCAGTTACCAGCTGCCATCCTACTTCAAAATTAAATTGATGCGCTGATCTTCCATCGGTGTTAATACTGTTTAGATGACTAGATCTGGGGTTGGGTTTAATCAAATTTCTAGACAAGAGCTTCATAAAGAGTTTTGGTAGGAGTGGTTCCTTTGAAACCAACTAGAGGCCAAAGTAAATGCATTTTACCTTCAAAAATATTAAAGGCAGTTTCTGTAAGCAAAGTTTGGATCCTGGACTACAAATACATAAGACACTATAGTTCTGTAAGGAAGGAGGCTTGTACCATGGGGGGCTTTGGTCTGCAAACTTAATAGACAAGGAAATCAATTTCTCTGCCATATTATTCTCCAATGCTTATGATGTATTTTGGCAATGTGCAAGACATAAATATCACAAAATATATTGATCCACATTTTTTTTAATCTCTACTAAAGCAGATAGTATTAGAAAAAAGTCAATATTATGACAGACAGCTTAAAACTTTCAGACTTTTAACAGAAATATAAATTTCCTGACTGTATACTTTCACAATTTCATAACACTCAGTTGGCAGCAGCTACAAATCTATCTAACTGAGACTGTTACTATGACTGCACAGAAACAAAAATTAACCCTTTTATAGTAAAGAAACTTTACTCTAAATTTATTAAAACTCACTTTGTAATCAGTGGGTGATATCAATAGCAACAACAGGAAATTTCAGGCTAAGGTCTGGCAATTCTGTGTAGCAGCAAGCAGTTCCCAGTAAAAGCATTTGTAAAATGAACTTGGTTCTTACTTGGTGTGGTCTGGAGAGGAACAATCTCAGAGAAAACAATCTGCTTGGACTATACCTGAGCAAAACTGCTACTTTTGTTTCCTACCCAAATGTATTAATGAAAAAAACACACTGAAAGTTGACAAAATGTCTTGTTCTGTCAAAATATTTTTTCCAAATTCTGGTTCCTTAGACACTGAATTTGGTAAATATTATTTTGAAATGTCACAGCAAAATGAAAAATTGAAACATATGGTTTAAGAATGTCAAAACAAAATCTATTTTATTTTCTGTTGTCAAAACAAAAATCTATTTTATTTTCTTTTACCAAACATTATTCTTACTTTGGTTAGTATCAGCCTCAAAAGGCATTGAAATTATTTTGAGTATGGAGCCTGAAATGGAGTTTTGTGAAAAACTTTAGCTTCACTAACTGTTTAAATAAATCTACTTAGCCAGTCTGTTTTTCTGTATTGCGTGTTCTCTCAGCCAGGAAAATCTCCATGATGTTTATTTTCTGTGCCAGTCTCTGCATGTCATGAAGCATATGCTGTAGGAGACTGACTGCATCTCAGACTGACAGCTGCTCTGCTCTTCCAGTTCTCTGTCACCAAGGAAGAGAGCTTCCATTTAGCAAAGAAATTCTGCAGTAATGTGTTTGGACACTTGCCTTTAGAACTTAACCATTATAAACTCCAGGGTTCCGTTTGCCTGAAATCAGGATCCTGATTTCCTAATAGGCTTCTCTGCCAACTTTTATGGAGGTAAAAAATTCAGGATCCTGATTTCCTAATAGGCTTCTCTGCCAACTTTTATGGAGGTAAAAAATTCTTATCCATATTAATCTCAATTCTTCTGGGAAACTGTATCCTCTGCCACTCAACTTATAAATCAATTCCTTCCACTCATTTTACTTGCAATCCTTCTGGCAAAGCAGGAGCTGCAGAGATCACACTCTGTTAGAACACACATGAACACGATCAGATTCTTTACTTGACATCACTCAGCCCATTCAGGGGGAATTCTTGATGAACCATTTCTGCCTCACCAGAATTGTAGAATGGGCTGAAGCAGAGCAGGGCATCTTACAGGTGACCTACTGACAGCCCTCTACACAGGTTCATATTACTTAATATTTCATATGAACTCTGAATTGCAGGTGTTACAGTGCCGTGATTGCAGCAATTAAAACAATTAGGGTTGGAAGAGGTGTCATTAAGTTATTAAAATACACGGTGTTTGTTATTTGCAGAACACAGGGTTTTTGACAAGGTGAAAGAAGCGAGAGGGTAACACTGCAAAACATTAAAGTGACCAGTCAGATCAGAAGTCAGCAAGATGTCTCTTGGGAGAACTGTAAAATTGTTACCATATAAAACAGCGTAGAAACTTGTGGGCTTTCCTTTCTTTGACTGCTTTAAAAATTATTTTTGTGAATGTATTACATTAGAATCACACCCTTAGATGTTTGTATAGGTCACAACAAATGCATGGCAAGTGAAACAAAACATTCTCTTTACTAAGCCAAGATCTTCATCATGACATTTCCTGGACTGGGAAGGTAACCCAAAGAATTCAAACACAAGTGGTTATCAGAAACCATCAGGTAAAACAAAGTGCTGTAATGTGGCTTTTTCTCTGCTATGAGGTGACACTAGATATGGCTTCCAAGAATCAAGATAAAAAAGAAAAAGCATATATACTGGTATCAATATGACAAATGAGGAAGAACATCATTGCAGAACATCTCAGCACACAATTAGTCTAATTAGTGCCTAATTTTTTCAGTGATCTTAAGTCCTCTCCTCTGGAAGCTCTATCAGCTTTCTGACCTTTAGGATATAAGATTATAATCCTGCTTCTTTTTTTTTTTTTTTTTTAATTATTATTCCCTTTTGTTGTCCTGGTTGCATTCTCCTGTGGTGATCCAAGTAAATTTTTTGCCACAGATTGGAAATTACCATCAGTAACCCTTGTGTTTCTGCCTGTGCACTGCACATCTGGAAATACATTCTCCATGCTTGTGCTGGGAATGAAAAGAAGTGGAAGCAGATATAACATTTCTGCCAAGATTTCTTGAGAAGAGTTCTGCAAATATATGTGGGTGACAATGAAAGAAGTTCAGAAGACCTTAGTTTGCTCAGCTGTCTAACTGGAATACAGATTTAGTATTTAACTTGGTTTGTTGGGGTTTTTTTGAGTCCTGGCCTGCTCTGAACATTCAGTGTATTCAGCCACCTCACTGCATCGACTATGAACTAAAAACTATGAAATTATAGACTGCTTACAGAAGCAAATACATCAATTTATCAATATTTTAATTTTGGTACAAAAAAGGATAAATATGTACTTTGAATAAAGGCAAAACAAATAAGGTATGTAGTCATAAGATTATTTGATTTGTTCTCTACAGGCTGCAATTCATTGATATTTACTTCTTCATAAATGGCTCTAAAGTACACAGAGGTTTTTTTCCAGGCTTCAGACTGACACATAAAACCTGCCTTTGCATAAAACTAACTCAGACTTCAGAATGCATTAGATGAACTCATGTTTTCCAAAGATTAAGTTAATACTTGTGAAAATTATTTTTAAAGAGATCAAATTGATCTGTAATTTTGTCCATGTTGATACAATGGATTTTTAATAAAATAGTAAGATGATAATAAATGAAGCTTAAACCTGGAAGAAGAAAGACAGTGATTTGAAAACTAGGAAACAGTTTGGTTTGCAAATCAATTCTCCTCCCGCTGAAATAAACAGGGTTCTGCCATTGTATTCACTGAAAATAGGATTCTACTGCTTATTTGGGAGTAATATTGTGAGATTCTTATGAATTATAGAGAAAGAAAAACTATTTGGAAGATACTATTAAGTTTCATTCAAGAATTCAAGATGCTTCATTATGAAACATGTATGTGTGTATATATCTAATGAATATATGAGTAAGATTGATTTACATGATAATATGAAGACAAATATTTGAATGGACAGAAACAGAAAGAAACCAATCAGGGTATATTAGGTCTTGCAACTGATTCTATTCTGGGTTGGAGTTTTGGCAGTTACTGATTATTTCGGACTCAAAAGTTGTGGCCTCCACTGTCCTTTTCCTGCTGGTCATGCTGCATAACAATTGCTACAATAGCAGTATGGAAGCTTATCATTTATATTCAGCACAGTTTTCTATAGGTGTACAAGTTTAATGTCTATGGTACGTATTTCTGGGTACTATTCTTTGCTCACTAGTTTCAGACTATGAGTACTTGCCTTTTTACAGTAATGTTCATCGTTTGACAGCTTCAAAAACTGTTCATGCAAATAAAGCAAACGGGTTTTGGCTTTTGACGTCAAGTGATACAACTGCTCTTATGATTAGCACAGACTTTCAGCCCTGTTGCCTGTCAAAAATGCAAATACTTTTCCTTATACTGCCACATTAAAAGCTCCTCTGTACATTACAATGCAACCCAAACCCAAGCCAATCAAAAATGGTCACAGTTCAGAGGAAGAATCAATGTGATCTGGAAAAGAAATTCCATGTTGGAATTTCAACCATTCTTTGACAGGAGCAGTGAAAACTTCTCTAATTCAAAAAGAATTCCTCCTTCCACATCCTTAGGAACACATGGAATTGCTGGAAAAAAATACCATATTGCCTTCTGAGAGGCATCTGACATTTCAGTTGAATGTCTTGGGGTGGGCTAATGCTGATGTATCTGTGGGACAAGAGGGACCATAAATGCCTCTCATGTCTATCAAACATCACAAACTTCTATAGCAAGAGTAGAGGAAGGACCTGGTATCTCATGAGCCTCTCAGTCCAGTAAATAAAGTTTTGTGGCAGTCCCAAAATTCTTCCCTCGGCCAAACGCACGGCAAGAGAGCACCTGACACAGCAGCTGAGAGAATGAGACTGCTCTGAGATGAGAGGGAAAATCGGTATTTTACAGCTACTGCCCGTGCCATCACGTACGCAGCCAAGTGCATTTTGTGACGCTGGAATGTGCTAATAAAAAAAAATGTTTGCAAACTGCAGCAGTTCCTGAGGACCTCAAGAAGACGCTGTCAAGACAGCATGTATTAAGAAATATGACCATGATAATGAAAGACCCAAAGCAGAAAATGACATCCTTTCAACTACTGGAAACCCTTTTCTCCTTTAGAAGATGAATCAATTTTCAATTTAGGTTGGTTTTTCTTTTTTTTTTTTCAGTACAGTTTCTGAGTATGCTATATTGAATAATGCTAGAATAAAAAATTGTGTCTGAAAAGAATTAAATGGTCTATCTTTACCTTGAGGTGCAATTTTCTACTGAATTGAGGTTCTTAAGATAAACTTTAATCTCTCAACTCTTTATTTGTCATTGACAAGGAAAAGCAAGGAAAGAACAATAAATCCCTCTTTGTAGATGTAGGATAAAATGAAACTACTCCAGCATTCACCTTACACTACCAAAGAGGAACTTCAGTTCCTTAGGACTCATTTGCAGGACCTGTCCCCCCTACTTATCATGTATTTGTCTAAAATTAATTTTTAGGCTAGCTTAGAAAAATGCTTCCTACATGAAAGATATTAAAAACCTTGTCTCGACTGTACAAGGAGCACTAACAGTTTTTTATTTCTTTATCTGATATAGTGTTAAAAAGAATGCTTCAGAGATACTTGGGTGGATATTTACAAAGACAAATCTGCACTGTAACCTCTAAATGCACGTTTGCCTCATGCAGAGGGCAGACAGAGTGCATAAACACCCCGTTTGTTAGGCTGTGAGCAGGTGTGAGTATGTGGGTACTCACAGTTTCCATTATCAAAATATCCCACAGTCATTGATGGCAGTTCTTGCCTATCAAGCAGAACAGCACCCTCAGCTTGCAGGCAAGGAAATGGAGCCTGAGATTACATGTGATTTACTCAAGGTCAGAGAGGAAATCTGCATTAATGTTTGAACTCAAATGTTTTGAACCCTAAAATCCAGCTAATTCAACCATTATACCATCCTTTATCTATGCAGGCTATAAAGTTGAGCACATCCCCACGGAGCTTTCTGAATTAGAGTGAGAACCCTCGATCTCTTGCATGCACATATGATGCAGGAAAAAACTGTAAGGAAAGTGGATTGATGAGAATGAAATATTTAACTGTGCACTCAGGCACATCAAATGTTATTGTTTACATACAAGCCAAAACCCCTCAAACAAAAGAAACTTAAAAAAAAAAAAAACCAACAGACTCTCCATACTCAACAGACTCATGACAAGACTCCATCAAATTCTGCAGGTTTGGGACAGGGACTGAGTGGATTCTCTAAGGAGAATTACAACTCAGCTAACAATTAAAGCAAACACCTCTAGGAAATAAATTGCAATGTCCTTGTGATCTATCCAATTTTATCAAGCCTGTGAATTTCTTTCTTACTAGGTTGAGATGAATCAGGACCTTGAGGAAAACATAGGGTTTTTTACAGTGTATTTAGCTACATCTCTGTCTTCAATTCTCGGTTCCCTCAGTTTTCTTGCAGTTTTAGCAAAAAGGGTAATTTTCCCTACTCAGTACTTTACTGGCCAACCAACCCCCAGATAATTTCTCTGTAAATCTGCCCAAATTCTACAGAGATGTTTTGCTTTCCTGGACTCTGTGGCCAGATTCTTATTTTTACTGATATTTTCCATCACCAGCTATCATGGAAAAAACATAAGGCTGGAGAAAACACTCCCTTTGCCTTTGTGGAAAATCTTAAATATGCCTCTAATGCCTCTGGCTTGAACCTCAGAACTCTGTTGTAGGACTTGTGATGTTTTTCCACCCTTGAAGGAACTCGAGCCAGGTTCCTTCCAGCCCAGCAGTGCTGCCAGAGCGGGGAGCAGGATGTCACAGCAGACATCCAGTGGAGAGGATCAGCAGGATGTCACAGCAGACATCCAGTGGAGAGGATCAGCACTGACACTCCTGGATTCTGCACAGGAACACTTTTCTGACCAATGCACAAACCCCAAGCTTTCACAGCAGAAAGTTGTGCATTTCATTCTGTTTCTCACTCTATTCCTCTGCAGAGTGCCAAACTGAAAGGGCCTGCAGCAGATGGATCACTGACAGAGTTACAGGGACCATTTAATTAGATGGTGCCCATTAGGGCAGCATTCAGGAGCCTGAAACTTCACAGCTGGATTTGCATTACACAGAAACATGGAATATGTCAATGAATTGGCGTCTTTATTACCTGTTGATGTAGAATGAATAAATTTATTGAAAAAATATACTCATCTTTAAAAGTATCTGTTTCAGTCTTTTGTTAAATGTTAAAAAAAAAAAAAAAATTGATATTACCTTTCAGGCTAAGTCCAAGCACCTTTCAGTCCATCTGATCTCAGAAACAGAGGCAGTCATGGAGATTTTAACACTGTAATTGGTGTTGCCTTATAGAAGCACCTGGGACCTACTCTTTCAATTTAGACATCTTTTTTGTACATTGATAATAATTTAATTCCATTAAAAAGGGGCTGTTTATTACTTAATTTTTACTCTAGCACGTGACAGAAAAACGGGGGTCTTTGCCAAATTAATTATGATTTCTTATCTTGCATCCCAACAAATTACCAGTGCATGTAAGGGCCTCAGTCTGGTTTCTAACAAACAGAAGACACAAAGCCATTGTTAGAGGGAAGAAAAGGAGATTGTGAGACAGGTGCTCTATAAAGGATGTCAAATGTCTGTATAGAGCACAAAGCATTCTAATATGTTAAGGCCAAGAACAGTGCCTTCAAGTAATCAGCCAACACCAAAACTGAAAAGGTCATCAGTTAGAAGTATTGCATGTATTTTATCATCTTTCTCTGAGAAAGAAGTGGGAGAGAACTACTTCAGGAATTGTGTTAAAACCATCACTCAATCTATTACAAAAACTATTGATGCAGTAATGTGTCATTAGTGGCAATTAGTGAGAGGTTAAATGCTGCATGGTACAGTGATATTGTGCATTAATTTGAAACCACTCATGAGAAAGAAAATTCTTGTGAAATTAGGTTAGTATTTCAGAATAACCAGTCACTCCTTGAAAATAAGAGGTGGTTGAAAAGACTCCTTGAAAAGAAGAGGCATACTTTTGGTGATTTTATTTCTTTTTTACCAATCCAATTTTATATTTTGTATGTTCAAGCTTGCGAAATAGAGTGGAAGCAGACTTGCAAGAGACACTCCAGTGACCTAGGAGAGAAAAGGAAGGGCAATTCACTCTGAGACAAGTGCATGGGTGACCAGAGTAAGACTGAAATAATGAATTGGGATCTGACTCATGAAAGTCTTCAAGCAGATGTCTTTTATTGCGCTCAAGCAGATGTCTTTTATTTCCATTCTGTACCTGTAAAGGAGGGTAGGTAGTAAAAATAATCTGAAACAAATACTATAAGATGCTGAGGGCTGTGCACATACCTAAATAGAGACTGCAAGTAGAAAATGCCTGTAAACATACTTCAGAGGATCTTTCATTCTGAGCAGAGAAGGGTGTGAAGTGAGAACTGCAGCCCTTGGGATGGGGAGAGCTGCAGATTTTAGCAGACTGATGCAGTGATGTCCTGCAGTCTGTCTGCAGAGCAGACTGACTGCCACAGTTCAGTCCAGCCCTGCACAGGGACATGGAACAGCCCTCATGGGTCTGATAAAGGCACCTCCAGTCCAGCACTTTGGTCCAAATGCTGGCCAAGGAGTGGATATCTGTGAAACAAATAGACAACAATATTTTTCACAGCATGCCCATCCACAAACTTGAACTGAAGTTTTGTAAACAGAATGATGAATCTGAATGATGAGCAAATGACGCCTGTTCAGACCTAACAAGGCTGTTGTCACTGTTCCTTGCTGAAAAAGGAGTGCAGGGCTGTTAGCCCAAGGTGAACCTAAAATGGGCCTAACCTTGGCCCAGGATGTTACTCCAGCACTGGGGAAGTTCACCAGAACAGCACCAAGGTCTCACAGAACTAACTCAGCTCTAATGTAACTGCACATGGCAATAATCTCCATGTATCACATCCTAGCTTGTAAAACAGGGACAATACTAATACTGTCCCCAACTTATATGAGGTGCCTCAATGTCAGAAATTACAAAGAAATGAGGGAAATTGGATTTTTTTTTTTTTCGGTTGTATAAATAAGGTAAATAATCCTTTAAGAGGGTTATAAAATTCAAGTGATGAATCATGTCATGGACCTGCTTCAGCTACATTCCATCTGCTGATCTGCCTCCCTTTGCAGCTTGGAACAGGTCACGCCAGAATACCTCAAAAAGATGAACAAACCCCCAGCTGTCATCAGCTGAGAGAAGACTTTCTACTTTGAACTCCTTGTTTAGAATTTCCCCACTAGTGTTCCAAGAACAGCTATTTTACATTTTACGGCAATATTGAAGACTGCAAAGTTAGAAAGGTGCCCCACCCACCAAAAATATATTATGTGTCACATGAAGAAGACACGTTTTATTGGATGGCTAATAATGTGCTAAAGGTTCTGTAATTCATGAGTAATTTGCTTATCAAAACTGAAAGGTCACAAGATATTTGCTGTTTCACATATAACCTGTGCCAACTATATGTAAATATAGATGTATGCACAAAGTGAGGAAATATCTGGGCTATGTCCTGTGTGACAAGGCTGCTTTTTCAGGATAGTCTGCATAAAACTTTCTGCTAGAGCTTATTTGAGTGATGTGAGTGGGATCCAAGGCTGGAATAAAGAAAACTACATTTGTATAAATTCCTTGGCTACCCTGATTGTGTGCAGGACATTTAAGGCAGGATTTAATTGAAGATCTTTACAAAAAACCCAACCAAACTACCACTCAGAGCTTAAAATATATAAGCCAATTAAAGAACATTTTATACTCATATATATATATATATATATGTATGTATGTATATATATATATATATATATATATATATACATACATATATGGGACCTACAAGTCTGGTACTTGCAGAAACATGTCAATGCCCAAACTAAGATGCCAGGAAAATGTTTTCCAGGCTTTTGAAATTTTCCAAGAATTCTGTTGAGAATTCATCTTGTTCCTTATTAGTTTACAACTTCATTAATTATGCTACTATTTAGGTCCAGCAGCAATCCATAACATTTAGCTCCTTTGAAAAAAACACATATTATCCTTTAAAAATACATATATATGAATTTATCTTTGTGACTTCTATTGGGTTTGTAGGTTTTCATCATTTTTGTCCACAAATTCTGAATTCAAAGTTATTCACTTATTTATTACAACATATTTTTCAAGTTTCAAAATTTGGTGTATTTTCTTCAGACTTGACAATATCAAGCACTACCACCTTTACACCAGTTGCCAAACCCCTCTGCCATCCATATACTGCCAAATATAAAAGAGGTACATAAACATGGAAGATGAAAATGAAATGGGAACAGATGGGCCCATCTGCAATTATACCTCTGAAAAGACTGAGAGCCTCACAGAGATTTATAAACCTTCTGGAGTCCAGACATTTGGTGATCTCATAAAATGATCCTGAAAGTGTTTTAAATAAGTAATTGAAAATAACAATTTTATGTGAAATAAAGGAAACTTCTCAAATCAACACTGTACCAACAAAGAGAAAACAATTAGGAGCTCAAAAGCTTTTGCAAGTGTACACAACTCGAGTAAGCAAATGGAGGATTCCAGGAAAGGTGCTCTTCCCCCTAGGATTTCAGCCAAGCAAAAAAGAAATTTTTAAACAAATGTGATAAGATGACTTGACTGACAACAATTCTGATGTGGCTGATCAGCTCTGCCATTAGGATGTGTCAGTTATCAGTTTTTCTCTATAAGAAGGGACATGACTTTTATTGGTCTGGTAAACCTGCTCCATCAAATCTATGAGGCTCTTCCCTTTTTGGACTAAATGAAACTGAGCAAGTGTTCTGCCATCCTCCTTCTCTGCTTCTCCCATTAACTCTTGGTTTTGCTTCTGGATGTGTTAAAGAAGCAGTAATGCATGAGGTGCTTATCTATTATATGTTCAACTCCTTGGTGAGGAAGAAACTAGACTTAATGGCATTAACAATCCAGGGAATATCTCCAGCTTATCTCCCCACTTTCAGCAAATTTTAGGGCACTGATTTTCTACAGCCTGCTCAATTGTAATGGCTTTCTTTCTAAAATGTCTCTTTTTCTCAGTAGGATGTCAAACAGCCTAGACAGGGATGACTTCTGCTTGTAGAGTGTTGGCCATGAAATAAGAACAGAAGTATTAAATAATATAATTTGTATAAACTGAATTTAAAATAGCAAGCTGAAATTTCATACAGCAAGGACTGATATCCCTAAGGCAGTCATGGGTAATGGATTGATTCACAAAAATCCCAGCCAATTTGCTAGGAATCCAAAAAGAAAATTAAAGCCTATGCCTTTGAACACTACGAGCAGAAACAGCTGAACTGAAAAAATTCCAGGAAATTTCATCAGCTGGGTTCTAAACTGTGTGAGATGTAGGAAATGCTCAAAATGGAATTGCTCCAAGGACAGAGGTCAGAAAACATCCAAGCAATAAGCCTGAAACATTTTCAAGCAATAGAAAAAAAATATTTTGAGAAGGAAATTTTCTAGGAAATATGACTAAAAAAACCTGCCACACCAGCTGTCAATAAATGGTAACAGAGAGACCACAGGTTTACCCAGTCATAACATTTGCAGCAGCACATTTCCATGTTTTTCCCAGCATTAACTGAAGCTTTGACCTCAAAGTCATTGAAAAACCTTGAGAGATTTTGTAAGGAAAAGAAAAAGAAAAAAAACCAGGACCCAAACCTCAGCACCAGCAAGGGAAAATGAGAGAAGGAACTACCCTGCTGTGAAACAATGACTTACATCCAATTTCTCCAGAACTGCTTTTTCATTCAGCCATGGAAAGAACTTTTCGGGCTAAAAAAACCAAATTAACTTAGCCTGCAAGAAATAGCACTTGAAAGTGAAAGAAAAGGTTACAGGTTTTCACAAGTCAGCTTCTAAAACTTGTTCTGAGAGACAGAGTCAATGCCTGTGCATTGGTTTTGCTTTGTTCTTTCCCATTAAGTTACTGGTGGAGAGGACTGGGTTTTCTGAAAACAACTTGAAAAGAAGTCCAGTATTAGCTGCATGCAGTGGTTTTGAAAGCCTGTGTTCATCAGCCTTCTGGGATAAGAATTCCACAGAAATTTATAAAACAATGTAAGATGTAGAACAACACAGTAAATAATCATTATTTGTTTCTCCTCATCTGTTTTAATTCTGTAAATATAATTCTCATTGCGTCAGGCTTAGTGTCCGTGCTGCAAGCTGGGTTCCATTTCAAGGTGTTCTCAGATGAACAGCAATGCTTCCAATTCAACAAGAGAAACACAATGTCAAATGCCACACTGTCCTTTTTTCCTGAATAGAAACCAGAGCAACATCAGTCCATTATGACATGGTGAAAATAAACCCCACCATTTTGGTCTGAAACCAATAAACTCAACTGATTTTTGTATTTTTGCTGCCATTTAAAATTGCATATAAGTAAAGACAGGAAAGTCTCCTTCCAGAAAACTGTTTTGTTGTGATAATTTTCAAATTTCCTCTGCAATTTTATGTCTATTTCGGCCTTATTTTCAGTTCAGGTATTTTGGAAAAGGGACCAATGAAGTTCATCTAAGTTTCAATACCCATCTCATAAAATATATGATTATCTGGGGAGAAAGAGTAGAATAAGGAGGTGACACAGCATAGGGAACTTACAAGAAATTCAATTATCATAATCTATTTTCATGATAATTTGGTTAATTTCTTAGAGAGAGACATTTAGATCTGAAAAGGTATAAAAGAACCAAGAGAGAAAGTCTGGAAATTGAAGCACCATCTAAAAAATGCTACATACTTTTAACTTGAATATATAAACATTTTTAGAATATTTTAGCAAAAGGAATAGACTTTTCAGAACTTCAAATTTTTAATTCTTAACTTCTAGGTGGATGTTATAAGACTGATACCAGAAGTATTTAACCTCTAATATAATAAAAGACAGACTCAACGATTACAGCAGACTCTAAAGCTCGAAAGTGATGAATTTGTTAGGAGAAATGATTTTGGGATTAGTTCAGGGAGTAAAGTTGTAGTGCAAAATAGTGAAAAATGTACCTACTTCATCTCGAATCAGCTGTAGGTGTGAAAAATTACTTGTTCCTCTTGGCAATATTTTAAGTAAATATTTTGGTAGATACGCAGAATTTGCACCCATTGTTTTTTTCTCTGTTTTATCAGCAGTGGCGAGGTTCCAATCTTGTTCTCTTCCCAGCACTTCTGCCATCTCTCACTCGGTACAGATTTCCTTTCCTGCCCCCTTCACTTGGGCTCCCCAGAACAAAACTGCCAACCAGTTCACTAAACCCTGGCAAACCACGCTGTGATCTAAACATTTTTATTTCTAAATCATGCAGGGAGCCTTGCATGCAGCATTCATTTGCAGCAATGAAAATACTATAAAGTTGCACAGCTGTTTGAGCTCTGAGGTCATTCAAAGCACAGTGGAATTAAAATTACTCTCTGCCACAAAACCCTCCGGTAACTGAGGTATGGAAAACTGAGAGGAAATTGAAAAGATGGAAATGCGTGGGGTATTTAGGGCTGAGGTTATCACCTCAATTACACAGAGCAGTAGAACAAAATGAACATAGATAGATAAGGTCAAAATGTAGTTTGATATTTCTGTGCAGCTTAAGGAACAAAGAAAAAGGATTTACTTGAATTTTTTTCCTTCCAATTCTCTATAAAGTATTCTCTCCCAAATAACCAGACAATAAGGTTTAGCAGCTGGAGGTGTGGGAATATATATAAATGCACTTCAAGGTGCTACAGCTTCCCTGCCACCAGCAGTGCCTCTACACAGCCTGCAGGAAACATTAATTTTCTCTTAAACACACACATACACACACTTACATATCCTGCATATTAAATGTATAAACCTCATTTTAATTGCATTTTTACATGCAACTTTTCCCCACACGGAAGGTAAAACCTCTTTGGAGGTCAAGGAAGACTGGTGAAGGGTCAGAAAAGGCTGGAATGATTCTGCTCCTGCTGCCATTGGCATATGGCAAATCTGCTCCGCCTGGATAAAAAGAAGGTCTCTGTACCACGTCACCTGAAGGATCACAGTGTTCTCTCACCAGTGCTGCTGACACCTTTCCATGCAATGCCATGAGCCAGAGATCCAGTAAATTGGAGTACCAGAAGATTTCCTCCTTTCTCACATCCATCAGTGCACTGCTCACTGGTTTGCCCTCTTTCTTAAAGTAAATACAGCCCCGATTCTCTCTTCTTTTCCCTTTGCAGAACACGTGTCCTTCAGCTCAGGAAAGGAAATGAGAAGGTTATCTTCCGAGCCCGGCACACAACAGGCCAGCCTGTCTAACTTACAAGGTCAGAAGACTCAAAAAGTGAGGTTTTTCTTCTCTTTTCAAGCGAAATGGAGTGATAAGTGCTTACTCGATTAAACCAGCGGATAAGAACACCTATTGTAATTCTTTCCTCTCTTTTCATTTCTTCCTTTGGCTCCAAGAGATAAGAATGGAGAACTTTTAGCCTGGCATTGATCCAAGCTTTGAAAGGACTTGCTGATCATGGATAATGTTCTTATTCAAATGAGCAGTCCCCTTGAAGCAAACACTAATGTTGCCTGATCATAATGAACAGGATTTAATCCTATATTTTAAATGATTTTTTATCACATGAAAGTATATTTATATATTCCTGTCTCTAATCTGACTGGATTTTACCATTGACTTCTGCTAAAGAAGAATCTACACCACATGAAGCCATCAAGTTAGATCACAGTTAAATATCTTCCCCTTAAAAGAATGCTTCCATAAGGAAAATATAAACAGTCACAATAAAGGACAAGAAAATTAGGAATTTCAAATGTCATACTAAATATATTTGTATTTATAGAGTAATTAAAAATTTATACACAAAATACAAATTTATTTAAATTCTGCCTCTAAATTGTCTCCTTTACAACAAAAGGTCCCAGCACACTTAGCAATTTCATATACACAAACAATTTCAACATCTTTCCTTTCCTTAAAGTTTTCAAATTCTAAAATAAGCCTTCTGAGATGGGAGAGCCATCAGAAGAGTACAAGGCATTCACAGGGTTGATGAACAATGTATTTATACAGAGATATAAGATTTGTTTATTTTCTATTCTTTCCCTAATAATTCCTAGAAGGTGATTTTTTCTGGACACTCACCAAACACCGAGTGATGCTTTTCACACTCACTATCTATAACTGTCAAAAGGTCTTGCTCTTGACACTTTAAAATCCCACAGATCATAATTTTATATGTGGAGCTCAAGCTGTTTTCTTCCCCTGTGTCACTTTACATTTATCTACACTGAATTTCACCATTTTAGTGCCCAGTCACTAGTCTTAGGAAATCCCTCTGTAATTATTCTTGATCATTCTACCTTAAAACTCTAATAACAGTAAATAACACCACATCACTGCTCATTCCGAGATCACTGACAAACATGTTGAAATATGGTAATACTTGCTTTTTTCCCAGTATAGAAATCAGAATCCAGAATTAGCAAGGGGGCAGAGTCTCTTGTAAATTTATCTACATCTTAAAGAGGAGATAGGAAACAATATAAATAATCACATTGTCTCTAGCTATAGAACAATACTGAGTTAAATATATGTTGATTTGTTACAAAACAAAATTAAATATTTTAAGACACTTGAAAGCTTTTTAAAATTTAGAAAGAGAAAGCAATCAAAAATAATTAACAAAAAACCCCCTCTTTTTCCAAAGGTACATCAAAAATTTGTTGCTTAAAATGAGTTCGAAATAATTCTGGGATAATTTAACAATTATTCCATATTTTTAGTTTCTTCATAATATGTAATTCAATTAAAGGCAATACAATTCACTGCCGATGCTGGAATAGCTGGATCTGTATTCTGGTATTGGCTCAAAAAATTTTGATCAATGCAAAATAGTTCCTATTTCTTTACTAGAATACTCACTTTTAGCCCTGTGCACATATCCTGCAGCTGCAATGCTACTGGGTGTTCATTTGGCACATTTGATTTAAGATAAATAAATGATAACTTGCCAGTATAACACACAATGTGTGCTTGTGTGACTGCATATACAAATACTTCTAATGCTCCTTGGAAATTAGGATATAAGCAAGTTTGGACTTGAGTAAGACCATATGTATCCTAGTTGACAGTTTGTTTTTTTGTCTTTCACACAAATCTTCTCAGAAAAATTCAGTCAAAGCTCTTTAAATGAGAAATGCAAGTTCATTTATAAAAATCTGAGTCATTATACAGTTTAAAAAAAGAGGGAATGACATTGCAAGGGGCAGCTGAGAATTTTTTCCATGAATACACTATTATTGATAAGCAAAAACCCCCAGCCTTTCGTAAAGCTTGAATATATGAGAGGAGTAAAATGCTGGATTATTCAAAGTTGAAGAGTTCATTGGTTCAGCTTTCTCAAAATGATGGTGCTTTTGATGAGTAAGGCACAACTGCTGACAATTTATTGACAAAATCATTGTTTATTCCTAACCTAAGGAAATAATTCAATAACAAACCACATGAAATTATTTATTCATAGCAGGAGCTGATGAAAATTATTCTCATTATACCTAAATATGATTTTAAATCTTTTATTCAATATATTTGATAGGAGTTTGAACCTTTTTCCTAGTCAACAATTATAAAAATTTTCCCATACAAGTGAGATTCCATAATTAGCAGAATTAGCTCCTTGGGTAGTTTTTAAAGTTATCTTACACAGTTCCTGAAGTCAGCTAAGGATTCAGAGGTGCCAGCCTGAAAAGCACTCGAGTCCTTGAGTCAGCACCTGTGACTGTAGCTAGTCCTGGTCAGAGCTGAGGAAAAGCCAGGGCAGCAACAGCTCCAATGTCCATCCCTCCCCACAGGATCTTAAAAACTCACAAATGGCTGAAGTTCAACATTCTTAACACGAGAACAAAATGAAGCAACCCCACTGGATATAAAGATATAAAAAGTATTTTATGTGATGACAGGTCATACACCCTAAAGCTGAGTAAGGTTATGAATATAAAATATACTTAGTGTGAACTTCAAATCCTTTGCTAGAAGGTAAAAATGAGACAAAAATGGAGCTGATGACATTTCGGTCAGACGAGATGGGAATGGGATAGCAGCTTTGAAAGTTGAGAGATAACTCAAGGAATGAAGAAGAGCCTGGTATAACACAGTATTTCAAATACAGATTATTTTCAGAGCTGAATCAGGCTTTAAAGATACAAAAGTAACTACAAACCTTTCTTATCTTTCATAGAAAACAATCCCTTCTTAGTCTGTGAGGCTGTGAATGCAGGTCTTTGCATTTCCTTTTATTGAAATTCAGGAAATTCGAGGTGTATTGACAATGATTTGGCAGGTTGGGTATAGAAGTCTCAGCACACATGATTTTGGAGCAGCTCAGCTCAAGGTGCACTTTGCTGAGCAGCCCAGCAGTGCCTGTCCTGTGCACCCACCCAGGAGTGCCACCGTCCCTCTCTCTTGGCAGGAAGCCTGTCATGGAAAAATCTTGGAAGTAGCCCTGACTTTCCCAACAAATCTTCTCTACCTGGTGTAAGCAACCCAACTAGTCAATAATTAGATGGAAGGAAATGGTTTTTCAGCATTATTACCAGGACTTAGAATTTCAACTAAAACCAGTGATTACCTGGTGGACATATCTATTTATATACACACATATTGTGTATTTACATACACAATAGACATATCTATTTATACACACACCGGTCAAATCAGCTCTGCAATAGTTACCAAGTAGCTCCTTTTGTCCACTAAAATCACCTTAAGGGGTGATCCTCAAATGAATATTTATGTCGTCCATATTAGATGTCCAGAACTGGATGTATAACAAGTAATTCCTACAAACAATGTGACCACATTTCAGGTTTTGCTGCTCTCAGTTTTACTGCTCTTCTTTCTTCCAAGAGAACATGCACCAATTCACACAACTGCTTCAAGAAATTTATCTATAACTTAAAACATAATTGAGCACTAAGAATATTTTTCCCTGCTGCTGACCTTCTAGTAAACTCTATCCATAACTGACTGGCATGTCTCTCTACTTGTAAATTCTAACAAAATATATGCTTCACCTGCTTTCTTTTTCTTTTGGAGCAGTTCCTTATAATAATTTGCCACGGGGGAAAAACAAAGAAACAAAAAATGATGGTTTATGTCCATTCAAAATACACAGTTTTGTAGAGGCAGTAAACAAGTGCATATCTGACCTTCTGCCTTACACAGCATGGAAACTAAAGTGATTTCCATGAAGACGAGCAGAAATCGAAGACCTCAACATCCAAAATAAATTTAATCATGTTCATTTCCCAGCCTGGTTTCTTCCAGACGTGTGTTCCACTGTTAACTGCTCTGGGTGCTGGGTCTGACTGAGGCCTCTCCTACAGCGGGGGCATTTTCAGAAATGTTCTCTTCCTTTCTGGTACCTGGTAAGAATTGATGCCAACATTCGGCTGCTCCCCCAGGGAAAGCACTGACAGGGCCTCTCTCCTCTGACTGATCAGCTGCTCTAATGCTGCTGAGATTAACTCAGCACACTGAGGGAACTTCCTTCTTTTAAACCCATCTGTAATCAGGCAACAGTTTCGAGAATTGTAGATAGACAGACATACATGAAAAATCCTCCACAGAAATGAAAAATTTGGTGAGCAATCTAAACTAGTGCTGCTTCTTTTACTTACACATTATACTGTACTCTGTATCAGCAGTTGCAAAACCGATTTCTTGAGTGTTAGAATTCCAAGCACTCTTTAAATACCTTTTTTTTTTACCTAAGAAGTCATTCAGAGCAAACAGAATTCCATTTCTCTGACAACCCAGAGTATGTCCTTAAGAAGATACATGTGTGGCTACACAAAAATGTGTGTAAACGTGTTTGCATTTAAATACACAATGATCTATTAAGAACTTCTATTTCCAAATCCTGTTGGAAGTCAGTCTCTAAACTTTCCACGACTTCATTTCCAGTAACTTCCCAATTTCTGCATTTACTGGTAAAGGCAGCATTCAATCATGTTGATATTGCACAGGTACTGCACTGTGCGTCAGACAGATGGATTAGCAGTGCACGCATATGAAAATATTAATGCAAAGAGTACTATTAAAGTTCACAGAAAAGAGTTTATATCTTTTTGTAAAACTGCATACTAAATACTCTTATAATGCACCACACATATAAAATCAATTTTAGCATTTATAAAGGTGTAAGAAAAGTAGAATGAGGCAATTTGAGCCGTAGAAACAGTAGAATAATTTGGCTACAAGGATCAAACCTTTGAAAGAAATATCAGCATTTAATATATGTGACACTGCAAGGATATCACGAACTGGTTTTTGTTGGTTTGTTTTTGTTTTTCTAATGAGGGCAGTAGGGCTGTAGTAGACAGAAAGGTTTTTCTGCTAATTTTCCTTGCTGTCATGCCTTGGTTGCAGCAATAGGAACTGCACTGATGTACCATGATACGCTTGACATCCTCATGTTAATAATTGGTGACTCTGCTCATTTTCCCCAAGGCCTACTGGGTGAATTCCCCGAGGTCAAGTTATTTTTATGGAGGCTCTCAGCAGGAGGGAGGGCTGTCCACACCCCCTTTGAAATGCACAGCGGGCTGGCACATCGCAGCTGCTTTCCCAGAGACCGGGACAATCATCAGCACTGCAGGGTCTTCTGAGAAATCAGGGGAGGACGCTTTAGCTCTCTCCAGAAGCCCAGGGAAAAGGTATCCAGTGCATGGACCTGAACCTCCACCCATCTTTTCTGCAGCCAAGGGAGTTCAGAAAAATGCCCAAGTCTAACCTGAATCTGGCATCTGTTAGAAAATAAAAATACTGACCAAGACACCAATGTCAGCCATGGTTTCTTTAATTTGAAAATAAACCAAGTGAAAAAAGGTCACTGAATACCTCACCAGCAGGACAAAGGGGGAAAGCTAAGAGCCAGGACTAGCTGAAATGTTTATTTAGTCCCAAAGACTCCTTCATATTGGTTATCTGTTCTATTGGTACATTATAGCCCTGGATTTGTTCTTAGCTGATGTACAGCTGGGCTGAGAGTTCGCATCTAACTTAGAGAAGCACCAGAGGTAGAAGTTAATGCATCAAGGTATCAGCAGTGCTTCTCTCTCGTGTGCCATGGCCATGGGAGCTTTAATAGGTCAGGTGGTGACTGTGGAGAAACTACAGCACACCCACCTCCCTCAGAAAGAAAAACAGAGAGAGGAAATAAAACAGCTGCATGTGTTCCCATGTGCACAAAGAAATGACCAGCCAATAAAGGAAATAAAAGCAAGAGTGATTATCCAAAGATTAGCATAATTTTCAGTTATAAATGAAACCATTGCAGTAACACTGACCCTGTTGAGTGGTTGGCTTTTTTTTTTTTAGTGAAATGATTTACAGTTCTTCAAAAAATGAAAATTTTGGAAAATACAGATTTACAGAACTCCTAAGTATCAGTGGATGCTGATATTGGCTCTACAACTCTTGGTAGTTTTTAATTATTCCTAAGTTATCATTTTCAAAGGAAACTACACTTATTTAGAGAATTTATTATTTTTACTCAAAACTTAATCTCTAGGCACAGGCATTTCCTTTTCCCTCTGTCCTACATCACTTTGTTCCCGCCTCCTTCAGAGGGTCTTTGTATTTTAGAGCATATCTGAAAGCTCATTGGCTATTCTGTTTACAAAGTTATTTTGCAGAGCTCTAATTACTAATGTATTTAGCATTCTGAGATGACAGTTTGAGCCTTCTGACAAATTATTAATCATGGATATGAGAAGCTCAAAAATAAGAAAACAAAAAGCTTATTTGTGGCCATGGGCTTGCTAATCTTTGTTATTCAGCAGTTATGTGTGTTGACAGAATACTGACACAAATCACGTAATGGGAAGATTTCTACATGAGAACATTTTTTCCTGGCTGACATGAAGGTTAGCAGGACCCCTCCTGCTACTCTGAACTGTGCACCAACTTCCCTTCAGCCCATTTTGTTGAAACAAAAAATCAGTGTCAGCTTACTTTACCCACTGATCTGGCCTCATCTAATCTGTTTATTAGAACCCTCTAGGAGAAACTAAATTCTTGACGTCGTATTATTTAGCAAGAGAGTAGTAAATTTAATAAATTTAATGTACTTAAAAAAAACCCACCAAACTCACAACCCCAAGATCTAATAAACTTATGTAAGGAAAGCCCAGTTTTCTTATTCTCTCCCTTGATACTGAGCAAGGAGAACATAAAATTTCTGTATCTTTTCAGTCACTGTGCTGATCTTTTCAAACCTTAGGAAAATTTTACTTACAGGCAAAGAAAATAAATGTAAAGAAAGCAATTCCTAAACCACAATTATTTAATCTTACGTAATTCTCTGGCAAAAGAAATAGAGAAGGAGAAAAAGGAAAAGGGGAAATATGTTAAAATGAAACGACCTTTCCAGAAACTTGAAAGTTCTGTAGGCAATTGATGTTCAATTATAGTTTCCCAAATTGACTGTTCCACTACACCTTAAGAGCATTTTCTCCTGCCTGTATTTCCATCAATTGCTCATGAACATGTCAGTGAACAGGATTGTAAGCCTTATCCAAATTTCCAGTTCAGCACATTGACTGCTTCTCCTTAGAGCCTGAGCTTTCCGTCAAAGAGGAAAATCGAATCCGTTTGATACTATTAGTTCTTGCTAAATCCATTTGGGCTGTTTCTTATAGCCTTATCAGACTCATGAGTATCTGGTCATTGTTAACCTTTTTGCAAAGATGGAAGAGGGGATTAGAATCCCTCCTCCCTTGCATTTACTGCCTGATTAATCGAGACCCTGACTAATTTCACTCTTCCCTTTTTCACCTAATGTTTTTGCAGATTCTCTTCCTTTCTTTAACCCTAGTAAATATCAATGCACTCAGCATTTTATCCTGGCTGATTTTTTAACCTAGAGGGTTTTGATAGCCTTTTAGAGACAGCTGCTCTTTTTTCCATTTGTGTGTCTCCTTTTGTATTAAAGAAACCACGACACAGCCAAATTACCTTGCATTGCCTTCTTACATTCCCCTGCTTTTAGACAGTTGGCTCTTTTGCCACTACGACCAGAGTTAGTCAGGCTTGGATTCAGTTATCCAGACACTTTTGTATCATCAGTGAATCTTGGCTTGTCAATATTTCTAATAAAGTCCTTCTGCAGCACTGCCTGCTAACTCAGCAGCAGCAGTTTGAGCTGGGAGAGCTGCTGAGCCCACCACGCATTCCGAACAATGATAATTTCACCTGGGAAGCAATGCAATTTGTGACATTTTCAATTCTCACTAAAAGCACAGGCACATTATGATACTACCCGGAAATGAAAATTTAGATTTAAGAAGTGTGAGTCCTACTAAAAGCATATTACCGGCCCAGCTAATCACTTCAGTCAGGGCATTACTGGTGCTTTGCATGCAAACTCCAGACTAATTAACTGTCCCTGCCAGCTGCAGGTTTTGAACAAGGTACAAATACTATGTATTTTCTACTAATTTTAGCAATTTGGATTGCTATTGTTGAATAACTGCAAATCATCCAGGCCCTTGAAACCAGACAAGTAGTTGGCTACATACAGCAATGGCCCCTGCTAATTCCTGGTTTTTCATCTTTATTAATAATACAAAAGCTGCTGGGATGGACCAGGTGACCATTATCACCAGACACACATAGAGATGGACAATTCTGTGACAGGTGGTTTTATAGTCAGGATTTCAGATGACTAGGGGTAGTTAAACAAATATGTTCAGGAACATATGCTAGCTGTTATTTTAATGTAAACATTGTGAATATGTAAAACATATATTTGGTGTTCATAGACTGAAAACAGCAGACTCAGATGTAAAAAAGATATAAAGCAATTTAGTGTATTGAAGATGCTCTACTGCCTAGGGCTGCTAGGATGGGACTCAGTAGAGATGGTTTCTGTTATGCCAAGTTTTACACTGTAACCTGTTGTATTATTTCTTTCCACTCACTGACTTTGATTAAGGGAAAAGGATTACTTCTGCCTGTGAATATGAGCAGCACAGGATCTTTCATTCAAAATCAGGCCCTGATCCTAGAGAAGACAAAACAATAAAAAAACCCATCAAAAACATCTCCCCAGCCATACAAAAGTACCCATTCTATACAGCAATACAGCATTATTGGCTGTTTGCTGATAAAGCCGTGGTAGCTGCTGTGTAGCTACAATACACAATAAATAGGAGAAATCCAGTTATGACCACAGCAATACTTAAGCACTGCTGTAAATACACACCTTAGCTGAAGCACCTGCTTCTATCTGTGCTGTGTAGAAAAGCAACAATTACACTCATTTAATTGACCTGATCCAAGTGCAGTTCTGGAGCTAACACATACAAGATATCATCACCCCTTCTATTAGGGCAGTATTGACATTTGCAGGAATTGCTTTCTGAAGATTAAGATGAAACAAAGTTGGGATTGATTTAAGTATTCCAAAGGGTTTTATTCACCGGTTTTACAGTGTAGCAACTGTCATTTCTGAAAGTCATACGGATTTAAATTGATTTGAAATAGAGTTCTTATTTAATTATCTGGCACAATTGCAGTTTATGAAACTTACTGATTGCTGTGAGAGGCTCTCTGTGGCAAAAGCTTACAGCAAAGAGAGGAGGAAGTCAACAGATGAGAGGAGGATTGTTAACAGGCTGATGAAGAATGAAGACATATGAGGCTAAATCACCAAGGAGTGTTTTGAAGTTCTTGAGCATTTCCAGATTGGCTAAGGATTAAGAGCTTTATGCAAAAAATAGATTGAATAATTTCTAGGAAAATGAAATCATTTAGACTTCAAAGTGGAGCCAGCAAACTTAAAACCACAAAGCTGTAGAAGAAATTATGCTCTTTCAGAGCAACAATATCACAGCACTTTCAGAAAATGCAGAAGTCTAAACTTTCACACTCTCCTCAGAGCAGAGGGATTCAAAAATGCCTTCCTCAGTCTGTGACTGCAGCACACTGATGTGGTGGGCTCTGGTCCTGGCACCCTTTCTCCTGACTGCTTTTCACACGGGGCCATCAGTGGCACTGGGATAGTGAGAAAGTCACCCATGGCAGCACAGCCAAGGAAGCTTTCCTGTAAGGGTGTGTGGGAAGGGAAGAGTGGGACAGGCAGCACTGAGTGTGTTCATGGCTCTCCTCCCCAGGTTAACTGTTGGTGTCATCAATATTCTCAGTGATGATACTGTGCCTAATTCTGCCAATCTGCTCTGAAAGACCTCCTAAATTTTGAGCCTCTCAGTGTTTTAAATGACGTAAAACCTGGTTGGGTTTTTTTTCTGGGTAATACAAATCAGGCTCAGTCACAAGATGTTCAGCTTTGTCACAACTGAGGTAGCTTGGGACATACCAAAAAATTAAATGCTAAGAGTCTACAGAAACCCTTATGCCAAAAGAGAGTCTGGTGAAACTCTGGGGTAATGCAGCAGGTTGGTGGAATTTGCAGAATCACAGTTCTATAGCTGCTGGCTAAATTTCAGCCATCTTCAGATCATGCAGAAACACTTGCAGTTGGTTTTAAATGTTGTGACTGAGAGCTGAGCTCTAAAGAATACGTGGCACCAGTTTGTAAAATCACACCCGTATCCACAGGGACTGAATGCCCTTAGTGAGAAACATTAAATTGCTCACAAGTGCATTAGAGAGATCAGACATTCGTATCAAGAAAATCAAAAGTCTGATATGTTGCAGACCAGCTTCCAGATGGCCAAATCCTGCAGGATTTTTGAGGTCTGTAGGAATTTTACTGAGCCATTGCCTGCAGTATTTGGATCTGAAGAATTAAATGCATTTCTGGCTATGGAACAAAACTCTACTAAACTTTAAAGATACACTTGGCCAGCTGAAAATGTAAACTCAGAGGTCTGAGAAGTATCAAATTTGCTCTGGCAGTATTTGATTGTAGAAAAACAGCTCCACAAACCACGTGGCTGTGGTTGTTTTTGCTTGAGGCTATGTTGCCTCCTTCAAGTTTGAGGAGATAAGAAATAATTGCCATTTTTCAGCCATCACTGGAAGCAGTCCCTAATACATAAGACCATGGTATAGCTCCTAGTATTCAGATTGATGCTTAGTCCTGGAAAAAATAATGAATCCAACTGTGGCTCCCTTCAGCTATTCCTCATTATAAATGAGGGAACAGGAAAGATGCTGCTGCTTGCTGTTTGAAGGGATAAGATATTGGGTTTAACAGCATTATAGAGGACAAACTTTAATATCCTGTTATCTCTCTGTCTATTTCCAAAAGGAGGTGGAGGAATTGGGCTGAAAATGCCTTTCCAGATCAGTGTGGTAAACTTACCTCATTCTGTGAGTTTCACAGCAAAAATTTATACAAATTTATTTTCTAAAATCTGAGACACACGACTTGGGGAGCAAAGCACTGGAGGTGTTTGTTAGGCAAACTGAGGAGCTCCTTCAAAGAAATCACATTTCCCTCTGAGGAAAAACTAATAAGCAAATTAGGGATGCATTTTTACCACACTTCAAGTTACCGTGAGCAAGATAAAACATGTTCGTTTGACATTTTCGGACAAATTCAGAAAAAACATAAAGCAAACCAAACTGTATATCTAAAACAATTAAAATTTTGGAAAGATTAGTTTCCCTTTGATCACACAGTATTGCTTCAAGGACAGTTCAGCAGAAATGCTAAGATTTGGTTGAATTTGTAATGAAATTCTTCCATCTCTCCTTCCCATAGTTTGCAGTGAGCTAAATTACAAAGTACCCAACTTCAATGTAATTAAAATTATGCTCCACTTTGAGGAAATACTCATTGCAGAAACTGAGGTAAACTCAAGTTCTAAGATTTTTAACAAAGCCAAATAAGTTTGATATTTTCCAGAGTTGTTCTGCAAGGGTCAAATAAAATTACCTTTAGACCGTCTTAAGTTCATCCATCACTGGCAAAATAATATGGGCTTTTTCAGATCACTCTATTGCAACCACTCATAAATAAAGGGTACAGCTCTAAAATCTGCATCCCTTATATGCCCTCTGCAGTTTTATGCCTAAATTAAAAAGTCAGAATCTATTTCATATTGTCAAATGGATCTTTAGCAACTGGGATTTGTTTTCATATTGTTGTACCTAGTAAGCATAGTGAATACATGAGCTTTTTCACTAAATTAAATGAAAAGATTATTGCTTTTGCCCTAAGCAGACACTACAGAACATGCCCAGGAAGATAAATGTAGAAAGCAAAATACAGCAGAAGATTGAGTACTTGTCAAAACCAAATTGAAGGCAGTAGGCAGCAAATTGGATTTTCTTTTACAATAACATGCAGTTCACATTCTACTACTGTAATGAATATTATAATGTGTGCTTTCTAATATAATGTCTAGTGATGCATTTCTAGAACTATTTCTCTAAGCTTAAGGATATTCTTGTTATATCATGGCTCAGTACATAGTAATGATAAGTTTGTTCAGTTCACTGCATAGCCTTAAGGATATCTTCTTCTGAAGAAAGGAAAATATTAATCTCTAGATTTCTCTTTCAGTTACAGAGATTTAAAGCCATGGAACTCAGCAGATTTACAGCAGTGTTTTCCCACTGTCCAGCTCCCAAACAGCTACGGTTGCTTTGAGAAGCAGCACAAGTGCCATAAACCACCATCAAATCCTCCCCAGAGCTTAGAAACAAGACTGAATTCTGCGGCTGCAAACCCAGCTTGCAAATGATGAGTCCAAACCAGTGTAATTCTTCTAATTTGATGAAAAATGTGGATGGTGGGTGGCTAGCAGGCTGGTGAGTCACAGAGGCAGTGTTTGCTGCTGCACAGACCAGGGGCTCCTGCTGGGAATGCAGTCCCAGCTGGGCTGGGGACTCTCGGGGACACTGCCAGGAAGGTCACTCTGTGACCCAGAACTGAACCTCATTCCACAGGAGACGGTATTTTTTACATTTATGAGAGAATCTTTTTCAGTTGTGTTTGTAGATGATGGAAAGGGGTTGGTGCGTGCAGCACACGGAGCGTAAAGAAATGGAAACAGAGAAATAAAGATTTTTTATACTGGATACTAAAATTTACTATATATTTCAAAAGAAAGAAGTACAGGCAAAAAAAGTAATAATCTGAAATGAGACAGGATCATGTGGGTGAGAAGGGATGCTTGGTTGTCATAACAAAGCAATACCTTCCTGCACAATTCAGATCTTCAGGGAACATTTCTTGCTGAATTTAGCTTAAAAATAAGGCAATCAGAAAACACTGATATGCTGAGTCTCAAAGTGATAAAAAATGTACATGGATGCCAGCCTCGGGGATTACTGTATGTGTTCCATATCAGATAATGGCTGAAAACAAGTTGTGTATTGTGCTGTCTAAATGGTATTTAAAATAAAGAAGCCGAGGAGCTCCACTATTACCATGCAGTCAGGAAGAGTGATGTGACTGCCTGTTGGTTCAAGGGCACCCATAAAATGCTTCTTTAACAGAAGCAAGCTAATGCAGTGAAACAAAAGATAATCACTTCCAGGGCTTGAGTCAGAGGAAATTTAAAACTTGACTGGAAAAGTTATAAATATCCTAATTTTTTTAAAACTCCTATCAGGGAAGAATGGATTTCATATTTAAGAACATATTAATTTCTGGTAATTATGAAAGAAAAAGAAGACTACTTTGACTCTGTTTAATCTGTTCTTTTTTTCCCAAATAAGATCCTACATTTCTTCAACAGAAGTGGGCCTGAGGGAGGTATGATGGCCCAAACCCATGCCAAAATTCAAATTTTTCTAAAACTTTTAATACACAGAAAATGCTTTTGGTACTGCCAAAATAAGCTTAATGTTTCTGTCTTGCAGAAATTTCTGAAGTTATTATTATTATGTGTGATAGCCAATGTTTGATCACTGTTCCACATCTTCCTTGACAATAAATTTTATCGATTCTTGTGGATTATTCAGGTCTCATGTTTAGATTGTCACAAATCTGGTGTCTAGGACTTTACAGTTTCCATGAGTTCCAAGATTTGGACCAAGTTTTTTTTCTAATTACAAGTGATTAGTTACTGCAGACATTATTCCTAGTACTAATCCTAGGACTAATCCTTCTTTGGAGTTAATCTGATACTGTGTCATTATTTATTTATTAGATATTGACCGTAGGATTTATGAAGTACAAGAACTCAACTGAAGAATGTTTCTTTTAAAACAAAACTCTCTTAGCATAAAGATTACAGACAGATGAAATTCCTGGAAAACATATTTGGTTTTGTTACTTTTTTCCATGCATATGATCAGTTGATTGAATTGTCATTGTCAGTGAAGAACTGTGAAATGTCATGAGAAGTCACTATCAGATCCCAGGGAGGCAGCTATCTCCAGCTGTATTTCTGAGAACACAGGGAGTCATGATTTACCTTTCAGAAACTGAGGAAAGAATAGAGAAAAAAACCCACATCTTAAAAATGCCAAATCCATGCAAACTTGGAAAGTGTCATCATGATGAAATCACCTTCCCTTAAAATTTCGAGTTGATTGGCTGAAAAGAGAACACACAGCCAGGAGCCAGATGGAACCCAGAGACAACGAGAGGCAGCACTGGGCCACTTCTGCTGATTTTCAAAGCTGCACTGGAATTTCAAAGGAAGATGGTAAAAAGGGAAGCACAACTCATAAAAAATTGTGATTGGAAGATGACAATTTTCTGTTTTCATACTAGGCTCTCTTTTTCAAGGCAGGACTGGGAAAAAATTGAAAGATTTTCACAGGTAACAGTGGTTTGTATGTAAAAAAACCCACCTTATTCAATCTATTTTTACTTATACACTTGCAAATTGTGTAAGATGTTCTCTTACTGTTGCCACTATGTTACAGAGAATTCCAGACAACTTGAATGTCATTAGCAGATTAAGGAATCATTTCAAATATGGAAAGATTTAGCAGAGGAAAAAAATTCTAATGAACTTTTGAACACTTTTTAATAAAACTTCTCTTACCAAGCAACAGTTAGCCAGGAAATCAGCTGTTTGCTTTTTGACCAAGCAAAAAAGCTTGATCAGCATTAAAAAATTACAAACAAAACCAGATCAGGACACTGGAAATAAATCCATCCTTTAAGTCCAGTAGGAATGTAATAAATTTTTTTCCCTAGAATGTTCCAAGATAATATTGGGGTAAAAAAAAATCAGCTTCTGAACATTATTTATCTGTTCAAAGACATAAAAGAATGTCTTATTTTGTAAAAATTGCATAAGTAAGAAAAAAGAAAAAAGGAAAAAGATACAGAGATACTAGTATACAACAGAAAAAGTGAAACCCTTTAATTTCTTGTTAGACATAACAGATGCCTGCGGCTCGTGCTGCTGTGTTTAAGCAAAGCTGATTTGCTTGTCTGTAACTCAATATTAAGCTGTAGATTAGTTTTGCAGTGTATTGTACATAATAAGCTTCTGAATTTAACCACATCTATTTGGAAGAAATGGAGAAAATATTCCTTTTTAGCACTTAGAAGTTCCAATTTTCTCCAAAGCCTATGGTGATAAATGCCAATCTTAGAAATACAAACCTCAGACTTTGCTGATGAACTTGTGTAAACTTTCCAAGATATTTGGAGGCCACCTGCAGAGAATCTGTGCTTGACCTTGAAGAGATAAACCTCAGGGAGGTATCACAGTGTGCAGTACAAACTTCAGCAGCTGAGCTGAGAATTCTGTCCTTTCCAAAATCTGTGGGACCAAAATTACACACAGAGGCATGGAAAAAGTGGCATAGAAGAAGACAATTAAATGGGCATAGAAACAGCAGAGTATTTTGGGCTACATTTCAGAGCATTCAGGGAATTGTGATTGTAAGTGTTTACACTAAGACGAGTGAGGACGAATAAGTAGGCCTGTAAACAATTACAGTTTTACAGACTAATTCCCACCTGCCTCCTCTCTGAGGGTATAATAGGAAATCTCTTGAGATCAACCTGAGGAACCACTGCGAGTACACAGAGCCCAGCTTTCTTTCCATTCCTGCCCCCAAGGTCAGCCTCACACGAGCCTCTCCACGAGCTGGGGATTACAAGGCTGCTTCTTCCCTCTGTGCCCGTGATCCCTTCCACGCTCTGTGGAAAGAGTCAGGGCTCTGCTCTGCTCCAGGGAGAGCAGTGATTTCACCACCCTTTTCTCTAAGCCACTGAGAGTAATCTCAGCCTGGCATGGCTCAGAGCTTCTGCTGGAAACCAGCTATTTGATGTGGTGAAGCTCTGTGGGCTACAAGAAGAGGTTTGATAAGCTTTTACATATTTTTATAATGTGGAGAAAGAGAACTAAGAAGACAAGAAAAGGCACTCAGGTGTTGCACAGCCCTCCCACCATGACCACTGAGAAGCTTTGTCTCTTACAGAGCCAATAATGTCAGCAGAGCTGCCTGAGGAGTTGCTTTTTCCCCTGCAGCCTTCATCTGCCGCTGGAGTAGGCCTAATCAATAACCCTGCAAGAGGGAGAGAGAATTTAATGGGTTCAAAGGACTTTGCTCAAAACTCCTCTTTTTTGTACCAGCATCCCAGCTGAAAGCACAGTACATGCCTATTTTGCTCATCATAGTTTTATAAGTTACAGTAGCCTGAGGCAGTTCTTCCCTCCTCCCTCCTCCTCAAATGGAATAAATTCAGCCACAGGGGTTTGCAGCATCTGATCAATATTTACTTAGCAAGACAATTTTAACAAGAACAAAAATATTCTTTCTCATGCAGTGGCTTCCTTTTTTTGTAACTTGCCAAAATATCTGTCTTGGTCTGAAGCATGATGTGAAGACTTTAATGAGGAAAGGGAAGTAACAGAATTGAAATTGATTCATTTTGAAATGTTCACAGTTATTCAGACTACAGCTCACACCAAATAGGGCTCATATTCAAAATACGTATTCTCCTTACCAAGCTGTAAAGCCATTCACAAAGTGTTGAAAATTTATCTCCTGGAATAGATATATTTGAATTCAACTGCTTTTTTTACAAATTGCTTGTGGCAAAAATGTGATGGCAAACAGTTGCAATGAATTATCAAAATCCCTTTTTTTTTTTGTATTAGATCTCCTGTATGCACATATTTAGTCCTTCAAATACAGGTGTGCTGGATAACACTGGTTAGAAGAGTACAACCAACCCGTGCACCCTCAGCCAGTCTGTCAGTGCCAGCGAGCTGTGTGGTGTGGGCAGGGTGCTGGAGGGAAGGGATGCCGGCCAGAGCCACCTGCTCAGGCTGCAGATTGCGCCCGTGTGGCCCTGGTGATGTTCAGCAAGGCCAAGTGCCAGGTCCTGCACCCGGGGCAGGGCAGTCCCGGGCAGAGGCTGGGCAGAGAAGGGTGAAGGGCAGCCCTGAGGGGAAGGAGCTGGGGGTGCTGCTGGGGAGGAGCGCAGCAGGGCCCGGCCGTGAGCGCTCCCAGCCCCGAGAGACAAACGTGTCCTGGGCTGCAGCCAGAGCAGCGCGGGCAGCAGGGCAGGGAGGGGGCTCTGCCCCTCTGCTCTGCCCTGACCCCGCCTGCAGGGCTCTGCCCAGCGCTGGAATTCCAGCATAGGAAGGACGTGGAGCTGTTGGGGCACGTCCCGAGGAGGCCGTGAAGGGATTGTGAAGCACCCCTGCGATGGAGACGGGCTGAGAGAGCTGGGGTTACTCAGCCCGGAGAGGAGAAGACTCCAGGGAGACCTTAGAGCCCCTTGCAGTACCCTCAGGGGTTCTACCAGAGAGTTGAAGGAGTATTTACAACGGCGTGTAGTGACAGAAAAAGGGGGAATGGCTTTAAACTGAAAGTGAGTAGGTTTAGATCAGATATTAAGGAGACATTCCTACTATGGGGGTGGTGAGGTGTTGGAACAAGTTGTCCAGAGAAGTTTTGGAGGTCCCATCCCTGGAAGTGTTAGAAGGCAGGCTGGATGGGGTAACCAGGTCTAATGGAAGTTGTCCCTGCCCATGGCAGTAGGGATGGAACCAGATGATATTTAAAGTCCCATATGTCTCATGAATCTATGAAAATAATCTCTGATCACAGTGATAGTTGTTTGGAAAGACAAAATAGTCTCCTTGTCTAAAGCTGTTTTTCTTGATGTTTTAAAAATTCTTCATGTCAAAAGAGAGTTAGTTCTGGGCAGATATCATTCAAATCTATGTATTTGGAATAGTAATTTATACTAGAAAAAACAGAGAAGATGTATGTAGGGTGTTTAGTTACTGAGATGATTATAAATGCAGATTATTATGGCCTTTAGGTAAATTTCTTTAAATCTTACAAATGTTTCTTTCCATTAGTATAAACCAGCTCTGAGGCTGGAAAATACCTCTTTTTCACAGTGTCTAATATTTTCTAAGAGGTAACTGAAACATTACTGATTCTATCCACCACTGATTTTATCAGCTATTTCATCTTATTAGAAGAACAGACAAGTTTTTTTAAGAAAAATTCTGTAATTGAGATGCTATTTAAAGGCTAAAGTTTCCCTTACTACACTGAGAAATGAAAATGCAAACCCTTATACTGCTGATAAACAAGCTTTGAGGAATTCAGTCGAGAATAACAGACATAAATGAAAAAAGAGTAAGTTTGACATTGCTGTCTTCAACAACTAAGCACCTCTAGCTTTGACCTAGTTTTACTTGTAAATGTGGATACAGACAGAACATTGAATCAAAATGCCTTGCAATTATTGGTTTGTGTGATAATTAGCATTTTGGACCCATTATTCAAAAACAACCACAGATCAGGGCAAACCACGAGTCTCAACTCCAAAAAGACTCCAACACTTTTCCAGACAAGTTTCCAGAAGGGTTCTAGAGGAGATACAAACATATCCTACGTACATCAGTGCTGTGGATGTTCTGAATGCCCTCTGCTCACCAAGTTACACTGACAAAAAGGAGCAATTTCGGATGCTAGCCTTAGAGTAAGAGTTTTGGGTTTAAAACAAGTTATTCCCTACTATTTTAGATGTTTTCAGTCTTGAGTTCTGCAGTACTGTATTGCCCAGAAGTTAAATGTGGAGCAGGAAGGTGACTTGAGCCCTGGCAGAGACAGCCCAGGAGTTAGTGACAGACCTTTCAGAGATCTGCCGAAAATTGGTTATTTTTTGCTAAAGTCAGTGCAAAAAAGAGAATCCTCTCTGAAGCTTCACTGGACTTTCTCCCACATCTTCAAGCATCAAAGAAGTTGGTGTGGCTTGGAAAATGCCTCATGGTAAACCCTGGGGTTGTTCTCAGTGGTAAGAGCCTAAACTGTAAAGGTTCAGTCTGCAGCACTCACCCATTGGAGAAGAAAGTACAATAAAATGGGTTAATACAATTTTTTAACATTCCAAATCCTTTAGAAGATAACAACAACAAAAAAGTGATAGGTAACCAGGAGTCCACTAAACCTATCCTTAATGAGTGATTGCCTCTCTGTTTTGCTTTACATATTTGTCCCTCTATTGCATTAGGAGATCAACACTTTATGCCTACAAAGACTCCCCAGTTACTGGGTACTGTGAGGTATAAACCTCTTCAGGATGTCCAATCTCTTCAGGGGTTATTTTGCCACAATAAAGACAGACATTAAAAGTTGAGTAGGACATCTGAACTTCTAACAAACTTCTTCTGGGCATCTGGAGTCATTCCCTGAAGACCAGCTTGTTTTAAATGCAAAAAGAGCATCTGCAGAACACCAGTGGCAGTCCTCACACACACCAAGTTCATGAGGCCATGAGGCACTGAGATGTTGTAAGGAAAGAACTGAAAAACACCGGCCCCAAAGACATAAAGCCTGCTTTCCTGTAGACATGAGGGAGAAGTGACTCTTATTGAAATCTCTTTTTATCTCCCTAGAGATACATTTCTTGAAGAAATTAGGGATTTGTTTAATCACGTCTTGTGCTCTCAGAGACCTCTCTTATTTCTTTTAATAAACTGTTCTGCTACATTGCTGTAACAAATTTCTTTCAGAATATGGGGATTTTTATGCAAGGTTTATTGGAACTGAAGACTTAAAGTCAGAGCATAACAAATAATTTTCATTTCTAGCATTATGTAATTAGAAAGAAAATTTGTTAGTTGCCATCAATCTTTTTTTCCCTTCTTGCCCAGCCAAAGCTGAGGATGCAATATAATTGGAAATATCAGTAAACAGCTGCTTGAAAATAGAGTTTTTGAAAAGCTTTTAGTCAGGAATTTTCGGAAACCATAACTGCAACTGAGAGATAAAATTGGAAAGTACTACAATACAGGACACCATTATCTGATTTTCAGTCAGTGGCTAAAAAAAGGTAGAAGCCTCTACTCTCATTTCCTTCATAGACATAAAACATAATCAGTGCTAGAAATGCTAAAAAAGATATAGTCATATAAAACTATGTCTCTAAATACTCCTGTGCCTGGATACATTTACATCTTTTAAATATGCAGTTTATTCCCTTCATGCATGAGAGAGACTGAAGAGAAGGTGTCACTTTCAGAGTATTCAGTCACTGCAGTACATGCTCAGTCATGAGTCATGTAATCACTGAAGTGACATTTAATTGTGTTTTAAATGTCTGGGGTTAAAATGACTCTGTTAGTGTATGAAAATGTAACAGTTCTCTTGCAGAAATAGGACTATGATTTCTCCATACCCAATTGGTGCTGCTATATTAAGTTAGTCTATTTTTTCCAGTAGAAGAAATTATTAAAATTATTTCTTTGCACTTGAGACTTTCAATTTGAAACTTTTGTTCTCTCATCCCTCCTTCTGCCTTCTTCATCGACCTGACATACTGAACCAGATAAAAGCATTGTTGATTCACTCTAGTTGAGGAATTACCCACTCCTCTCAGAGATTCCCAGGACAGAATGTCAACAAAACAGAAGAATAAAGCAATGGAAAAAAGTCTAAAGGTAGAACTTTCCCTCTCCGTCTGTCTATTGACAAAAGCAAGGAAAGAAGACCATAATCCCCAGCTTGGGGAAACCCAGGATGATGATAAGAATATACAGGATCTGTCTCAGCAGAGCCAGATTAAATTGTAGCTTAAATTAAATTGTATTTTCCAGATTGTGGATTTATCAGATAACTAAAGTACAAGGCATTACATTTTTGTAACTAATTAGATTTCAAAACTATAAACTTAAAACATGGGGAATCTGATCTTTGGAGTTAAAACAGTTCTTGCAGCCAAGGGTAAACTATTATTTAGACTATACATCTTTACCACACTGATGTATGAACTATATAAAACAGTCACAAGAATATCTATAACTGTCCATATGTCCAGAAAAACTAAAATTCTTCTTTAGATTTTTATTTTTTAAAGAGTCACTATTAAAATAAGAAAGAAGAAATTAGTTTACTAAGGACAGGATTTTCTCTTAAACCCAATAACCTGGGTGACACAATTTAAGTGTTGCAATAATAGAAAATCCACAGACAAATCCTCCCCAATGTTAGTCGCTGTTCAATAGTAAGTAATGAATGTTTTTACTACTATGAACACGTTTTGCATTGTTTTCAAGCTATAACACTAGATTGGGATGTTGATGAGAAATTTACCCAGTGAATCTGAATGGTTACTATCCGAGTAGGATAAAATGTGTATGGTGTGAGTGGGTTAACACTGGACAGATAAATATTACGTTTTTCTTAAGTCCATTATCAGGAAGTGGCATTCAGACTACCTTTGCACATCCAGTGCTACCAGTGCAAGAGTAATACATAATTCATTAATAGGCAGGTTAAATCTCACTCTATTGTGGAATTTAATTATCAAGAATCAGAGTAACCCTCATTCCCTAGAGATGCATTCACTCTCCTGAGATTCCCAGGAAGACTTTACCTCCAAACTGCATTTTAACGTGGAAACAGAATGCCTGAGAAAGGCAAATTATCTGAGAATCAGTTCAATTTCTTACAATTGAGCAGATCCTCCTGATAGTTTAGTTCACAGACCAAAGAAAACAACCTGAAGGGAAGCCAAAGCTGCAGGTAGCTGTGGCTGTTTCCTGCACAGCACCTGCTTCCAAGCACAAGGGAATTGGTTTGTTTTGTATTGGATTACAATGGACTTGACTTTGCTTCATTATTAAAGTGTGTTTGGGGGAAAAGTAATTTCGTGTGGGTTTGGTAAACACTTGTCGCCCCTTAAGGGACTGGGAAACTTTATAGTACACAATTCTCTGTCAAACACTCTGGGAAAGATGTTTCTGTGAGTCTGCTCGACCTGCTTGGAGACTGATTGTACAAGCTGGCAGACTCCTTGGGAGACTTAGCTCTTAGGTTTACCAGGCAATAAGAAAAGCTGATTTTGTAAAGAAGAAACAGGAAGCAGAGACAAAAATCAGAGACCTCAGAAACTCACAACCTATGTACTTTCCTATGGAGACAGTTCCAGTACATACATATATCTTTGCTAGTTTTTAGTCATATTATTATTATGACTACTACTACTGAGGTTTATTTTTAAAAAGCCTAGAAAAAACATTCCGTTTTGATGTTAAAGGGATGCAAAATTGTATCAGCACAAGTCTCAAATGCTTCATTTTCTAGAGCATGTCTTGATAGTTATTCTGGGTCAGCAGGATGATTTTTGCCATCCCAGTGAAATGAGCCATAAACCACTGAAAGCTGTGTTTGCATAAATTCCACAGGGGCTTCTCCAAGCTGAAGCTTGCCAATGTTTTGTGAGTAGAACATGTTCAACATGACAACACAGCAGCGAGGAGAATAAATCCTGTGGTTGACCTGTAAAAGATGAGGCCAACTTCCAGATGTACTGATATCTTTCAGTTCTGACAGGTGAAACATTTAATCAGGAGCTTAAATATAGTGTTTTATATACATCTGATAAATAGACTGTAGTATTAGGTATTGTTTCATTTCTTTTTCTTCCCAATTCTCTGTTGTTAATTTTAATATTTGGTGTAGTATATGAGGATGGGGTACAGGCTGACTTTTAATTATCTTTTAAAGTGGTCCCATATATTTTCTTCAAGCAGGAAGAAATTTGATCTTTCTGGCTATCTTCTGATATTAAAAGGTCTTTGATATTTTCCCGAATCAGGCATCTGAGACTCAAGAATGTCTGTACTGCCAGAATTCTTTCTGGCTTGAAGTCACATGCTGAAAATTATTCCCAGTATTAGAAATAATAGCTAGTAGCAAGGTGACAGCTCAAATTACTGTTTTAGCAAACATGCGTGAACTCTTGCAGCATTATCCGACTGAAAGATAAGTAAATAATTAGACTCAGTTCTGAGAGAGAGACTTCTCCCCCACAGAAGTTATCTGTACTATCTCCCACCATAATAGCTTAGCTAAAGAACTGTTTGCACAAGTGATCATCTAAATGCAGACATTGCCTCAGACCAATTTAGCTGGAGATGGAAGTGTTTCTAAGCAAAAAGTAATAGCAATACTCTCATATTCTGGATTTCACCGTGTTCTAGCCAATTTCTTCTGTACATTTCCCCTTCTGGATGTGTTATGGTTGGTAAGTTATTGCACTGGCAGCTGGGGAAGGCGTACAGCCACCAGAGTCATCGTTCAAGTTACTTCATTAGAGTATGCTCACAATTTTAGAGCATTTAGAGCAAAATAAAAGTTTTATTCATGGAATCCTGGTTTTAAAAAGGGTTAAAAGGCCCTTCTAGAGCTGAAGTAATTTATCCCTTTGTGCCAGGGGAGGACCAGAAAGGGTCTTTACACTGTTTGAGACAGAAATCTCTCCAGGCCAGCTGCCTTACCCTGCGGCTTGCCCCTGGTGTCTGCAGGCAGGAACTCCCTGCTGGTCACTGCAGGAACCCACTGCTGGTCACTGCAGGAACTCCCTGCTGGTCACTGCAGTAACCCACTGCTGGTCACTGCAGGAACTCCCTGCTGGTCACCTGTCTCCCTGTCAGGGACACATCCCAGCCAGCACCTTCCCCTCCCTGGGCATGGAAATCCCCCCAGCAGCTGAGAGCTGTGCTCCTCAGCTCGTGCTCAAACATAGCCTGGGCTACACACACCCTCTTTTATGGATTCCTGCTCAGACCTGCTATTAAAGACCTTCAGCCGTGGGGATTTAACAAGCTCCAAAAGCAGCCTAGGCTGGTGCTTCACCTGCAGATGGTTTCTTCCAACACCCTTCCTTGCCACAAGGCAGAATTCTTGCCCTTGGCCTGCCCACCACAGACATGAAGAAGAGCTGTGTCTAAAGCCTTTGTCTCAGGCCTCACTCAGCCCTTCCTCTCCCAGGCCATGGTTCTCTAAACCTCTTCTCTGCACTCCCCTGGACTTCCCTAACAATGACAGCCGCTCTAAAATGCTGCACCTCATGTGATCTCTTCCAGCTCATCCATCACAAGCTGATGGATTTTTCTCTCCCCATCACAGTTATTGTTCACTCCTGTTTATGACCCACTGCTTGGCTCGTTCTGCAGAGCTCTGGGCAGCCAGCTGGCTCCTTGCCTCAGGCCAATCCTCCCCCAGTTTAGACTTCTAATCCTATTCTCTTCATCCAAGTGCAAAATAGGGTTTGATTGTGTGGTTTCTTTTTTTTTTTTCTTTTCTAGAATGTAGTTGTCCTGATTTTACTAAAGTGTCGGCCCCTAAGCCATCCCAGAACAATTCTGTCTTTTTAGGCTTTGCTTATATCTTTTCTTTGAGGGTTTTCTTACTCAGCAGAAAGGCAGCTTCAATCTTTGACTGCTCCAAATGCAGTCATCTTTCAATGCTGTAATAAATGTTCAATTTCTTCTGTTCTAAATAAGGAAGTCATGCTTCGCTCACATGAAGACTAAAAGTAATACAGGAAAAAATAAATACATTAATAAATAAATAATAAATACTGCTATTCAGCCTCTCTCCTACAGCCTTACCAAGTCTTCCTTCACAAGCCTAAGCATTAGAAAGAATTATAGAGCAATTTTTAAAAATTTTTAATTGACTCCCTGTCACTCTTCCTAACCTTCACTAAACCCCTTACCTTTCAGAAATAATTGGGGCAATTAATGGGCAAGTTGCAAATATATCCACACTGATTTTCTGAAAAGCAACTTGGTATTTAGCAAGGAAAAAATGTTATTTCACATACAGATGGAAACAAAGAAGGAAATTGGAATTCTAGACAAGATGTTCCTTCACACCATATGCAATATTTCTTGCTTTTGCTGATTAGTCTTGTCACTAATGCAAATCCTTAGGACAGCTATGCCCTTCTACCATTATCTGTGGCCAATTTCAATGAGATTTTGAGCGAATCATTAAGCTCACAACATGCCAAAAGCTGCTTAATGCAATTTTTTTGGTGATGGCTGAAGCATCCTGCTGCCCCCCAGTTACAGAAGACATCTGAATTCCTGTACCACCACCTGCTGTAAGGGCTAGGACACAGCTGCCACAGAACTGGTTTCACTTGGGGGAAAAAAATAAACACAAAATCAAACAAGCACAATAAAACGAAAAATCTTTCAGCTTGATCAGTTTGGAGTGTTCAAGTGTGAAACCACAGCCCAAGTCGTCATTTTGGAGAGAACAGAGAAAACTGCTTATTTCAAAGCAGCTCTTGAGGTTCAGGTTATTGGAATCCAGGTCTCTCACTTTTCACATTCATATCTTAACACAAGGACCAATAGTTTCTACATAAAAATTTTCCTCACCAAAAGCTCCTCTCTAAAAGAATTATCTGCTGGAAATTCTAGACCTCAGTAATAAAGTGAAATTACACCATGGACAGACAGTTCCTATCATGGATAGGCCTTTACCTGAGATGCTTCTGTTCCCTTTCTCTGGTTGGGTGTTTTAGTTGGCTCAAGGGAATCTTAAAGACTGATAAAGCAGTGGGGGGAAAGAGTGAATGAGGAGATCCATGAGTAGTTAAGTCTTAGTATTATTGACCATGCTGAAAATCTCATTCTCTTTTAGCAAACTTTCTTTTAAAATCATAGAAGCAATGAAAAGAGGGTACTTCTGAAAGGTTATGTCATTAGGGAAGAAAAATTGGGAGTAAAGAATTAACTCTAAATGCTGCAGCTTTAACTATGGAACAGCATTTACGGTGCCCAGGACTGGCAGTTTAATGCATGCTCAATACTCCACTGCAGAAAAGAATGTGTAATTACAGCCTAAATTGTAGCTCTCGGCATTAGGCAATACATAAGGTTTCACAAAAGACCTGATTCTATCTTCATACCTTCTCTGGAGCTTTCAAAAACACCAGTAGGATTTGCAGCTCAAGAAGAAATTCAAAAAAGGTCTCCAAAGGAAAAAATATGCAGCCCATAAGAAAACTACAACAAACTGCACATCTCTTCCTCTGAAGCTGTAGCTCTTTAAACTGCTAATGAACATGCAAGTTAAGGAAATAGACATGATTAAATATAGAACATGAGGTCAATCTTGACTCCACCAACTATAATCTAACCATAATGTTAAAATCATGATATATTTCTAATATCTCTGTGGAGGTGTTCAATACAATATGGTAACATTATATTAAAAAAAAGCTGTTTTGATTAGGTGTGACACAGGGATATTTTAAATTCTTTTTTGGCCCTTATTCCAGTCCTTGTGATTTCCAAAAGGTGTATACATTCAGGGTCATGGCAAAAGGAGTGATTTATAGTCCAAATTCTTAATTTTCCAGTTCATTACCAAGTTCTCATTTAATTTAGTACCTTATTTTCCTCTGGCCAATGCATTATCCTTCGTGTTTCCAATTTTATATAAGTATACCATAATACCCACTGAACATTAGAAATAACTATGTGCAAGCTTTCTGAAAATCAAATCATTACAAATAACCCACAGTTTCCTGGTATATAAAAAGAAATAAGATGAAAAACACACTCAATATCCATTAATCTACTGGAAAAGCATATATCTTTCTATCCAGATAATTAAAATGACCCATTGGAGGCTTTAAAGAATACTACATAATTTAAAAAACAATAGGAGTACATTAACATTAATTTTTCTATTCTGGATTTATATTTTAAATAAAAGGAATTATTTTTAGACTAACTGCTGGATTTTTCGATACATTAGCTCACTGGTAATGTCATTATATCACATGAAACCATATGAACATATATTTTAAATAGAAGGAACTGGTAAAAGAAACTAAAACACTAGTTAGGAAAATTTGACCTTTGTTAATTACTTCAGTGAAGAGAGAACTCTTTGATGATAATACCATGCCAGGTAGTTTTAGATAAAGGATTAATTTGAAGCTTGTTATTCAAGTAATTAATCTACTTCAATATCTACTGCCAATAAATGTCACCACTGTCCTAAAGAGCCACATTCTGGACTTTCATGACATTGTGTAATGTGTGCACAGATGAAGAATGAACTCTATACTCCAGAGTCATATTTACTGACAGATTTGCCCCCAAATCCATCTATAAATTAATATTATTAGTCCTAAAATATTCATGATCTAATAGACTAGCTGCCTAAAAATTACTCAAGAAAAAGCCTTCAGAACAATACACAAAAAGAAAAATACATGCCAAATGTTTGAATTGCCATATCCTCCAATGAGGAAAAGGTAATTACCTTGAATATTTTAAGAGATGGTTTGAAAGAAATACAAAGACAACACAACACCAACATAGATGCAGCTGAACAAAAATACAGTGGAAATCTTGTTATATTAACAGGAAAGTAGAAGATAAGCTATTTCTTAATACCAGTGACAAGTCTGTTGAAGCTAATATGCAATTAACTAATGTAATAATTTAAGGGAAAAAGGGCACTAAATATTAAGGAGCAAAAACCCACAGAGCAAGTCAGGTCTCTTGAAAGTCTTGTCCATAAGTTAAAATCACAGCCTGATGTTCATTTTCCATCTCAGTGCATGGTGTAGTTAACGACCTTAGTAAAATTTAGAGGATGATGCCTTTCCAGAGGCCAAGGAATTGCCAAATCCCACTCCTGAATCTTGCTATTCTTTATAATGACTAGTCATGGGCCAGGACTGAAATACAAGTTCCAAACCCCACTTCTCCTGCAGAAATACTATACAGGAACTGTCTCCCCTTCTATTTATCCTGTGGAAGTTCCTGCAAATTGCCTTTGCAAGTCTCAGCTGTGGCTAATATGCAGCAGAGGAGAAATCCATATGGTGTGATAATTCCAAAATGTATCAAATTATATTCCATGACCACTATTTGGGTTCCAGGCAGAACCCAATTAAAACTGTAGGTCAGAACCTACCCATCTAATATTTTCCCACTGCAGATATTGATGAACTGATGGAAATACCCTGCTTGAGCTGCAGAGGCTGAATGTGGCAGCGATGCATTTTCCTCACAAATTCCATCACTGTGATCAGATCCTGAGAGCAAAGAGAGCTGGGTAAGCCTGCAGCAGTGAGAGAACTTCCCACTCACCTATGCACGATGCAGTGCTGGCAGCTGGGCTGTGCAGCATTCACGCCGGGCAAGGACTGTGCGTGCCAGATGGAAAAGTGCAAAGATGTTTATTGCCCAGCTCAGGTTACCTAAATACCAGTGCACAAACAGGATAGAACCTCATATAAGGAGGAAGATCAAATCCCAGGATTTCACCCAGTCACCTGCAGTATTCCCTAGATATTACCTATTATGGGAAGGTGTAAATAATCCCATCTAAGGCCACTAACCACAATCTTCCTGGGCCATTGCTCAAGAAGGTCACTGACCCATGGTCCTCTTTTCTAGCCCATCTCAGGTGACCTGGAAGTGTTTCCATGGTTACCACCGGGCCTGGGGAAGATGCTTTTGTAGGCCTTCAGGCCTTCTCTTCTGGAACACCCATGGTGGAACCCAACCAGGCCGCACTGGGGCCCGAGGAGCCCAGCCCAGGGCGCTCTGCAAGCTGCAGCACTGTGTGCACAGGGCAGGGGTCCTGCCTCGGAGCCCACAGCACCTATTCCAGCTCAGATAACCATTGTGGGACCCCCACCCGCAGCACTTCCTTCATCCTCTCAGTCATTACACCTAAAAGTCAAAACCAGTAAAAAGTTGGATAGTTCATGTCAACTGCCACCAGTTTCTTTTCTGCCTGTCCCCGGTAATGAACAACATTTGTTTTTCCTGATGTGGCAGTGAATGGCTCTCTGATGTTTTCTTGTTTTCTTCATAAATCTCTGGCCCTCTTTTCTCATCACTAGATATCAGCTTCTACTTCCAACTACTCCATCAGCACGTCCGTGTGAATTGATGGTTCAAGCAACATTCAGCATCTTCAGTTTCAGACCTTTCTGTACAAACTACAGACTCTTTGCAACAGAGGAGTTGTATAATTTCACACAAAGTGTGTATTTGACTGATTTCTTAATGGTAGGAAAATATTTTTTAAAAGTAAAAGCATTTTCCTGACATGACTGTGTAAACATGAACCACCAACTGATAGACTTGTTTAGCAGGAAACTCCTGAAACTAATTCTTGTGATGGCAGAAGGGACGTGTGTTTTTAAAATCTATTGAATCACAGGATAATTTATGTTTGAAGGAACACAAAATGTTATTTAGGGCAGGCCCTCTTCAAAACAGATGATATTTGTTACAGCTTTGTCCTGACAAGTTTTAAATACCTCCAAGTTACTGATCTTCCTTTGACATGCATCTCCACAGCCTGCAGAAGGCTCATTTGCTCAGGAGCTCCTCACAAAGACAGACACTTCCTATAATTCCAGTCCTGCCTGTGGTGTCAATGGAGCAGCTCCATCCATTATGGCTCAGCCCCCTGATGCAGCTGAAAACCAGAATAGGTCTTACTAAACACAGAATAAATATCTTTTACACATAAGAAGAAAACATTTTTGAGATGCTCCCCTAATGCAATCCGCATGAATTACAAAATTAACCCCAGGCTCTCAGCCTCATTCACACCTTGCTATGCTTCCACTTTCTCCTAATCTACACTGCTGAACAGAAAACAGAAACAAACCTTTAATCAATAAAACCATGAACTTCGCTTTCACTGCAGGCAGTCATAGGAAGAATTCAGATCTATCTTTCAATAAATCTATGTGGCTCCACTTGGACAAAATTCTTATATCATCACAAGTGGATATATAATGTTGGTGATTTTAAAAGACCCATATTATTCCTGTATTCATATTTTCCCTATATAAGAAAAATATTAAGAACAAATTTGGTCTAATATGTCAGTAGAGAAATATTTTCAGTTCAGCTTTCAGATCTGCAGATCAGAACTTTTCTGACACATTACTGAAGTGTATGTCTACAATAGCATTTTGGACACTACAGATACAGTTTATCGGAAGAGAATCAAAACTGCTCAGCTTGTCACATTTTAATACTTTTGGGGTATATTAATCTGACTGATAGCACTGTGAAATAGCTATTTTTTTTCTTAGCAGGAATAGACCATTTGTATGTATTTATGATTGGCTCCATTCCAAATCTGCTAAGGTTTTATGTTTCCTCAGTCACTGCCATAGTTATGGTTTATAGGTCTGTTTGGTGAAGCTTAGGGAAATATTCTTTCCATATTGTGACAGTTGCTGTAATGCCAAGAAACACAGAAATTGCTACTCCCATTCATCATCATAAAACTGATATGCCCTGAACCACTTGATATCGTACAGGATGTGACTTCAGTGCTACCCAAGTGCTTAAAAATGCATTTGACACAGCATTGGCAAGTCACTGACCAAACACTGACCAAGCCCTGTTTGGTGTTTACACCCCAAACCACATGAAAAAATACAATTAGAGGATTATATGGGAGGCTAGGCAGAAATACATGCTTGGATAATAAAGACAAAAGAATCAGTAGGTGAAGAGGAAGAAAAATAAAGAGCACTTAAAAACCATTCAAAGAAAATGGGATGATGATGCAAAGAGCAGCACTTGGGTGTAGATATGGGAAAAAACAGGGACATACAGATAAGATCAATAAAGCACTGGAAGCAGAGACTACATGGTGAAAGAATAATTTAATCAAGGAAAATATTCAATGGAACAAGTGATCGGCCAGAAAAAATAGATACAGAAAAGCATTCTGTTTAGCAATCTGTGAAATAGGATTTGATAAAGCACATATAAGGAGATTGAAGTAGTTCATGGAAATGCAGTAATAAAATGAAAGGTTTCTTTTAGTATTGTTTGATTTTTTTTTTTTTGTTTAACAGGCAGAAAGAATTGTATTTTTGAGCTGTTTTGTAGTTAAAGTGAATCCACATGCTGATGACAGTGTGCAGAACAGCATGCAAGTTCCTTCAAATTTTAGTGAATAAAAAATGGAGCAAGCCTCCATTGCTAAATGGCTGAAAAGGAAAAAATGTGTGGATAAATCACACCTCTCACCACTAAAATGAACTGGCAGAGGACTCAAATTCCATTTTTCAGGAAAAAAAAAAGAAAATATTTTATAGATAATGTAAAGAAAATGATGGGAATCAAGCAAGATTGGAAATTATTTTAAAAATATAATAAAGGAATTTCAATTTGTGGATTTCAGTGCTCATAATAGCAAATTTCCTAATAACCTTGGCAGGTGTTGTTTACTACAAGAATCAATAACTGTGAGAATTGCAAATGCAAATCTCAAACTCAAGTGTGCTATACAGTGGATTTTTCCTCTAACACACATTTTACATCTGAGGTTGGGACTTGCTTTTAACTAATTTAATTACTCGGGCATGGAAAACATTGTGCATGATAACTTCATATCTTGAGGATTTACGTATTGTATCACTTAAGGCCATCAGGGCTTATACTAAATTTCTTTTTTTTTTCTTTAATTATTAGATCATTCTGTGCTTAGAGACAAGAAAAAAATTAAATGGCTTTTGTGGGAAAGTAGTGAAAGAGTATGTTTGGCTGAACTCAGAAACATCCACTGAGGTACTGACCTATGTGATGGTTTCAAGTTAAGCAAAACTTACAGCACATCTGGAATTAGATTTCTTAATCATATGATGGTTATTAAAGTTGTTATAGCCAATACTGCATGCTTGCAAGCAGAGATAAAAAGATGCAAGTGTAATATTATTATCAACATAAAGGAAAACTCCAACCATTATGCTCACTCTTTTTCCTTGAAAGGATAAGATGGATCATGGATATGGAGGTCTCATACCATTGAAACCACTATTCTCAAGTATTTTCTATCCTAAAAAATCCAATTTATAAAGCCCTTTGTATGTCCTTATTCAGAGTTCATATACTCTACAATCCAGTCTGAATGATTCTCTATCGAATAAATTTCCACTTATACCATTCATATATAACATTATCATTATAGTCTCAATGTTGTCAAGCATTAATCTTACAGATTATTTTAAACAAAATCTGACTTTGCTAACACCACTAAAGAGGTTATGTATTCAAATGTTATTTCCTGAAATGACACACTTGTAAAGCCAAAAGTAGTACACCATGAAATTAATTACTCTTCTTACTCTGATAAACAAACAAACAAAAAAAAACCCAACAAAAATAAGGAGTGAAAAAATGCAGCACTGCACTCCTATAGACCTATGTAAATAAATTCATATTCTATCATCCTCCCCCTGTGACTGAATAGAAGAGAAATGAAGACTAATTATTCACAAAAAGTAAGGAGCTATTACTTTCTTGAGAGGGTCTCATCAACAAAAAGTTTTATGTGCCTGTAATATTTTCAGATTTGTTCCATCTAGAGCACAATTATCATTATGGTTATCCCAATCAAAATGGACAAGATATAATGTTATTCTTTAAACTTTATTGTCTTGTTACTTGCCAAGCAAGCCAGACCTTACTGTTTGTAACCAATGAAATACAGAATATCACAACCTTGTCTCTTGGCTTGAAGGAATAAAGTTCTGATTTTCCTACAGAGCAGAGGGAGGAGAGAGCAGAGACGTAAGAGAAAACATTGCTTTGTTCCTTCTTCTCTTGTCAGAATTTGGTTCCTGTGTGCTGCTGGCACAGGCTGGGTAAATTGCTCTCCCTCCCACTCCAGCAGTGGAAGTAGAAGTGGAATTTTGGCTCACTGGGGACTCAAAGGAGCACCCCAGGCTGCTGGAGGTGCTGCTGTTTATGGGCAAATGACCCATTCCTCAGTGCTCTGCCTGAAGCCACAGTGAAATATGGAAGCACCTCCCCTCTGCTGATCAGATCCATTTTGTTGCTCGTGCTATCTTCTATTATTTTTGAGGATAAATTTCAGATGGAAGGGAAATGAATTCCCACTGCATTATTGCATTTTTTATTCTAGCATGTATTAAAAATTTGCAGTAAATATTGTGAGGAGGTAAATTAAATACTGATACAGAACCCAGTATATATCATAAAGCTTAGGTTCCTTTTTTAAAATATTATTTTTCTGTGAATGCAGTCAGTGATATTTCTCAGTTCATCAGAGAAAATGCTCTTTGAAATGTAAATGACACTGCAGGGACTGAGGAGTATTTTGCTTTTTCTATAATATATCTTGGACATAATGTTTAAAAACCACTAAAATATGGACTACTGTGTAGATCACCACTTGGTTTATGTGACATTTTACATTACACAGAGGTGTTAGATTACAAAGGGCTGACAAAATATAAACAGGTGTAACATAGAGTTTAAATAGAATTGGTTTATATGAGCAATAGAATTTATAATTTGTAAAGCAAGAAACAATAGCATTTGCAGCATACACTGATGCACATTCCCCATTCTCTAGGTTATCTGGCTTCATTCACTTTTCGTCACTTTTCATTCACTTTTTTTTTGAAAAAAATTATGACAAAACCTCAAATAAATAAATAATGTGTATCATAGAGGCCCCTTGGACAGGCAACACCCCCTGGAAGGCTGTGTTACAGGGTTTTAATTATTACTCTCATTCTCTGCTCCTTTGGGGTATGGTGGTGGTCTTCGAGATGCTTGGACCAAGAGCGGAAAAAGAAATCATGAGAGAAGTGTGCAGCAGAGATCATAAAGGGTGTTTGACTTGAGATTAGCTCATTTTATGCTATAGAAAATAGAAATTCTTCATGAATTTTAGTCTAGCTTTAATACTGTTGATTCATTTGGCACTGATGGTTTTTGAAAATGGATGTTGTTCTCTCTTGTGCTATACTTTTCTCCCATTAAAATAGTCCTTTACAGAACTGATGATTATGTTAAGTTCTGTCTTTATGCCTGCATGCTTTCTTTTAACAGAACATCTGAGGTAATTATTGTCTAAAGGCATAATAATATAAAAAGATTTTTTCTATTTCAGACATCTCAACTGGTTTTATTTTGTTCAGTCATTATGCCTTCCATTCCTAGAGAATGTGAGCTACTATAAAATTGGGAGCTCTGATGCCAAATTTATACAAAGCTTTCTTTTCTCTCTTGCTTCTGCTATAACTGAATGTGGTTTTGATGAGAAAGGTATTTCCACAAACATTGCCTATCAGAAAGCTGGATGTGCATAATAGAATTGCTTGAATTACTATTGCAGGACTTAAATTTTATACAGCCGAGGACCATTTTAATTTCAGTCTTTCAGCTGTTTGGTTTTTTCTTAAGCAACAACAATAACCTCCCTATAGAGATCGTACTAGGGGACAGCATAAGCTTTATTTTTGCAGAATCTGTAAATATATCCCTTGGTCTCCTGCCAGCAAATGAAGCAAACGACAGTGTTAGAGTTTACTCGAGTCATTTGATAGACACTTATGGCTGCAGTGGGTTTTTAAGCAGGATACAAATGTTTACTTTAGTCTTCAGCTCATCTCGTGTAATCTCCCCTCTGCCTTCTTGACTCCATTTCCTTCTTGGTTCTGTGTCTCACTGTTCCCCCCTGACAGCTGTCATTTCAATAATTAGGCATAGACACTTTTTTTTCCCCTGCAAGCCTTCTATTGCTATTTCTGCCCTGGGAAGAGTGAGAAGAGCTTAGGAGCCAAAGAAGGGTTCTTGCAGAGGATTGGTTGGTACTTCAGTGGGATATTGGGCAAGATATTCCTCACATCAGAGAGTCATCTGTGATAGCACAAGTACTTCAGGATTCTAAATATTTCCAGTAGCACCAAGAACAGCATCATGGCAGAGATTTAGAGAGTGACCCTGCCTTTACATGGTTCCAGCTTTTTTAGGTAAGAATCTGTAACTGAGGAAGTCTATTTCCACACACAAATTTTTGCAGCTTTGAATAGCTTGAGATCTCTTGTAAAATTCCCCCAACACACAAACCCACACACGCACACTAAACCCCCCACTTGGTGCCTATTTCTTTGTAGCTTGGTTCTCTTTTATAAGACACATCGGAAACGTGTCTGACTGAAAATAACAAAAGTACTTAGTCTTTTATCTGTATTCCCTCTGTCACTTTTCATTACAGAATTCCTTCGTTTAAGGATAAAAGGGAACTGCTTGAAACAGCTGAGCTTAGTTTACAGTATTCTTCTGTTGCTTTTGTCTGTTGCCTGTCTCCTCCTAGGAACTGAACTCATTCATCCTCTCTAAATCTATGGGCAAGTTTGAGGTTTCTGCTTTCAGAACAGCCCTGGCATGTCGCAAATCCACGGAACTTCTGCACAGATACATGAGAAGTGAAAGTCAATAAGGTGCCCAACAGCATCTGCAATTTACTGAGAATCCTTTGCCCTGTAGGCAATCCTTTGTGGAAGGGTGGACTACATGTGATTTTCTGATAAACAAAAATCTACGTCAATGTCTTGGTACTGCAAGTGAATTTTTTCCTTTTTACTAGAGATGACATTCTGTGGTTCTGATTATTCCCTTGTTTTCCTTGCCATTGGTAAATGGGACAGCAGTAGTAATGCAGAAAAGCAAAGGTAATGTGGACATTTCCCATTACTTAAATCCTAATAGTTAACAAGGCTGGAAATAGAGTTTTCTTATTTAAAAAAAAAACCAAAAAAAAACCCCAGAAAAAACCCCACCCGAAAACAAAAAACAAACAGCCTATTGAAAATGTATTCGTAAAATAAGGACATATCTATTTTCCACTGTTTTTCATGGGAGAAAAAAACAGTAATTAAAAGCTGAGGGAAAACCATTCAGTGTTACAGCACCAAGGTTTCTTGGCTCTTCTATTTCATTGAAGATACAGATATTTGGATTTTTTGATGGATGGAGAAAGGAAAAACTGAGGAGCATTTCCAGTGAAATGAAAATGTTTAATTATCTCTTCAGACCAAAAATTTTATCCATATTATTTTACTCTTCAAGATTTACTTATGCCAGTAAAACATGAGGGGAGAACAGTGAGAAATTTGATTCTTTCCCTGTCAGGTAATCCTGGCTAGAAGGGAGGCACACTGCTAACCCAAGAACAAATAAAGAAGTGGATATGATGCTCCAGAAGATGACTGTCCATATGTGATTGCCTTAAACTGCTTTCAAGAAAGCACCTTCAGATATTCAATGTTCGGTTGGGGGTTTTTTGCAGAGATCTCATTCTAGAATATAACACTAATCTCTGGTGTCTTTGTGGTAGAAACAGCACTGATGGAAGATTTTGCCTTTGAATTTGAAATTATTTTATTATGAACAGCACTTCACTGAAATTTTTCTACCCTGTAAAAATTTCATCCTCATAAAACAGATCTTGGCCTATGTCCTATTGATTTATCTAAATTCAAAGAATCTTGAAATACATTTAATTGATTATCCCACATTTGAAAAGATTTTCAGATGACATGCAGTGTAAAACACAGACAACCTTTATAATTCTATAAATACCATATAGGTTGATATCTCCAGTTATCTGAGTGTGTGTATAGGTGTAAGTTCTATACAGAAGCAGAGAGCCCCAAGGGCTCCCTTTTGCAGCTGCTGCTCCGAATGCACAGACATCAGACATTCAGAAGGTGCCCAGAGCTGGGGCTGAGGAAGCAGAGAAAATCACCACAGACACACTGGGAGAGAAAGGGCATTCACCCATTGCACTCCAGACCAATAAAGCAGGCAAATATAATTGAAATGTGACCATTATTAACATATGACTACAGCTCCAGGATCAGTTCTTAACGCGAAACGTATTCCAAACCAACAAATGCAGAATTCATTTGAACAGAACATTAACAAAAAAGCATTATAGAACCCTTTGCAATGCTTTCAATTTGATCATCTAAACAAAATAGAATTCAGATTAATTTTCTCTTGCTTTATCTAAGCTTAGTTTTATCTGTTATTATTGATGTAAGTCATTAAAAATGCAGATAATGAATGCATTAATACTGACACAATAGATCATCTTTTTATTGCAACAGGTAGTGAAAGACACATTGGTCTGTTTCACTGAAGTTCTAATGAATAAAGAATACTACTTCAATACAGAAAGATTAATAAAAATGTAGAATGGTGTCACATATTAAATCCATATTTTACTATTTAATCACACAGCATAAGCTAAGCTGGTTATGGTTGTTCTTGTGTTGTACTATACAGGTATTACCAGGGTAGCTAAAAAGATTTAGAAAAAGCACAGGATTGCTAATTTGGACATAACCATTAACTATGATGGCTTTATTACTGTGGTTGAAAAGCCGGACAATAGCCAGGATTTATCATATTTATTAGGAAGAAGGAGTCGTTTCTCTGCTTTTTTGTTCACACAGTGGTGTTTGGTCAAACAGCACTTGCTTTTGAAGTAAAATACATCAAATCACTCTCTATATAGAGGGAGATAATATCTGGCAGTTAGTAAAAGACAGACAAAAAGAGTGTAACTCAGCAGAGAGAAAGGACATAGATCAGACCAAGGAGAAAATAAAAGTGGAAGGAGAAAAAAGAAAAGAAAAAAAGGAGACCAAGGAAGAAAACATCAACATAATAATTATATTTTGACCAGAGAACAGAAAGTAGAAAGTAGACCAGAGAAATAGAAATATGATTTTATACTTAAAAGTTTAGTCCTGTCATTAGTCTAAAAACTCTGAAAGCATTACTCGAAACATGACTGGGTAGAAATCTGGTCTGCATATTACCTCTACCCTTCCCCTGCCACAGTCCAAAAGATTTTTAAAGAGGGCAAGAAGCAGCTCTGTGTGTGTGTGACAGATAAAGCCTCTCCGTGTTCTTACAAAGCACAGAAAAGCAGCAGCTGCTTTTACAAAAACATCATTTGTAAGAGATGGAGTTGAACTGCATAATAAGCATATTGAGATCAGTGGAATGCTAATTACACCCCAACAACCAAACAGGCAATCCTGACACTGCTGCGGAAATTGATCCACCTGTTGGTGGGAAACATTCTTCCTGAAACACATTTCGTGTCTTAGGCTGGAATTATGTTAGAAATCGCTTCAGCCCTTCTCCTGCAATATAATCCTACCCTTCCCCAATGTTCTTAAACAAATCACACCCCCATTGGGTTAGAGGCTACATAATTACAGGTGTGGGGGGTAATCCATTCACTCTGAAGATGCAGCAACTGGAAAATCTGTCTTCTTAATATTTTAAAAGATAAAAGAAGGCTTAAGCTGTATGCAGGCCATTTGAACAAGTGAAATCAATATTGCAGACAGCTGTGGAGGCTTTCTTTTGTTATGTTTTTTTGACATAAGTGGATATTACAAAACGAAATATTTTTACACACATTCCTCCAGTCAATATGTCTGCAAAGAGGGCCATAGCTTGTGGCCATCACTGGAAGTCCTGGCCAAGGACACTTGGGCAAGGCCAAATTGATCCAGCAGTTTTGTAAGGGTTGTCCCAAGGACAACTCAGGTCTTCATCTTCACAGTATTAAACTTTTACATGAGGACAGGAATTGGGAAATTATAAAGCAAATTGTAGGTAGAATAAACATTTATCCATTTGGGTTTTTGCAAAATAACCTAGATAACTTATTTATAAGAAAACAAAAAAAAAAAAAAAAAGTCAGGGAAAGAAAGATAGAAAATGATGGAGATGATCCAATAACTGAAATATTTTCAGAACTTCCAGAATGTTTAATAAGAGCATGTTGCAATTTACATCGAGATGTGGAAAATTCAATACGGTTTACACCTCCCAGAACTCTGGAGCTGCCAGCTCTGAAGGAATGGAGCACATAAATAATGTATTTCCTGTTATTCTTGGTCTGCAGCTGATCTCCTACTGAGCAATGAGAAAGAGTTTTAGAGCCCTAGGAGACAGCTGGTGCTGTCTAGTGTGTTTGACTGATTTTGTGAGCAGAGACTGAAAGGCATAAAAAGCAAAATAAGAATCTAAAACTCAAGATGTATTTTCTCCTGAAAGAGAATTTGTAAGGTTACGAAGCTGTGCAAGAAGCCACAATTAAGAGTTATCTGTTCTTAAGAGTTATATTATTTGAAAATGAAAAGTCTCAAGTAGATTGGATAGAAATCCAAATGTGCAGTTTTCTCTGCAAATGAACAGGATCATGTTGTTGGTAACTCATAATGCTTTTCATTTCAACAGAAGTGCCAGGAAGCTAATGACTGTAAAAGATTTGGATCACTTGAGATTGTGGACCTCAAATGTGACGATTTTGTAGGATTTTGGATTAGGATTTTGTAGGATTTTGTGAGGCTGAAGTTGAACTGTTCTTCAGCACAGCCTGCAGGGGATGATGGTTTTCAGTCCTGGGTAGGTTTTCTGGGGCGGGTACTAAACCCATGCGTGGTTCTGCTCTTTTCAAAGAGTTATTCAGACTGCAGTTGGTGGGCCCCATTCCTGTTCTCCAACAAGCAGGCCAGCTGGAGGAAACAGCATTCCTCCAGCTGCTTCCTCACCCCTCTGCAAACCATTTATTCTTTTTGTAGAGTTTCTCTCTCTAAGCAAAATAAACATCCTAAGCCAGAAATAGACACTAGAAGGGCTTACATCTGATGGTTCCTTTTTACAAAGACAGGCCACCAACTGACAGTCATGGCAGCATCCAAATACAAATAATTGGGCTGAAAATGTGCCTTTTATCACAGGCTTCCTTAATTTGACCTGTGATTAATGCTGAATTTTGACTTTATTGTCATTCAGAGAATCCAAAAGACAGAATTCCCACAGACGAACTTCCTGTAAGTACATTTAGAAATGAAATTCCTTTCTCAAAACAACTCTCTTTTTGACCAGTTCATGACTCCTTCAAGACATCAAGGGAGAAACTTTTATACCCCTAGCCACAGATGTGGAATACTGACCAAATCTCTTGGTCCTGACTCTCCTGCAAGGGCAGCGAGCAACATGCTTAGCAGATCCTCTGGCACATTAGAATATTGGTTGTTGTGGCAGGAAACTGAACAGAACCAGTGTCAATATTTCATGTATCAGAAAAAATTTCCAGGTGGCGTGGGAGTGTGGGTGGGAGTGTCCCTGCCAGCCTCTTCAGCATGGCCTGAGACAGATGATAAAGGTGAAGATTCTTGGGTCTGATAAGCAAACCCCTGTCAGAACTGAGGGTTCTACAAAAATGCATTCTACAAGGATTCAGTAAGATGATTCAGAAATTAAATCACTGCATCCCCTCAACTAACAGGTTTCAAAGATGAAGCCATTGTAATTATTCCACCAACAAAAGTTCCAGCAAACTCACACAACCTCTGTGTAACAGCTGATTTGGCAGAAACCCCTCAAAACATGTCCCAGCTTGGAAAGTAATTTCCAGAACTCAAGAAAATGAGACAGAAACGGCTGCTTCTATTCAGCCCTGAATAGAGCTAAAATGTATAAATCATGGTTCATGAAAGAAATATGGGGAGGAGAATTTCACTGCACCAGAGATGATGAATCCCGGGCAGATAGCCTTCAAAAGATGCACATATTGCTATCACAGTCAGAAAATTCCAGTGGAAAGCAATTTCACACTCTTTATAGGCCACTGTAATCAGCTAGAAAATGAATTAGCATAGCCCAGAGGACAAGGTACTATCAAACAGGGTCTTGATCCACTGGAGCACTTAATCTTATGCTTAATATAAAGCACCTGAGCTGTTTCATTAAGTCACATATGCACAAATCAAACTTGGCCTGGCACGAAAAATAGTTGAAATAATTTCTAGCAAGTTGTCTGTTGTATCCAGTGTTTTGTTCTATTCACGTTGCCCACAACAATACTCTCATTTTTCAAACTATCTTAAATTTTTTAGCATATACTTGCCTATTTCTGCCACTAGTGCTTGGGCTGAATGACATTCACAGTTCAGGAAATTGTTATGAAAATGTTGATCCATCATATAATATTTACAAAGAATGAGGTTTCTTTTCAATGAAGAGTATAGATTTCAGAATAAAGTTTCTGTTTTGCATACATTAACAGGTTCAAAATTCTCTGATATCTATATATTTTCTTTTTCTGAAAAAAAAAGCCTTAGTCAGTATACATATTTTGAAAAGTGGCATAAAAGCAATCAAAGCATAATAATTTTCTTTTATCTGTGCAGCTAGTCAGATGTATTTTTTTCAAATACTATTTACAACAGTCTACATATGCTATTGCTTAATACACCAAAAAATGAAACAGATTTCAGAGGCAAATTATGAAAAGAAATGCTCTTTAATCCTCAATACAGTCCCAGAATCAGAAAAACAAAGAAATATTGAAAACCGAGTATGAAATAAAACTTAGAAATCTGAAAACAAACTTCAATACAGCTGGATAAAATGCCAGTTTGAAATATGAATAGGAGGAAAAATAAGATTAAACAGTCCTAGGACTTGCTCGAGAATCATTGAGCTTTGATCAGTAACTCATATCATCCACAGAAGCCAGACAAATAACTTTCAGATAAAACAGTGTTATAGCACAGACAGGTCAACCTTCCTCTACATGGAGTTAGGTTAAGGCCGTTTTGATTCTACCTAAGGTGATTCAAGTCTTCTGAACAGTTTAATCTGGCTGCTCCAAGGGGCAGGGCCTGGGCAAGGGGAAGGTGAGATGAGAGCAGAAATGGCAGAGGGGAAAGGAAGACAAGCCCGAAGAAGCAGGGCTGTGGCAGGGTGGGAAGTGAGGGGTTTTCTTGGCACTGGTGCACCTGGACAAAATACCAGCTACCACTGGTACAGGTGATTCAGAATTACATTGCTATACAAAATTCTGTCAGGACACCTACAGGGAATGATTACAGCTGCAAAATTATGCTATCAAAACGTCACCATTTGCATTCAAATTCACCTGTTACTTCTAATAGCACAATTTCATATTTAAGATATGCATATTTAGTTTATGTACTACAATGGTGAATAATGCCAACATATATTTTTCCTATTTACTTTCTATTACTTCATAATCCCCTTCCAAAACTGGCATTTAAAGATCCACATCTTAATGAGATTTCAGATTGCTGATTTCTTCTAAATTGAAGTGCAGAGCTTACACATAATGTGAATTAACTAAAACATTGACCTACATTACCTTACCAGAAAAAAAACCAAATCACCAAAAATATCTTGAATATACAGAGAAAGCCAAACCAGTTCCAGTTGTTGTAATCAATTTCCATTTGCAGTGGGATTATAAAACGTTATTTAAGGGACTGCAGCACACATTCATCCCACAGATGAGAACTAAGGGGTTCTTTCATCAGAGTACTCAGGGAAATAGTTCTCTTCATGCTTGCCAAGTTTTTTAAATGTGGACTTATATGTAAACTCTAATGGCATTATTTCCGACTTCACAGTCTCATACTCCCATAGATGGCAGCAAGAAGGAAAAAATAAATTCTTTCGGATTAATAAAAATTGTATCAAACTGAATATAGCTCTTGTCTTACAGGTTTGCATTGCGTATACTTGATCTAACTGGAGACATTTTGACATTAAAAAGCCCCTCATCTTTTAATGAATTTTTTATTAATTCCTTTCTTTAAGTAATTCACATTAAAGCCTTTTAGAACTATGAATATTAGAAAAGATATATAGTTTTTAAAAATACATGAGGTAAAGAGATGAAGTCATCCCAAAGATCTTATATCTTTTTTTTTTTTTGCAACAGAGAATAGGACATTGCTGGATACACACACTTGTGTTACTCCTTTAAAAAAATTAATAAAAGATGTATTTGCATGCTAAGATAAAGATGATTTCTCCCTCCTCTCATATAAGTTTGCAGTTCATTTCACTTTTAACAAGTAAATGATGAAATAGGGTTTTTTTTAGATGGCAATACTGTCATTGCTGTTCGGAGTGCTGTTTTGCAGATTGAGTGACCAACAACATTCACCATGTCTTTTAGCAAAAAAAAAGTGAGTTCCATTTTTATGCTGTTTGTCTCTCAGGGTTTTTTCCTTAGGCTACTTCAGCACCCCCAGCATGCACCACAGAGACTCAGAAAAGGCAACTTATATCTGAATACTCTGAAGATTTCTATATTTTTAAGCATTTGTCCATAAAATGCATTGGGTTAGCATTCACAACTCATCATTTTGGTGACTGTGGTCAAGAGGAGACATTAAGTTGCTTTTTTCCAAACCAGAACAATTTAGCAGCCCACTCCAGACAACAACTAAAGCAATTAATATTAGAGTGCTCACAAATGAGATTTTATTCATTGTACTATGCACTGCAGACCTATAAACCTTATCTAAAAAATACATCTGAAAGGAGAATTTATAGAAGAAAAGAAAAATCTGAGGATTTTTTTAGAATATTTATGTTCTATATGGGAATATATGGGAACACATGTGGGAAGCTTGGGGAAGAAATAAACCAATAAAAACTACCAAAAAACCTAAGAGTTTCCAGCAATAGATGGTGAGTTGTGCACTGATAATCTGTTTTTAACACATACTAAATAATGCTAAATAGTCATGCAGAAAAAAATCACTTACAACCAAAAGCAATATTTCTGAAAGAAAAACACTGGGGAAAAAGTCGACAAGATTCAGCAGCTTCTTATAATCAGATTTCCTGGAAGATAGGAATATTCTATTTTCTATTCTAAATATTAGGAGACAGGAAACCAAATCAGAAAGCACATCACCTAATAATTTAAAACTTATTTTACTGTAAACAAATCTGACAGCAGTGCACTGATACCAAACATGAGAAATGCCCACTTTTAATTGCTGACACAAAAAGTCCCCTTGCCCCAGTTCCAGACCAGTATTTTTGCTAATGGTATCTGCAATATTTTGCTATTCAAGGAAAATGTGTTTTCCCTCTTTAGGGAAGAGGTAAAAATCCTAAGAGACATCAGAGTCTGGATGCACACACCAACTGCTGGACCCGTGTCTCGCCTGTGTTGGTTGCCCTCGCTCTGTTTTGCTTGGCCAGACACAGAAATCTGCAGTCACAAAGCAGCTGCCTTTGTCTGAATATCTGCTGGGGACAGGTTTTTGATGTGATACACAAACGGCCATGGTACAAAACACAACCTTTGGCTACTTGATAATGAGACCAAATACAGCCAGCATGCTAATTACTGTCTGCAGACTGGTCCCACTTCTAATCCAGCTTCTGGCTTACGTAGATGTAAACCTTAAATCTATTCCTAACAGATTGATTTTAATTTGGAGTCTGACCATGGCAGAGACTTCATCTCTTCTCACAACCCTTAACCTTCTGTGACAAAATTGAGCACATTTGCTGACAGAATGGTTTCTGTGAAGGACTCTTGAGATGAACAAACAGATGAGGTTTTACTGGGGTGACCTGATTACAGAAGGATGCTGAAAAAATTTTTGGCTGGGATTTTAGAACACGAGAAGCAATGATTATGCCTAATCTCCAAATATTTTAGCTATGTATAATGGAAGCATAGCTGGGCCTGCACTGGGCTGTCTTGAAATAATTGCATTTGAAGCAATCAAGTCTTTGAAAAGAAAGTGAAAGTCAGCAATGAAATTCTCAGTTGAAAGGTCAGATAAGTGAAGCACTTACAATCACAGCAAGAGGTCTGCAGACTGTTAGGCAATAGTGGAAACATGAAAGAGAAATCTGAAGATTCAGAGAGGAGCCTGGGAGCCCTCCTTTGCCACTGATTTTTGCTGCTAAGACAATGGGATCAGAGCAGCAGCTTCAGAGAAACTGTTACACACAGTAATCACAGATATCCAGGGGAAAATAAGGGATAAGCAAGAAACCATTTGCTGAACTCAAGTCTGAATGTGACTTTGAACATGAAGAAGCAGAGAAATCTCTTCCACAGCTCAGAACAGCCAGACAAAGAAATGAGCTTGAAGGAAAGGTGAAGAGGGCCTTGAAGCATTTTAGGATTTGACTCCTCCTTGCAGTGTTAAAAGAGGGAGAGTTGCCATGATGTTTCCATGCTGAATTGCCTTGCAGAAACAGAAGAGAAATGAAAAAGAGATGAATAAGCAGAATTACTTTTCACCTAGTTACTAACTGATATCTTTTGTCGTCCTTTCTGCAGTTTCAGTTTCTCCTTAACAGCTGAATGAAATCTAGCCACAAAGTCTCAAAATCATTCACATGACACCAAGGGCCACCCTTGAGTAAATTGTTATATTGACCACATGATATTAGAGTGAGTATTTGTTTGTAAAATATGTTTTACAAGTTCTGAAAATCAGACCAAAAAACTCTTGCATTAAGAAAAAAAAAAAAGCTGGGGAATTAAACTTTTGGAGCATGTTAACATAAGCAGTGGAAGCAATAGAAAGAACTCAGTCCTGCCATGTAGACTAACCAGTTTAGAAATAAATTAAATTGCAACATTCTTATTTGTTATAATAAGACATTTCATCTGCATCTTTACTTTCAAGATGTTGGGGTTTTTGTTTTCATTGAAACTCAACAGACTTATTGGACAAGTATTCACAAGCTGCCTGCACAAATTTACTGCAACTCAACTGTACAGGGAAATTAGAGCAAGGCAGGAGTGCAACTGCTCAAAAAGAGTGGGGAGAGAAATAAAAAAAATATGTGCTTATTTCTTATTCAGCATTCTCAGCATTAAACTTCCTCATAAAAAATATCTCTCCTTGCAAATGCAAAAGGAACACAGCAAGATAAACCCTGGAGAAAGCACCCTTAGAACAATATGGTAAATCAGTCTCTATAATTTATATACTCACTGTATCAGCACAGGAAAAGATTATCTGAGCAATCTGAGAATTAATTCCAGAAGATTAAACAAAGCTGTTTCTGTACAAAAGTGCAAGAAAAATTTTTAACAGATCCACATTCCTATGTCATTTCTTCCCAGGGAATCTCAGACTATAAAACTGTAAACTGGGATGAACTTGTCAGTTCTTTTGTCGAAGAAAGATTATAAGAAAGTGGAAAAAAGAAAAAGTAAACATATTTTAATATTTTAATATTTTCCCTTGCAGTCAAGTTCAGAGAGCAGTTATCACAGCCAGCTGATTTAGCAATCCAGGCAATTAAATAATATATTTCAAGACATTAAAATCTATTAATTTTTATGTTTAACTTGAGAGGGGATTATTTTTTAGTTTTCCATTCCTGGGTTTTTTTCCCCTTTTATGGTTCAAAATTAAACATAAGTTAAAGATAGTGATATATCCTTTCTTTTTTATGAAAAATAAAATTATCAAAATAATTAGCTGATTCTATGAGCTGCTTGATGAAAACTAAAGATGCCAAGTAATGAAATTCAATAGTAATATTGCTACTCAGAAATTATTACATGAATATGACTTTGAAAGGAGTAAATACAGTTTTCACAGATGAATAAGATTTTCAAGTTATATTGGGTTTTGTCTCTGATTTATCCATCTGGAAAATGTCCATAATTTCACTGAAAATCATATCCTTTTATAAAATGCTTCAAGAGCTTAAAGCAACATTTGCATGTTCTATTTAGTTCTCTGGTTTCCTCACTGCAATTTCTGTTGAGGTAAATTACATTTCTAGTGAACCACACAGGCTTAGTCTTCACAATCTTTAAGCATTTTCAATAATGTTACACTTAGAATGACATACTTGAAAAAATATTAGAACAGGGTGCCATAAGAAATTTCATTCCATGTGAAAAAACAATAAGGCAATGTGGATTTTTTTTGGCTCTGCTCCTTAACAGCATTTATGTCAGTATTTAATACTATGTTGCAAACCCAAAGTGAGATTGAAAGCCCTACTGTTAGGGAAACTGGCATTAAATTTTCCACTTCTTCTCTGAGAAAGTCTTATCAAACAAAAATAAACGGCACATAAGGCAGATATCTTTATTTCCCCTCTTGCTTGAATATGACAATCCCAAAGTAAAAACCCAGTCCCACTGTGCCCTGAACACAAGTGCTTATCAGCAACCCACAGTACAAAACACGTCTGTGGATAGAAGATGTTCACAGAACCTGAAATACCACTGGACATTACTAAAAAAATGCACTGAAATAGAGTCTAAGGATCCTGATTATGAAACTGAACCTAATTTTGCTGGTTCTTGCACAAGAAACAATCAAGCTTGACAAACATAGACTATTAAAGTGAATGTTTGCATTGTGGTGGCTCCTACACATTGTACTTACAGCTTCATCCTGTACTCACAGGAACACTGGAGGTGGTGTAACAAGATAGTAGAGCAGACCTATATTTTGTGAAGCAATCTACCATGAAATCTACTTGCTAGATTTATTTTTTGCTGCTCTAAGCTATATTGAAGAGCATTTTTCCAATATCAATGTGTAGCATAAGAACGGGGAAGAGCAGACTTGGCTTTGAATCCCCTTCTTTCCTGGCCCCTTTGTTGCACCAAGTGCAGGCAAGCTGTTTATTTGAACCCCAAGCCCTTTGGACAGTCTCAGCTCGACAAACAGATATGATATATGGGTGCTCACACTCCTTCTCATCTGTTGCTATGGCATTTTGCCTGCTCACAAGGTGATTGGACAATTCTGCAATGAAAGTCAGCACCAAAGATCAAAAGCTCTCCTGTGGAACAGTGCTGCCTCTGCCATCTGTTTTGCATGATGCTTGACAGGTCCTGGGAAGGATGGATGAGAAGGCAATACCATGTCATGCTTTTACCTATTTTTCCTCACTAGCTGACATTTTGTCCCACCTTTCTTCCACCTGCTACTTGAAAAAATGCAGAGAAAAATACAAACTTCAAAACAGAAAAGAAAAAAACAATCATTCTCCTCTAACTCAAGAAACACGTATAAGTTGCTAAGCAGAGGCTGGCAAATATCATCACACATGTAACATCTGCCAGCGTGCTTGGGGAAGAAATAAAACAATAAAAACTACCAAAAAACCTAAGAGTTTGCAGCAATAGATGGTGAGTTGTGCACTGATAATCTGTTGTTAACACATGCAAAATAATGCTAAATAGTCATGCAGAAAAAAATCATTTACAACCAAAAGCAATATTTCTGAAAGGAAAACACTGGGGGAAAAATTGACAAGATTCAGCAGCTTCTTATAATCAGATTTCCTGGAATATAGGGTTGAAATAATTGCAAGGAAAATTTAAAAGGACCAAATGAGTGGCAAAAGACTAAACTAAATTAAATGTCAATTTACTGAGGATGTGGCAGTCAACTCTAAATTTGGGTACATAAGCAGCTATCAAATGTTTGCTTCTTATCCATTACTGTAAAAAGATAGAAAGAAGATGTTAGCCTTCATTAAAAGATGGAAAATAGGTTGTCTAAATTGCAAGTTTTGTAGAATTCTAGTTTTTGTTTCTTACTGCTTAGGACAAAAATCCACAGATTTCTTTTCCTGTCTCACAGCTCTTACTGTATTCTGCTATATTAAAAACAAACAAGTATGGACATTTGTATAATATCTCATTTGTCTGTATATAAGAATATTACAAAGACATCCAATTCAATTTGGAGGGCCTTCAACAACAACAGCTTTTCTGAGTATACTCTAAACCACAACTGATGAAGATTTCCTATTTATCATTCCTGACCCTTTCGGGTTTCCAAATGTTCTCTCTGTAGGGACTGGAATGAAGACAGAAATATTTTTCTCACCACAGGCAGTCCCATCGTTCCACCTCCCTAGGTGAGAGTGTTCTTATGTTACTGAAGGATTTGCCTGCAAATCAGAGCAGAGAGGCATTTTCTGGGTCCAGATGAGCTGTTCCTGCAATGCCCCAGCTCCCAGAGATGTTCAAGACAACAGCTATTGTGATGGAGCTCATACAGCTCGTCCTCCAAAGAACAGCCTCATTTCTAAATTATTTACACATGTTAATTTTTTCTCCCCGTGCTGTTATGCATTTGAATTTCTTTGCTCTCATTTATAGCAGTACACATTATGGCTGAGGTTTTCAAAGCCATGAATCCCTCAGGTGGCTTTCAAGATCTAAATGTAATCTCTTAGTTTATGCTCATTTATAGGGGATTTGCAAAGGAAGATGCTTTCATTCCAGCAGGCAGCTTATGCAAATCAGTTTTTGTTATCAGATGCCCATCCTTCAGTATCATCATTAATTAGCAGACTGGATACTGTGAAAACTGTGAGAAGTTGGTAATTATAATGGGCAAAAAGGAAGACAGGCTTTCTTTGCATAGAAGTAGCAGACATTATATAATCAATACATTTACTGCAAAATATTTCTGGTGGTACAATGTCTTATTTTATATTAACATGGTAATCAACATAGACAGGAAATTTGATTTTCACATGAAAAACTGTAGTACATTTCACATTAAACCAATGTCATAAAGTGTTTGGCAATATATACTGAGGAATGAAAACATTAGCCACAGTGTGACCTAAACTGTGAAAAATTTACTACATGTTTTTACCAGTAATTACAACAACAGATTCCTAAGCCTTCTTTGAAAGAAGGATCCCCTTTTCTTTTCTTTTTTTATTTTTCAGCAGGCCCAGGAACAAAATGAATGAAAAACCAACTTACAATGAAGGTACAGTATCTCAACACCACACGGAATGGCCTCCTCACTCTGGGATTGTCACAGGCAAAAATTTGTTTTCAAAATAAAATCTGGCAATGTGTCCATTGGTTAAAATGGTTAAATAACAAAAATGATATTAACCACATAGCTCACAGTTCCCACAGTTCAAAGAATAGTGCTTCAGAGAATATTTAACCAGGCTAAAAGCTTAATCTTGTAACTGGAATTGCCATATAAGAGACTTGCTGATTTGAGCAAGGAAAGGTGCATTTCTTTGTTTTGTCCTTGGTGTTCATCTACATAAATTGTATTAGAAAGGAAATCCTCCCTCTGGGCTGCAGCTGGTGCAGGTTTCAGGTGTCAGAGCAGCACCTTCTCTGAGTTTATGCAGTGTTAAAGGGCATCCACTGCCTGCCAGGGCTGGCTGGGGTTTGAGGGAAAACCCATTCCTTACACGGGCCAAGCTGCAAAGTCTGCAGGAGAGAACATCCAGTCCCAAATCCCCCCTCTGCTTTACTGCTCCCTTTGGCTTCAGGAGGCCACGGACCCTTCATCCTTTCTAAACAATCACTTATCTGCTCCAATCCATGGAGTGTCTCAGGGAATTGTTTCTGGGATTTTCTGTTTCTATTCCTGACATGCATCATTTAAGCTTGTTCCAGTTACTGACCCACTCTATCCTTTCTCCTTTATTTGAAGCTTTAAATCTTGCTACTACAGCTCTGAAATGTTCTCACTTCATACTTTTCAGCAGTCATCATTTTCATTCATAATCCTGAGTATGCATATTTTAACTGCGAAGCTTCATCTTGGACTCCAATCCCAAGAAAATACAACACAAGTAAAGAAATATATCAAGCAGATGATACAGGTTTAGTCAGTTATAGCCCCTGTAAGTGTACCCAGCCTTGGAACATAGGAATCACTACCAATAACACACACAAGGTCTCAACATCTACGAAAATTGAAGGGAACAGCTCTTTTAGCAGGTAAATACTAAATTTGGTGGTGATTTAATAACATACATTAAGATTTTATTAAAGCATTTAGTAAAGAAAAATCCAAGAAAAACAGGCAGTGGTTAAGAGGGGAAAAAAAAAGGAAGAATGAACAGCAGTAAAATAATTAGGTCATGTAAATGTCTAACAATTTTACTCTGTTAAAATATCTCTGCTGAATCAGACAGCATATCCTTGGTGTATTGCATTATCCCTGACAGATGTAAGAAGACATTCAGAAACTAAGCCTTACTCTACATGACAGTAAAAAACTGATAATATAATCAATACAGCTTCAGGGTACATGAAATTATCTGAGCATATTAGTTAAATGTGACTTCACACATGGAAGTGTGTCAGGGAGACAAGGAGAAAATGAGGGTGATATACATGCCTGCAGATATATGCTGATACACATGCCTGCAGAAAGCAGACAAAATGAGAATTAATCTGAATTCCAAATAATCTAGAAAATGAAACACCAGAGAAACAATTTACTTATGCCAACATCAACTAACGCATACATGAGCAACTTGAAATAACTGAAAAGACACACTATTACCATTTCATTTTCCTGAGGCAAGTAATGTGATTTAGAAATGCTTAAACTTTTCCCATTAATCTTGATGCAGGAAAAGAGAAAAAGTAAACACTCTATTTTATAGTGCTTTGTAGTTACAGTTAAACTCAGAGAGATTACAACATTCATTTGCTTATACTTGGTCCCTGCACTTCTGAGTCACCACTCTCAGTTTCATACCAAGACTCAAATTTTCCCTTTTCCCTCCATACTGACATTAAAGGTTTTCCACCTGTTCAGCCACATGAGCTGAGTTTCAGTCCTGTAGCACTTCTTTATAGACTTCCCTGATGTGGCAGTGACCATAAAACAAGCACATGCATGAATAGGTGTGGGTGCAGCTGAACCCCCCCGTCCCTGAGGAGGGGAGTCTCCAGCTCCCATCACTCACAGCCATTTGGCCACTGCCCCTCTGTTTCCAACAAAAGGCAACAGGCCAGCTGGAAGGCTCTCAGGGTTGGGATCCAGCCTCCTGGCTGGCAAAAGGACACACACATGTAGCTGATATTTTGGATGGTGTTCTCCAACACTCCCGTTGGAACAGCGATGCATTAACACATTCCAGATTTGCTGGAGTAAGGGGCAGGAGCATGGCTCTCTGTATGTTAGCAATTGACCCTTCAGCTGGGAGAGCAAATCCAGAGCTCTGGTCACCGAGCCAAGCCTAATTCTGTGTCTTACATTACACTGCTACTGTCTCCTCCTATTGGGAAACGTACACTGAAAGTCAGTCATATTCAAATGTCTGCACGGATTTTATACGTGCTGCAAAAGCCTGCTAAGTGGTCTTGCTCACGGCAATGTTTGTATCTCAGTCGTCGAGTGGTGACATTTACAGAAACTGATAAACAATCACAAATAAGAAGAGGCATCTCCTACCAATCTCAGATTTTCCCGTGGGCAACACTGACAGTGCAGTTAAGCCTTAATTCACTCTCTGGTTTTTTTGGTTTGTTTTTTGTTTCCACACAGAGCACACTAATTTACAACCCCAGAGCTGAAATATCTGTTTGCAGGTGCCACAAACACTGCAGGGATGTCGGGAGAGAGACTGTGAGGTCTGAGGAGGCTGCTCCCCACCAAGTTCCAGGCAGAAAGAGGAGGAGGAGGAGATAGATCAGCCCTTTACAGATGTTTTAGTGCTAAACAAAATGCAACAACAGAAACTCTGCTTCAGAGAATAAATGTGAACTGTCAGGGATGATGGGCTGGATGAAGCAAAAGCCTTTCTTTCCATCTATAAACTTGGTGATAATCACAATGAGAAGAAAAACAAAAGCTGTAGGCAATGCTTATGTACTACTTGGCTCATTTATAAAAATGGATTCCTGTGCCAGACACCTTAAGAAATGTACTTTTTCTCGCTCATATTCTGGACAGATGACACAGAATAGCTTCAGGAAGTAAAGGTGCAACTTAATTTTGAGGAATCAATTACTAACTCAGAGTGGCAATGTTGCAGAAAAGTTGGAAGAAAACTCTCTTTCCCAGGAAAATGTATGTACCTGATATTATTTCATAGTTCAGCAAACTTGAAACTTTTTGATTATTTAGAAAATCCTAAAATCTGCATGGGAATTGATATTTTCATGAAGCATTACAACCAATGTAATAAATATTTGCATATTTATGGTGCAGTTAGCGAACTACACTCCTGAAAAATGAAAAATACATTAAAGATCTAATATTTGCTGGTTGAGAACCGTACCTTTGTTAAAACAGTAAACCAGTGAAGTGGATGATCTAGCCATAAAAGAAATATAGAAGTTTCATCTACCTTAGATGTGAATTTGGCATTGATCTTAGAGGTTATAAAAAGTTATTTCTGCTTTCTCCCTTCTCTGCTTTCTTCAGCACAAATTATTTCATTTTAAGGACTTTACCCCACAGGATAGAACAATGACATTTCCATGAGAAGGTAGATAAAAGTCAAATGAATATAAATGTTGTTGCACCTCACTTTTATTGTCACAGGCACCAAAATAATAATGTAACAGGTTATATTTAAGAATAGGTGACAACTAACTCTGCTGATTTACAGGAAAAACCAGTGCACATTCAGGCAGGAGAAATTAAAAGTTAGTGTAAAATCATACTCTAAAAAGAAGTGTTATTGATACCACCACCATACACTGTTATGTCAAAACTACCAGTACAGAGAATTCTCAAAGATGTGTACTAAAGAGACATTTGACTGACAGTTTTTTAAAAAAAGAAATTGTCTAAGAATTGCAGGTCATGCTGAGCAGATCAACACAAAGCAATCTTAAAAACATAGAAATGTCATGAGGGAAGCCTACAAGTTTGTCTTATGCAGAAAATGTTCTGTTTTACTGAGTGCTTTGTCAAGTTAATTAATTAATTAATTAATTGACTGAACTCCCAACTGAAAAATTCCCTTTAATGAGCATTTTTGGCCCCGTCTTTCAGCTTGAAGTAATAACGTTTTTTGTTTTTTAAATATCCTGACCACAGGTGGTGGTTGCACATATATGGAAACAAAACCTTTCACATTTTCATTCGTGATCTCAGAGACTTGAGAACATCGTGTACAAACTTGTCCTCCACAGAATCATTTACAGAGGGGAAGCTTGAATACCTACTTGCTTCATCATCTCTGGGAATACTCATTCGTGTCTAGTGGAGCCAGAAACACCTTTCACTCAGCTACAAGAGAATCAGAAAAGGAACTAGATTCAGAGACCTCTGAATCCCCTGAATCTTGTTTTCAAGAACATTGGTCAGGCCTGTTGTTACATTGTCTCCCCTCCTGCCTTATGGAATAATGCTCTATGACCACTTACCCAGAGAATTTCTTAAAGTATGACTGAAACCTGTCACTCCCTCTCCTCACACCCAGTACAAACCTTACTTTAGGCACACTGACAAACCTTGCCCTTTTTCCTTGTGTCAGGTGATAGAATAGATATAAAATATTAATTCATGTTCAAGAACTCAGAAAAGCAGTGTGTTGTGTTTAAAGCTGGTTTTGCAGAGGATATTATATGACAGCCATGAATTCCCTCTATTGTCTCCAACAAGCATTAGATTAAGTTATTTGGAGTCTGTGTATGCAGACTGCCACAGCTATTGTATGATGAGGAAGAACATCTGAGTGCTAATGGATAACAACATTAGCATTGAAAAAGAGTGAAAAGCACACATAAGGAGCTCCATAAATTTGTTATAAAACCCATTACTAAATGTTATTTAGCATTTGCTCCTGAGGCTTAGTGCTACACTAAATTAATAGTGTTATGGTTTCTATTCAACAGATTGCCTTAAAGTATTACGTAAAAGATTAAAAACCACACTATAGTAACAATGGGAATCACTTTTAATCACATCAAGGAAAACAATCTGTGTTTAATGTCTTTATTTTGTACCTTAAGACCCTACATTATAGCCCAAATCATAGTCTGAACATCTTGTTACTTCTTGGGTTAGCATCAATGTATATGAATAGCTACTCAGAGGTCTTATACATAATAACTGGAGAATAATAAAGACGCAAATATTAAGAGAAGTCTGACACAACATAAAAGTCCACAGTGTAACATACTCTGATCTGTTAAAGACAACTTCATTAATCCTTAACTTCAGTCATGTGGCACTGAGCTCTTTAGGGTCACCAAGCAAACTTGCAGGGAAGGACTGTCCCATGGGAGGGGTAAAAGATTTCCTGTCTCGATTTTGTGTCCCTTGCTGATGGTGTTCATGGTTGTGGGCATGACTAGAGAACTTGCAAACCTTCTAAAGCTTTTGGAGAGGAAGGACAGAGGAAGGAAAGAGGACAGCAATATCCAGGAATTAGACTCTGAAACATTCAGGCTGCCTTAGTGAAAAGATGTCACTACTCCTCCTCCATTCCAGTTTAGTGATATTTTTCCTTCTCAAATACACCTGACAGAACTGTTAGAGACTGACAGGGAAACTGCTGGACGCTGCCTCTTCACTGAGTCCAGCTCCCCTGCCTTGCTGCTCGCCAGGGATATGCCAGCAGAGTCTCTCCAGAATGAATTCCTTCCAAAGCATGTCCCCTGCTGCATCTCCAGCTCCAGAGCTACTTAGCTTGATAAAGAACTATCCCCTGCTCTCCTCAGCATCAGTATTGAGGTGCTGGTCTATCAATCACTGCTCCCTTCTGACTAAAATGTCAGTGATTTGCAAATCGTGCTGAAATTACAGCAAGTGCCCCACAAATAAAGAATAAAGGATCTAAACTAGAAAGAGCTAATTAAACAAGGAAAAAACCACAAACAAAACAAACAAACAAATGAAAAGAGTTTTTTCGAAAGGAATATACATTGTAAAAAAATTGATAGTTTTATGGAGATTTTGTACAAAAATTAAATTGAAATGTGTATGTTTCACAAGTAATTTAAACAGCTATCTGTGAGCCAGGATTTCACTGCCAAGCAAGACCTTCCCCTTGAACACTGCTGTCACCAAAGGTGGCGACACCCTGGGCATAAATCCGTCCTCCACAATGGTGCTGCCCTTTTGTGGATTTCCTGTGCTGTTTAGACCACATTCTTGTCAGGATCCTAAATTAGGGATTACGCCACAGAGCTCGAGAAGTGCTGGCATTGCTATGGCACAGAAAAGCAAACTCTGATCGGACCAATGGGGATCAAAGAGACACTTCAGGTACTGTTTAAAATGCAAGCAAAGTATTTATCCCCTTTACAAAAAAACAAACAAACAAACAAAAAAAACCAAAAAAAGATCTGACGTGCTGCCACAATGTCAAGTATAATTTCTGTGCATAAATTTTATTTCAGTCTAAAACCCACACTGACACTGCTTCCTCTCCTGGACACAAATTGGTTGTGATTCCTTGAGTCACTCCCTAATTTCCTTGAGCACAGGCACAACAGCCACCAAACGGCTCCAGGCTGAACAGGAGTTTGGAACTGGCCATCCCCAGCTGCAGTTTTGCAGGATCCCACCACAGCCACTCTCCATTCTGCCTCTGTCCCTCTCCAGCATCTGCTCACACACCAACATCTGTATCCAACACATCTACACTTCGTTTTGAAAGTAATTTCAGGTTTTTTCACTTTCAGCAGAGTGATATCTTGCTTTAATACCATGCACCATGGTGCACTGCCTGGGATTCACTTTTTAATATCACCTAAAAATATTTTGGTCTTTTAAGTTCTAATTATACAGATTCATATCCTCCAGGTATAAACACATTGGTGATCCCTGGTAAACGTGAGGTCTTCCAGTAGTAGAAGTCATATAAATTGAGTTAAGGTGCCTTTGAGCTAAGATGTGAGTAATATTGAATGCCCAGCTCCTACTGAGGGCAAATCTTGTATGATCTGACCCATTACATAACATAAATTTAATTTTTGTCCAATTTCTTTCAAACTAGTTCTCAAAGTAATGAAGTTTTCTCCGTAAAGTCATTCAATCAATTCAACTTCTGTTCACCCTCAAGCAGACCACCACAATCACATATGAGAAAAAGAAATCCCTTTTTCTGATGGTTCTGATACTTTCATTTTACTCATTGATGGAGTTATTCTGGATACAGAGTCAGGCTTTAGCTTAGATTCCACTCCTCTGAAAAATTTCAGTTGTAATTTTCTTACTTTATTTAGGAAAAAGCTGCTAAAAATTCATGTTATTTCACTTAAATAACAATAAAACTGTTGGAAGTACCTGAAGTCATATTTCAGTCCCCAGAAAGCTAAACAGAAGGATACATTTTGTATGATGGAACAGAATAGCCCATGTCAGGTGATCTGAGAGCAAACAAAAGCCAAGAACCCTGAGGTTATCACTAACCTTCAGATCTTCTTCTCATTTAGACATATATCTGATTTTAGGGGGAGGGGAAAGTAATTTAGGTCTCAAGAGGCTTACATTTAATTAGTTTTTAATCCATTCCTACACCCAATGCCTCAGAGGATGATTTCATCTTTAAATATATCTAACTGGATGCATTTTAATTGAGAAAGCCTACAACATGCATAATAGAACTACCAGGAGTTAAAGTACAGTGTTATATTTTAATGTGTTTATATTTAATCTAAAATTCAGTAAACAGGGTTTCACTCTCTGCTGGAGTAAACAGGTGAAACCCAATTAACTTCAAAGGGACTGTTCCCAGTGTGTAGCATATGTGAAAGTTGTGGATGATTAGAGTCTAAGGACACCTGCAAAGTGTCATTATAATGTCAGTGAAAAGAAAATATTTCACACTCCTTCTGCAACACCTCTGAAAAGCTCAAGTTGCTTGTGGGAGGGGAGAGATAATTAGTTTGTTGTTCTTTCATTTCATTAAATCACTAATGTTGAATTAAATTATTAATCTTGAATTAAAATATTAAATTTTGATTAAAATATATATTTATTTGAGCAGCAGAAATAAACTGCTTTGATAAATAGCATCCCCCATGCTGTTAATTCTATGTGAAAACATTTCAGAAATACTGGTAACACTCAATATTGGAAGTGAAACTGACCTTCTGCAATCTTACACTTTTTTTTTTTTTTTTAGCACGGAAGGACATTGCACACACTCATATGCATGAAGTTTTTGGAATTTTTATGTATCATTTAACAAACTTCTCAAATGCAGAAACCTTTTTAGTTGATAAAATGTGCATTGCAGAAGTTTAGTTGCAATATCAAGACTAGCATATTCTGATATAATGGAAGCAGAACGGCTGCTTTTCCATCAGAGACATGTAAATATTTTAATTTAATTTCCTGATTATATTTGCTTTTGTGATGATAGACTTTGATTTTTCATTTTTACACAAAATTACATAACCAAGTTTGAAATAAACCTTAATTGAACACCAATATTTTCTGCTGCCAAAAAAGTTTGTAAAATTATTGACAAAACTAAGATGCTTTATGACTTTCTGACAAACTGAGACCGTGGACTATGCACACAATGCAACACTGCAGGCATTCCTCAGCAAGCCTTGATGTCTACACAGCACAGCCAAAAGGCAGCACAGCTACCTGAGTATGGTTCTGCTTATTTTCTATCACGTTCCTCTGCAGTATGGAAAGGCTCAGGCACTGTCCAAAAGCTAGAAAAGGTACTCAAAGTGTTTCTGATTCCCTTTAATGCCCAGGGAAACAATAAAAGCCGACTATGAATATTAGTAAGGGATGAAGATACCATATCAAAACCCACAGCCAATGCACAGAAATGGCCCCGTGGGGAAATTCTTTCCCCAAAATTGCAGTCTGAGGATTCAGCGGCTGCTCTGGCAGTGGAGAGCACCTGCCCCAGGGTGAGTGCAGCTCCAGCGCAGAGCCAGCAGTGAACCCTGGCATTTTGGGTGGAGAGCTGGCTGCTCCAGACCAGGAGTGCCAGCTCTGGCAGCACCAGCAGGCAGTGGGACCCTCCCCTGTACCAGGGGAAGGAACTGCTCAGTCAGCAGCAACATCATTGCATCTTCTTCCAAAAACAAGTCTCACACAGAGAAAACCGAAGATAAAGTGGAGCTACGTAGATGCTTCCAGACTCTTATTACATCTAAAATTAACACAGGCATTCTTAAATATAAACCACGATCCACAGCTTCAGATGCTCTAAAGATGCTTTTTCATCAGAAAGAGTCAACCCCAGTCATTACAATGGGACGTGCTGGTTAGCACAAAGAACAGCAGAGGCAACCCTTACTCATTCCCTGAAAGAAAATCATGCACTGTAAAAATATGTGTCTGACAAGCGGTGCAGCTGTTGTGCACTGGCACTGAGTTCACTTTAAACTCCAAAGTCATGGCAAAAAGGACACAAATTCATAAAATACAAAAGAATCAAACACCAATTACTGGCAGTGGCTTTGTGAAGAACTTTGTTGAACAGAATATCACAATCTTAACTGAACAAGAATTAAGGTGAAAATTGCTCCGATAACAACATCTGAAACTCATCTAAGTATGCCAACAGAAATGAAATTACAAAAATCAGAAAATTTAAAAAATTTGCACAAACTGCAATAATATTAAAATTCAAATGGTGGATTCTGTTGAAATGGATTTGGTTTTTATCTATAAGTATTCAGGATACCTTTCAGGGCATCTGAAATATTTTAAAAGCTTCTCAGTTTTGAGAAGTTAAACAGAGAACAGCTGATTATCTCCAGTTATCCTGTTGTTTCTTAGCACACCTTTATGACATATCTTATTACATATTTATGACTTAATGACATAATGTAAAAATGGGTGTAAGTCCATAGTATTTAACACAAGGGAGTCAAACCTCTTCATATTCTTAGTGCACTGTGCAGGCACAAGATCCCTCACACGGGCATAAATATTCCAGACCTGTGTCCAGTGGTGCTACACCTTCCTGTTGGAAATACTTATAAAAGTTTGAACTATACAGAGTAAATCTGGACAAGTGCTATGACACACAAGCACATCATTGCCATGTTTTTGAATACTGGCAGTTGTGAGTATTTTTCATGACACTTTTCTTCTGCTGAGTATCCTTGAATTCTCTGATTGGATTTGCTAGATTTCTATGTCACTGAATAAATCAGAACACCAGACCACATTCTGTGAATTTTTTGCCACAAAATTAACTGCCAGTAATGAGTAACAGATCCTGCTTTGTAGCAAAATAGACAGATGGTCAGTTAATCTAAGGCCTTGGCAAAAACCTAGAGGGAATATTACTAAATAATAAAATAAATGAAGGCATCAAACCCAGGCCTCGTTTGAATATGAAAATTAAACTCCATTCATGTTATTCTTATCTGAATATCATGAGTATACTACACCAAATAAAATTCCCCTGGGAAGAATTCTCTCAAGAAACAAATTGTTCATATTGCTCCAGTAATTGCAAAGTAGTACTGGTAAAAATATGGAAAACAGGGAGATACTTGAAAGGAAGTCACCTTTTAAATTTAAAATGTTCTCTAAAATTAGTATTACTGACATACTGCAGCATAACTGCAAAATTAGACTTAATTTCATTTCCTAGAAGGTTTGAGAAAAAAGGGATCCGATATATTTAATGTAAAATGTTTGTAAAAACTGAAAACAAAGTGGTGTTTTCATGCTTTCCCAATTCATGGAAATGGTGATGAAAAACACTGGGAAATATCAGAATGAAAGAAAATTATGCAAGACCTCTGAAAATGGAGTGTTTTTATCTCTTCTCACACTGAAAGCAGGGAGAAGCCTGGAAGACACAGGCTAGTCACAAGCAGTGACTTGGATAACTGTCCAGCCATATTTACCAGAAACTTCGTGTGCTGCTTTTCTTAATTTGAGGAAAAACACTCTGGCAAAGAGAATACATGAGACTAGATTTCTACCTGGACTAATTTACACCAAAAAAATGTAAAATCTCTGTCCTTTCCTACTATCAATGAAAACAGGCCCCGACAGGCTTTAAGGTGATGAAATTCTTTAACTGTGTACACGTTTTCTTAAACTCTGACCCCCTTGCTACGTATTTAAATCCAACCAGTGGCTGCTACAGTTGTGTGTTTGTCATAGGATGTTGCCATTCAGCCAGATTTGCATATCAAGCAAAAGAGGTGGAGTAGTTTAATCACTTGTTCTGGCATGCAAGAGATTAATATTAATTACAGTCTTCCAAGTATCATTTAGCTTCTTAGCTTTCCTGGTGCTGATTACTTTGTAGCACGTTTGTGCAAGGAGCTTGTTTTACATTTATTTACAGTACGTGAAACCCTGGAAACATGTCTTGTGTGTTTTGAATCACAAGCCACGTGATCTATGGGATGCATAAAACATAAAGTTGGAATCTATTTACCACTAAAATATGCCCTTTAATATAGTCTCAGAATAGGCACATCTTATTTAAAGTCTCTGCACAGAACAACGTGAAAGTCTAGAATTAACAAGCAGTTAATTAAAGTGCCAGAGTATATCCATCTAAGAGACAGAAGACTAAATATCCTAAATTAACTTAAGATTTATAAGCAGTTCTTTGCCATTACCCTTTCAAAGCCTGAAGACACAAGTTAATGCCTGCATCTGCAAATTGGGTAGAGTGTACCAATCTCTCTTCCAAAGTGACTGTTCTATCAGGGACTGAGAAAAAAGTAATCAGACAAAACCAGCACTTTCAGCTTCTCCAAAACCAGTGCACAAACAATGTTTGGTCTGTTTAAACAGAAACAGCAACAGAATACTAATTTCAGAGTGGTTTCATTTCAGAGCAGTAGCATTTCTGCAATTCATCTTCTAGGGAGTCAGAAACCATAACAATTAACACGACAAAAGAAAAATGAAGACCTATTCCCAGATTTTGATCTATAGTCTATTCTATTACCAGACAACCAGGAAAAAAATTTGTCTCCTCACCTGCATTTGGACGTGTAGAGAAATAGTTACATCCTGATGGCAAAATTGAAATAATCTACTTGCCCTTGCACATGGAAGTGAGTCAGTGTTAGAATGTTATAGGAAAATATTTGTACAGAACAAACTACAACTTTCAGGTTGAATGGTTTTAGGGAATTCTTATGAAATTTTGGTCTCTGTGAGGAAATCAGCCAAGTAAGGATCTCATCAATTTAAACCAAATCAACAAAACCAGTATGGTTTTCTGATATGGAAGAAAACTTCTAAAGGAAAAAAAACATTTTGGAATGGGATAAGAAAATTAGGTGCACTAAGGAAATTAGATTCATTAAAGAAAAATTCATGTTAGGGTTAGGAGAGAAAGTAAATAAAACCAAGAAATCAAATTCATTTTATTCTGAGAAGTATGTGCTATACAAAATAATCATATGCCATAGCTGAAGGAAGGAACTTCTCAGTTTCATGCAAGTTTAGTCAGTACAGAATTTAATACCCAATCCCAGATAATGAAGGCTTAAAAATATTTTAGGAGAACAGTTTCTAGCATTAGACTTAAAAATTCCAGGATATGTAGTAACAAAATCCAATGAGAAAATTGTTCATGCCATAAATAAAAGACTAAAGAAGTTGCCCTTCATACAGCTGAAATGTCAGGAGAGAAAAAAGAAAGAAAAAACCAATATTATAAGTGGGTACTATACACCAGATCTGGCGATATTGATGAGGTATGCAAATCACTTTTTGAGACACTGCACGGGGAAGAACTTGGACCTTCACCAATAAAGGAAAATCTATAATAAAGGAAAATGTTCTCTATTACAGAGCGAATAAGAAGATAGAGGAAGTATTACCAGGTATCATAATTTTAGGTTAACACAGAGAAGATTGAAGTGACACAGCAAAATTGAAGGGGAAAATGAGATCGCTACCACTGATGGGAAAACTAACAACAAGGTTTAAATTGCAGCACGAAAGGTACAAGACAGGCATCAGGAAAAGCCTTCTCAAAGTGCAGAGATATAAGGAATGGAATATATAAAGTTTGTAGAGTTTCTTACACTGAAGGCTTTTATGGGTGGATTCAGTCATTCCTGACAGACATTTGTAGGCACAGTTGATGATGGACTCAAGTGGGATTTCTTGTCACCTTGAAATCTGAGAGCTCTATTTCTGTCTAATTCCCGAGCCATTAACATCAGAATAAATAATTCTACTCTGCAAACTAAGCAGAAACTTTAAGTCAATAGTATCAAATTTTAAAAGTCTGGTTGTTCACATATAAATACAACTCTATATGCATTTGTGTGTATATATACAAATACATTTATTCACCTTCATGGAAATAAGATGGATCCTAAGTAGTGTTATTATAGATAATCCTTGTCAACATCACTGGTTTCCTGTAAGACTCCAGATAACTTTTCTGAGCTAACGGGCATATGATGAGGGGCGGCATTTATAAATTTTCTTTATTTATTAAATTACGGAATAGACTTGTCACAGGAAGTTCTCTTCTTTTTTGTTCACAAATCACCAGTATTGGGAAAAAAAACCTCATGAATTATACGTGAAACGCCCCCTCAAAAATGCCGACACTTATGTAGATTTTTACATATTCTTTTCTTCAACAATGCATACAGCAAAAAATTTAAGAATACTCTTTTACCATTTTAACACATTAGAACATGCATTTGTTGAGATGGGAACTTAGAAATGCAGCTTATGAATTATTTAGACTGTTTAGAGCCATAAAAAAAATCCATTTGATTAAATTTCTTAATCAATATAAAAGAAATAATGCAACTACCAGCAACACCTGGCTCAACAATGTTTAAAATAGTCTATAACTTGTGCCTGTAGCATGAGTTCTGGCTACAGGGACAGCACTAAATTCTCTAAGGCACATCTTAATTGTTAGATGTAAAAGGAACCCCAAACATCTATGCTGCGTGTATAGGTGCACCAGTCTGGTGTGTCTCCTGGCCGTGCCAGCTTTGCAAACTCCGTAATCCCACCCTTGCTATGAGTTTCCCATCTCTGCCTAGCGTTGCCTCTACAGTTTTGGCAATGAGGAAGGTGGTGGCTGCATCCATCTGCCCTCCCAGGGCCCATCCCTCTCGCTGAGCAATCCCAGCTCCCCTGGGAAGGCTGGGTGAGAACGGCAGCGGAGCTTTCTCAAATTCAGGTCTCTCTTACTCCGATCACAGACACTGAGGCTCAACAGTTGGCACAGGAGGCTTGGAAAGACATTCTTACCAAGAGGCTTCTCCTTCCTAGCCAGTGCAAGAAAAACTCAAAAGCATTGAGGCTAGTTTTTGCCATCTTTCTTCACATTAATTTCCATTCCTTGCAGCTGTCTTTGCAAGAGGATAATCCATAGTGATTGTGTATCTACCTGTCATACAGACTGACTTCACAAAACAGGCATTCCCTACTCTACTACAGAAGTCAGATTTGAGTTTTCCATGAGCAATCCCTGATGCCTGGTATTTAAACAATCAAGGTTTAATAAAACAGAGTCTCAAGCAACTCATCTTCTTCTAAAACCAGCAGTATAAATATTTGGAAAACATGGTGGGTGTTCTGAGTGTAACAGAAGACTGTAGGAAGAGAAGGACTGAGAGAAACTGGCAAAGATGATTAATAAAAGTTTATGAAATAAATAATGCCTGAGGGTTAGCTGCTGCAAAGATAAATTGCCCCTAGAGGAGACAGATTCTAGTTATGGAGAAATGAGCTATCACTTTTGGATAGCTTAATTTATAAAAGAAACAAACTTCTGAGCCTAGAATTATTTATAGAGAGATATTACAAGAAATATATCTACGCTGTTAATAATCATGAAAGGGAACAAGGAGGTGTAATGGTCAGTTATCTATCAAGAGATAAAGTGGGATGAAACCTATCTTTTTTTTTAAATCAGAAGATTTTCACGCACTAGTTATACAAAATGAATTTCAAAGGTTGGAATATTGATTCTCGTAGAATTGGTGAGATTATCATTTTCATTCCTGATAGCAGTATGTCATTTTTAAAGAACACTGCAGTATGTAGAAGAACAACATCAATGAGATCTGTGAAAATTACCTGAAATGCACATTTTCAAAGGCTGTTGATTATAATAAGATACTCTCCTAGTCGAAGTGAAACCTGAAAGCAACATGCCGTGGAACAGGCGTGATGTTTTTAATCTATAAAGCATCTCAGGCAAAGGTGTCCTTTGCTCTTTGACATGAAACAGATCTCCCAGCACTTAGCACGGCCAACAACCTCTCACAGACCAAAACACTGCTGGCCTTAATTTCTTTTACAGGAGAAACAAAGCCCAGGGTATTCAGACACTGTCTCTGGAGCACTGCACAGCCACCAAAGCCCTTGGCCCTTTCTCTTGCACAAGTCCAAAGTGGAATTTGATAGTGAGATGATGTTTCCTTTGTATGTGCACATTTCATTTGTTGCACAGATGCCCACGCACAGAGCATTTGTTAAAAAAACATAATAACCATAATAGGACAAGGCTTTTTTGGGGAGTCAGCCTCTCAAGCAGCATGGTCAAGGGCTGTCTGGGTGGTGAGAGGAGTGACCATTGCAGTGGTCAGCTGGATCAGGAGAGACCCCCTGAGCCTTCCAGCACATCAGCTCTTCTGGCTGTGAGAGCCTTTTGTCATGGAGGGTGATCTGATCAAAGATCACAAACAACAGCTCCTACTAAACTCCCGTGGCCATCAGTCACCACAGCTTTCCTTCCCTGATCCTCAACTCCCACCCTTTGAGGAGGTGCAATTCCCCAGAGAAGTGGGAATAAATTTCCTCCAAGAAACCAGGCGTTTCCCCCTCTGTCCCTGTGCCCGGCCCAGGCTGAGGGGGACAGGGTGGGCTGCTCTGGGCTGTGCAGGCTCTCACAGCCTGTACTGCTGGGGGCAATCAGCCACGGGGTCTTCTGAACACACCCTGTGAATAAAAACTGGATTCAACTCCTTAGCCTGTTGCCTTTTGGAGCATTTAATTTCGTAATACATTAAAAATAAAACAATGAGTGGCTGACAAGTTATTTTAGCATAATTGCCTAAGGTTATTACCATTCTGTCTGACAAAATTAGGGGAAAGTGTAATCATTGCTGAAGGGAAAAAGCAGTCAAATTGCAGAAAGCTGGTGATAGCAAGTTAGTTCATGATAAAAATGTTAAACATGAATTATTTTGTAATAGTCTTTCCCCAATATTCATGATCAATTTCAAAACATAATGTGGCAGTACCTGTCCTTTATGAAAACATAAAGATTGGGAACACAATGAAGGAACACAGATGTCACGGTAGAGGACTTCACTGACCTTTAAGTAATAAAAGCACAGCCTTTTACTTTAATAGACTCTGGCATTATTATAATTCTGTCCTGGTAAACCACAAAATGTGAGTTATTACACATTTTATCCAGGTCAGCTGTGTTAGGATGAGGATTTTAAAACAACCACAAAGAACTTCAGTAGATTACACAAATCATATGCAGGATTTGATAGGTCTGAACAGCAAAAATAATTATCGAGTCCTTTTAAAGGACTTGTGAATGCAAAGTGTGAATGTAATGATTATATTAAAGTCAAAGAATAGAAAAAGATTTGAGGATTATTTTTTGAGCTCCTTGAAGTAAATTTTCTTTTCACATTGAAAGCAAGATGACTAGATTAAGACACACCACAGATAAAACACCTTGCCAGGCAGGCAGCCTCCAACCAGTCATCTCTGCAAAGCACACTCTTCACTGTGCTGAAAAGCATCTGCAAATACACATGCTAAGGGAATCACAGTCACAATCTTTAGCATATTAATATGCCTTGTGTGATGCATTAGGAAAGCAAAAGTTCAACTCTCAGTCAGATCAAACACATTCTTGTTATTTACAGTTCTTGGTGTTACCATTTCCCACACCAAACAGCCCTACTGGAAGGAGCCCTCCCAGTGATTAGAAAATTGAAGTAACTTTTAATCTTGAATGCCACCCCACCAAGGGTTGCACTAATGGCTTGCTTAGATGAGCCTGCTGTGCAGCATCACCACCGTCACCTCTGCCAGACTCTGCTGCCACGGAGAGCTGAGAAACACCCCTGTTAACTGACGCAGGAAGGAAGCAGAGAAAAAAAAACATGTTCTGACACAGAACAAAACCCATCCAGCACATATCTTTTGCTTCTGGAAAGTAAACACCACCATGTTCTCATGGATGAGAGAATTCTTTCAGTGTGAGTGAAGCTAAGCGATAAAACAGGATTTGGCACTTTGCTTTTCTGAAAACCCTGTATTTCCTACTAAATCAGCTCAACCAGTGAGTGCACAGGTTACAGAGGTGATCAGGAACACCTCAGCCTGGAGTCAGTAAACTCAGTGTGTTACTGCATTGAAGCTGAGGTGAGGGGTAGTGCTGGCATAGGTGGCAGATTGAGAAGCCTGGGTAGTATTGCAAGTTCTGGTTGTGATGCAGCCAAGCTGTCACCATGACAATCACCATATACACAGCAAAATAATCCTCTGTTTGCAACCACATCTCCTTCTGGATGAGGAATGGTTTGTTTACTGCTTATCATCTGTTTGGTCTGGACACCCTTCGATGCAGTACCTAAAAGCAGGAATACTGGAATAGTTCCACCAGAAAATTGCTGCAAAAGAGATGCTAGTTAAGCACATGTGAAGTGTTTCTAATAGAGTTAAAAGCAAGATCCAGTAAAGATTTCATATCATAGCTGAAAAATCAAGACTGTGCAGCAAAACTAGCTGGACAAAGGTGTCATAAATTATACATTAAACTGCCTGTCTGACAAAAAACCCCAAACCAACAATAAATGATCATTTATGGTAAGTGCTTCCTACTTAAATGTTATCTATTACCTCTGTGATTTTACAGCCTGAAAATGCATCTTATCTACCTACAGTATTCCAATAGCCCTTTCAATGATCTTTTTAAAGTACCAAGAAGGAAATAAAGTGCAGTAAATTTGAATTAATGAGCAATGTAGAATGCCTATCAAGCTGCATTACAGTGCCCGTTCAGAAGCAATCCTGCATCACAACATATTGTTCACAGCCACATAATTCTTTGTTGCACACAAGACCTTTTACCTGCATTGCTGTCCACATACATTCCGTCCTTGGAGTACGAGACCCAGTGAAATAAGAAAAACCTCTGAAAAACTTCAGATTAGAAACACTGTACATATAGTCCTAAATTCATATATTGCAGGTATCTAAAAGAGCCATCTTCCTCCTGTCTGTCCACAGTGCCAGGATCTGTATGGAAAACTCCCCTAATCTGCACACCCAGTAAAGCCATGCTAGAGATGTCACTTTCATTCAACCCTCACACTTCAAATGTTTGCCCAGGATATATCCCACGTTTTATTCCTATAACATCCTTTCTTTTTTACTAGGTACATGCAATAATTCAACTGCATTTTCCAGAATGCAACAGTGAAATCTGTAGAATTAAGCCACAAAGACGAGACCTTGAATCACATCTCCTGTCTCATTGCTTCCCTCAACATCTCCATCTTTGTATTCAGACTCTTCGCATCACACTTGTTTTCATTAATATCTGAAAAACCCAGTCTGAATTCCAGTATACCCTTGAAAGTAATGTCAGAAGTATGTCAAAGTTCTCCCTTTGGAGGAATTCCTTACCAAAATCAATGAAAAGGTATTCGAAACATTATCCCTCATTAAAAGGTCACTTTAAGAGATGGAAAAATGAAAGCATAATAGCAGTATTGAAAAAATGACTGTTAGAAAGCTTATTACACCCGTGTTCAAGTACCAACATACAGCTTTATCTCCCCACTCCTTTCTTATCTGCTGTCTCTCATCTTTTACTTCAAACTCTTAGGAACAGAACTTCTTGCATATTAAGTAGAGAATCTGGAAAAGGACACCCATATTCAGTAATATTAAGATATAAGCATAATCAGCAAATGCTTAAGGAACATTTTCTTGATATGAACATGCAAGAGGGTGTCCCAAGAAATCCCCACTTCAGCAATGCAATTAAGAAGAAACAAAAATCTTCTGGTTCATACTGATCACTGACCCACAACTGGAAAGGAAAAAAAGAGGGTTTGCAACTTATTTTCCTTATCACCAGGTCACACAAAGTAGACACAGAAAAGTCCTGTATAAAAAAATTTAAAACTGTACTTAATATGGGACAAAGAATTTGATTACTGACAAAAAAAGAAATTATTCAAGGCAAGCCTCTGCAAGTTAAAGATAATAAAAAAAAAAAATAAAACAAACCATACAAAGCTTAACAATAAGACTGCTTTTTTTTTTGACATTACAGACGAGGGTAACAATTACTGCCATAATGGAAATCTATTTATAACTTCCAGTTTCTTAAACTATCTCTCTTCGATAATGAAGCCCAACTGCCACTGAATAAGGCTGTGGTATTTTCACTAACAAAGTTGGTGTGTAACAGGCAATTATTACTACAGTGACAAGACTTAATACATTTTACAAGAGAATTCCAAACACTGAATGAAGTGTCTAGTTTTGATAACAGTCTTACCAAAAAGAATGTTAATGCAATCACTTCTGGAAAAATTTAAACTGCCTGAAAAATCCCTGGTTTACCTCATTTGGTAGACTGAGAAATCCATCAGCACAGCATGCCAGCATCATAGAAAATTAATGTTCCATATATTAAAGTGAGAGACCACAATATGTTAAAATTTAATTAAATGGCCATGTTTCTGGCAAATCCAAACGAAGAAGTATTTTTTATTTTGCAGCCACTGACAGAAGAATACTCAGACATGCATGTGAAAATGCATAACAAAACAACAAGCAACATGTGTTGTCTTTAAATTAGCTTATTTTCTCCGCAGCTCTTCTCTCTCTGACACAGAAGAGACAAAGAGCTGACTGTGAACTGTCCTTTATTCAGCATTTCCTGTGGGTTACCTTGGAATGGTCCCCTCTTATTTAACTGTCTCTTCTGTATGACTTCCATGGTGTTTAGTTCCTCGTTAGATTGTAGGAAGCAGTTTTTGGGGTAGAGTTCAGAGTTTTAGAGTTCAATTCAGAGACCATATGTGCAACTAATCCCTGAATACCTTGAATATGAAAAAAGAATTCTTTCTGAAGAAATAATTTTGTATCCCAAAGCTTCCAGTGTATTCTCTCTCTCTCATTGAAATTATTGAATGTAGCAAGATTAGATTTGTGGAACCGAGAACAAAAAACCGTGGAAAATGAGTTTCTTGGTTTATGTGTTTAACAAATCCAAATGTGTTTTCATACTCTGCAGGCCCTCTTCACAGATGAATATTGCACAAAAATGAACCTGAAATAGATTTCTACTCACACTTTGCTGTCAGTCACCTTCCAGCCTGGCTTGGTCTCACTGCTCATCTCTTCCTTTTACTCCCTAAATGGAATATTGAGGAAATTATGTTAATTTAGTAACTCTGAAGTGTCATACAACAGAACTGAGATAAAATTAGGTTTCTATACTCCCTATTATCAACCACAGGCATTTTTGCAACACCAAACCGTAAGAGTTTCAGTATTTAAAAATATTGATGCTGCAATTATTTGTTTCCATCTGGTCTTGCATGTTCCAAAATTTTCTGATTGGAAAGAAAGCCAACGTTCTCATATTCTTATGTGTTCACAGGGGTAAGATTAATGCACATCAAAAACCTTTGAACTATGAATAAATGGGTGAGCTTTTCCTAAAGTAGGTTTTCACTCTGTAATGGCCATGACCTCCAGTTATAAAATGAAATTCTTTCAAAAACTGCCATAATAGTGCCTTAAGATGCCTAGAATGAATTTCTTCAGTTGTCTCTTAGATAAAAAGAATTAAGATGATTTATTATAAAGAAATTTTCCATATTCCACATGATGAGAATCCCAAGCCCTGCTAAAAATTACCCTTCATTTCTCCCTATCTTTCATGCAATGTATTTCAAAAGATCACACTTTCTTTAGCATTACTTGATATAATCAGAAACCCTTTGGGCTCAATTCTTGACTCCTAACTAGAAATGGTGCATGATAGCACTGAATGTATGATTTAAAGATGTATTAGTTAAATACATGTTTTATTAGTAAATAAAATTTGTGGCAGCATTAATTTTTTATGCATGATAATTACAGAATTAAGTTTTCTCTTCCATTGCTGATGCATGTCTCTAAATTCAATTAGAGGGAAGCCTCAGAAAATGTGAACTGACACCACTTCATTGATTTTGTAGGTTAATGTTCAAATCCAATACCTAGCTATCAGGTCAGTTGTTCTGTTGTCCCTGTTAACAAAGTGACTGCAATGTTTATAGGGACTATACAAAAGATAACATGAATTCCTCCTTCACCCTGTTGGCTCACCCAAATGATGGTTGGCTGTGCTGAATAAGATGTTTTTTTAAACAATTAGAGGTTAATACATTCTTGTGAAACTCCAGCCTTTTTAGAAACAACTTTTTTTCAGAAATTTCAATTTAGTAAATAAAATAAAATAAGTTGATATGATAATATTGAAAAAAAGCATTGCTACAGGCAAATTAAGGAAGAAACTCCACAGTCTCATTGTTCCACACTTAAACCATCAATAATGTTAAAATATTCCTATGCTATATCTGGATTTAAAAGCTTTTACTAGTTCTAGGCACCATATTAAAATATTATTAATTTTTAGTGAAAAACCATAATAAAGGGGGAAAAAACCCTTGAAAACTGAACTTCAGTGCTATTAAAATAATTTTAATTTAGAAATGTGTCTCTGCCAAGAACTTAATCTTTCAGAAACATGCATTAGTATTTCAGTTACTTTAGCTTACTTGTGTTCTACATAAAAATACAATGTCAGAAGAGCAGAAGAGTCAAGATTTTCCCATTTTTGTTTTTAAATTATACTCAACTTTAGGGCTGCACCAATAGCTTTTATACTGTAGTGAGAATCAGGCTTTTGTTTGCAACATCTCAGGTGTAGGGGAGGTGATAAAAGAGATTGAAAATTATTTACAGCAAGATATGTTGTTTAGCCAAAAATATATTATGCTGCAGTAATATAAAAAAATGTCACAGAAGAGCCTTTATATAACTCTCAAAAGTCCACAAGCTCGTCTTTGCAGCTGCCTTTCTAAGAAGGTCCTATAACTGAAAAATCTCAAATTAAAATGTAAACTTCTGTTTCCTGTTAGAATCTTTTTCAGCTTGATTTTAGTTTTAAAGGATAAGAAACCACATTTTAAAATCCCAGATGAGGCCTCTCCTGTCATCTTTGTATCTTGCTCAAGCAAAACTCAGCTGATCTTATCCTGTTGCAGCTCTTAATCTGTTTGAGTATTTCTTCCTAATTGTAAAAATGTGTCACATCTTTAGAACATGTTCTAACCCACATTACGTACTCTTTCCAAAGTATCTATGCATTTCATTTTCCAGAGCGAATACAAAATAAAATAAACAGCATTGGCAATTGCTAAATGGAAATGATGAAGCACGTGATAATCAGGCTTCACCAAAATTGCTGCACTGACATTCAAAAATGAAGTTTCAAATGCTAACTATTCTATAATAAAAATCAAATGTATGTATGGTCACTGGAAAAATATATACATCTTGGTTAGATATTGTACATAAAATTATACACAAGTAATGTCCCACCTATGGGATAATTCATGCCTTTACCCTAAATTAGGCCACATGAAACACACAAAAGCTATTTGTACAATGAATGCAGAGCTAGAGCTACTTTCCTCCAGGCGCAATACAAGGTGCCCATAAACTTGATTTTCTGGTCAACCTAATAAAGCCAAATGTCATTGTACAGTGCAGTCCCTTGCCTCAGTTATGGTCTTGTACCACTGGGAGGGTCAATGGTGCGTGGACACGAGCAGCTGAAATATTTCACATTGACTCAAAAGAGCTGTCAGTGTAGAAGAACCTTCTTCAAATTAAAATTTAAATGACTTTCCATGTGTGCTAATGTCATTAGAAAAGCCAGGAAACAGGAGGGTGGTAAAAAGTCTACAGAACAGCATAATTTTTACATATACCTTGTAAATGGCTTTGCATTGTTACAAAAAGCTTAATAACATCCGAGTTACAGTAATTACATGGTCTTTCCCTTAGGTATGACATTGCTCCAACATATTTAATTTAATTTCAATAAAACAAATTGGTTTTGTTAGATATAACAAAGACCATGGTGGATCGTTTCCATGTTTATCTGGTTGAGTGCTCTGGCATGATGAATAGCACATAATTCCTGATTCAAGCATAAAACAACTCCAGCCTTTGTGACCAAGCAAAATTTAGAAGAAATGGTTACTTGCTCAACTTGAATAAGCTGGGCGTGAGTTCCCTTGGGAAGACACAGAGAGAAAGACGTTCTAGACAGAGCAGAACTATCTGAGACTGATACTAAATGTGGTCATAAGATTGTGAAAAACTTTATTAATGTTAATAACAGAGCAGCAGAACACACCAGCAACCAGCCAAACTTTTGCATTTTACACACACCCCTGCACTGCTGAAGTATATTACAACTAGACTGAAAAAGGACCTCTGTTAGAGAACTAAGAAGTCCATATACTGTGTAGCAGGAAACCCTACATTTAAGGACAAACCTCATAAATGAAACCAGAAGCAAAATAAATTAGTAGGGCATAAATGTCCATGTAGGTATTTTGAAAAATTACATTAGACAAAAACACCCCCGAAATAAAGCAATAAGAGGAAGCCATCCGACATAAACAACAAAGAATTGAGTCTCAAGGAATGCACCAAGAAAATCTGAATTATGCAAAATACAAGGAACAATTTCAATGTCATATTCTTGTGTCACTAACTACAGAATTGCACATAACTTTCCTTTTTGTATTTTGAGAGATCACACAACACAAGAAAGTTCTACTTCGTGCAGTTTTACTTCTCACCCACATCATCTGTTGTAGCAGCAGGTGGTCAAAGAACTGCAACACACTAATACCAGATTCCCTAATGTGACTTACTGGAGATCACTAATGATACTACTTTTATCCTGGTGGCACAAAGGTAGCACAAATATGGAAAAAACCTGCCCTACATGGAAGGCAATGTTTTGAGCCCGAGAGAAAACACCATATGGAAAATTGTTTTCTTCTGCGTCATCATCAAACAATTTCTAAATGATGTTAAAAGCTTCTTACGATTCAGAGATTATTTTTATAGTCATTCATATACATGCAGTCACTCCTACATTCTTCATGCAATTGCTAATCAGCTACTTATTTTAATTATTAATCACATATTTAGTTAAATTGCTAGTACACATTGCTTTTTGCAGGCACCAGCACAAATTTTACCATAAAAATTCTACTAAACGTTTATTGGAAGAGTTTTTTACATCTTACACAAGATGCATCTTGTATCTGTACCCCATTCACTAGGTCCATATTAGATTTTTCATCCAGGTTACATTATCATTTAACATCAGAGCATGAAATTTTAATATCTGTTCAGCATTTTCCCGAATGCTTCCCTCAATCTCTTTTGTTAAACAAGATGAGGTTAATCTGTATTTAACCTTTTATTTGACCATAAAAAAAATTTAAGTTTTCTGTTGGAAAACAGAAAAATAGCAAGTTAGCCTTATTCTACATTTTCCCTGAAATATTCAAAATAAAAGTTTAGGGCTTGTGCAGGCACCTGAAGAAAACAGATATTTTTAAGAGTGTTTAGACCCCAGCAGTTCCTATTTTGCTCCGCTGTTACTGATGTTTTTTAAAATTGTGATCATTCAAGTTCAATATCTAGAGACAACAGAAATACAAAGTTCAATGAAGTTCTACTTGTAGGCTTTTTCACATGCTAGGTAGAATACAAATACAAAGAAAGCACTATGTTTCATGGAATAGTGTGTGCAGCTACAAAGTATTATAATCCAAATAGATTATTTTTTATTCTTGAATTAGTTATGAAAATGTGGTGCCACACAGCAGCCACACAGGAATAATTAGCCTTCACAAAATGGTGAATTTCCTTCCTTCAGAGAAAGAAGGTTTTGTGGTCATAACAACATTAACTTATTCTGAGCCAGAACTAATTTTCTTCTTAGTTGTTACCTCCCCTGTTTTTTCTTTGAACTTTGCCATTAGAAATGGCAAATGTTTTTCAAGTTCAATGTCACCATTAGACGATATTCAAGCTCACATAATTCTTTTATACTTCAGATTAGATTTATTGTCTTCTTTTTTATGCTTCTGTGAATATAAAATGTGTTCTAACTCAAAAAAACCCTGAAAAAACATTTCTAACCGAAATAATAGCATAACAAGGAAACCTGTGACTCTGTTTATTTATCATAAAAAATTCTCAGAAACATTGGGAAAATTCATTATAATCTGGAATAGATATTTATATTTGATCATATGGCAGGGTATCTTACTTAATTTTTATATGAATAGATTTAGGATGGTTGTTACTTCAACCAAATCATCTGTCATTGAGTGTAAAATGCTGGACAATGTCATTAGTGCAAATAATTAAGCAGCTAATGCATTGTGAGGAGGACATTCAATTATACCCCACTGGAATTGCATACCAAGAGTGTCTTAACCAGGTCAGTTTGAAATGCTTGTATCTATCATTACAACATCATTCAGAGCAACAGAGACTGAACTAAATCATCCAGTGACTATTCAGCCACTAATTTCCTATTTCAGCCTTCTCTGACATATATATGATTATTATTTCTCAATTTCCTCCTTGAACATGCATCCCATGGGATCATTAAAAGCAGACGTGGTACAATGGTTGGCTTGCAATAAAAAATAAGGCTACATTTTAATGCAATTTCACCAAGAGAGAACTATTACACAGAACTATCTAAAGGTAGAAAACTTCAGCCAATACTTCATATCAATTTAAAGGCAAGCAGGTTAGTTGAACGTGTTCCTCAAAACTACTTTCAGACAGGATATTATTGCTCTATCCTATTGCATAAATCTGTGAGCCTTGAAATGTTTATTTCACACCTTTTCCAGAAATTATTAGAAACCACAAGAAGTCAGAAATCACAGAATTTTTAAACAACGAGAAGATCAAAGTGGTTGAAGACATGAAAAGTTTTATATATCTGTTGACTGGAAGAAATGTAGGTTGTAATCACCAGAGTAAGTACTTCTGAATAATAATCAGGAAACTGATTTAGCAATGACATTTAAGCTTTTACAATTATGCTGAATTACAAAATTGATTTCCACTTTGTGAGTTACTTTCCAAGACTGCCTGAGTAGAAGTGGTGGTTACAAGTTTTCTGGTGTAAATGTCTTCTACCCAAAATGTTCTGCCAATAGAAGCTGATAGTATTTGTGAAAAAAGTCTATCTCCAAGAAATTCTTCAGTGTGTTTATTTCCATAATTGACTACTAACGAGCCCTACTACCCCCAATAAACATTTATACCTGATTTATGGCTTTATTTAAGATTTCTTGTTTAAAATTTTTAATTCAGTTTAGGACAGATAAAAATTTCTAACATGTAAAATAAAAATTCAAAATATAAAGCCCTATCTCACAGAGATATCTTTCTGTTGTTTATTTAATCCACCATTTATCTCAATTAAAACAAAGGGGGTACCTGAAGATGTGTGAATGGAAGAACAATGCAATGGCAGCTTTGCATTCTGCTGCTACCAAACTTTAGAGAGTAATGTGTAATACATTGAAGTGTTTGGTTTAATGACAGGGAAAAAGGAAAGGCTTGATTTCAGTCAATTCAAAAATGATTTTTAATTATTTCCTCCTATAAATGGCTTTATATTTCAAGTAGATAGTGCTCTAAACTATACAGTGGCAACTTTGAAATGTCCAACTTTTTTTGTAGCTCTTCAAACGCAAAATGTCCTAACCAGATATTAATTCTCAGGAACACAAGATGTTTTCCAGTTAACATGCTTCCTAATACCTAACTCTGTTTATACAGCCATCACTCCTACATTCAATGGCTGTGAAATCTGCCCCTGATTTAAAAAAAGGAAGTGTGTATTGTTACCATCTTACCATCTGCTGATTTCAATAGGTGCAAACACATGGAAAAATTTCTTCATTTCCCCAGCTTTTTCTAGAATACTGCCAGACAACAACTTGTTTTTACTTTTCCTCTTACGTTTCAACATTATGAGAGATTGAGATTACCTGATGTGCTCAGTCTGAATTTACCCTCACAGAAAGTATGGTGAAATTATCCCAGAATTCCAGTGACCTGCATGTTTATCAACCTCTCTGCACTCAGCATGCAGATCAGCATACCAGGTACTTAAGGCTGTTACAATCAGAATTACTAGGAGATTCTTAATTAAAATGTGATCTCATGATCCCTATGGTTGCTATGGCAACTCAAACACAATAATCTGAGTGATACTACATCAGCACTCTTTGTTGTTTTTAATGTAGGTTTATGATTGCAATCACTATATTAACAACTGTGCTTACTGTATTAGCATGATTTATTTCTTCTGGGGAATACAGCCTTAGGGATACATGTTAGGCTGCTTATGCTCCAAGCAGACAGAATTCATTAAATCCAGTCACTAATGTCAAATATGTTCATGCCATATAACTGACCTCAAGATACTGAATCTGCTGGGGTTCTGATGACAGAAGAGTATATTATCAATATGATTCTAATGTTTTATCTCCTGCATATTTGAAAAGCATCTTATATAAAAGTTATAATTAAACTTAATGACAATCTTTAAAAAATAGACCACATAAATGTTATATTTATGATTTTGTTTGTGGATTTAGTTTATGATTTTATCATGCCACTCCATTGTGCTTGTGACACCTGGTGACAATCTGACAGTTCACTTCTACACAAGCAACTTAAAAATAGAGATGAAGCTGTATAGACACCACAGAATTTGACTTCATTCTTTATCCAGTGAGAAATTAAATGGCAGCTTCTGTGAATAGTAAAGAGATATCCACGACATGCCACTTAGTGATGGAGGAACAGTGCAGATGAAACTCACTGCTTCATACTTAAGTTACATAATTAGCAGCTCACAGCAGTACAGATGAAAAAGAAGGATGAAGCTGCACTGTAACATCCAAAATTAAAGCCTGAGCTTTAATTCTGAAAGCCTGAGCTATGTCCTTGGCATAGTGGTTTCTCTTGGATTCAAAGAAATGTGAATTCCCTCCAAAGCCATTATAACTAAAACCACCATTACAGAAATCGTTAGGAGTGACATAGGTTACACTTTCTCCTAAGGTCAATCTATGCTTTGCTGTTCTTTAACTCTGAAGAATCTTATAGGTTGTCCTCATAAGCACACAGGTATAAATAGAGCAGAGCATTCTGTCACCAACCACCCAAACCATAAAGCACAGCATCCATAACTGAGAAAACAAAATATTGCAGGTGAGTTCCAAAACATTGTCTGTCCTTTAAACAACTTTTGATAGGTGACAGCATATTTGTCACTAAAGTAGCACTGCACACAGTCAAAACTGGCACACGATTTTTTTTATCAACAATAATATTACTTAATAGTGATCACTTCATTATGAGTCTCTTAGTTTGGTTTTGTTGGTTGTTCACCAAGGTCATAACTCTTCTGCCAGAGCAAAGTGCAGGCAGCTAAAGAAACCCATGAGAATTAGGACAGAATTAGAAAGATCAAACATAGAAACTTTTGAACCTTTTGCTAATTTCTGCCATCTTTTAAATGGGACAATTTATCTTGGTGGCAAATTTCTTAACACAAAGGGTTGCTTACTAAGACAAATGGTTTCTTTTTCATTTCTCTAGATTTTGCAAATGTGTAGACATTTTTGAATCTCATCAATACTGAAAATTCCACAGCAAGGCCTCTGGGTGAAACCCAGAAAACCTCCTTCAGCTCATGACAATGACTGGAACTATGGTTAATTCCTCCCAGAATTAACCATAATTAATTTGCTTTCATTGCTCATTTCTTCACACACAATGAAAGAAAATCCTGTTTATAGAATTCTATAAACAGGATTCTTTAGACTCGTACATAGCAAGATGAAGTAAATATTTGGTAAATTATGAATTGGAATGGAGACGGTAAATACACGGTGCTGGGTGGAAGCTTGGTATCAGGTCACCAAAGAAACAACCAAGTATCTAAAATTTGCACATGTTTACCATCAGAATTTTGTTTACTCAAATAATTTCAAGACAGGTTTGTGTACTAAATTAACACTTATCACCACATACTGTTTTTTCAGTATATTTGATTAAACATTTACGTCATTCAAATATCAATTAAATATATAACTATTTGCTCTGAGCTTCAAATCCAATTATTTTGCAGTAGCAAATCTGTAAAAATTTATTTGAGAAAAATGCAAGTGCTCCAGAAATGAGAAGCAAAGAATGAAATTTAATTTCTTCATCTATTTAGAGGCAAGTAGAAACTTTAACTAAGTTGCAGGGGGTACTATGATTTTACAAAAAATATAAACAATGTTGCCCGTGTCATGATTTAAAAATATACTCAAGCTCACAGAGTCAGAATGCACGTTTACTTAAATACAGCTATATTTTTTCAAGTCAAGAACAAAGATAATTTAGTGTCCCATTTTTGCTGACATTTGTCATCTGCATGCTGTGGTCAGGTAAGCTTAGAAATTCCAGCTGGGGTTGTTAACTTCCTGTCAAACATCATAGAAAATATTGTTATGCATAGCCCTTTTCACTTTTCTGTATTTACAGGTCATTTGCTTGCTTGTTTTTGTGACACCTCGGGGTTGGTGGCAGTCTGCCCTTCACTTGAACTGATCCAAATTTTATTAACAGCAGCCTGAATGCAGGTCAGGGGTGAGTGGGACATGAAAATTGTCACCCTTTTCAGCAGGAAGCAGTATATTGCAAACAGCATATCAAATATGTAACAAATCCTAATATTGAGACTTCAGCAAGAAAAAGCTACATTCAATGGAATATTTTACAGAGCAGAATCAAAATGTAGCTCCCGGCAAACAATATTTAGCAAGAAAAAAGACAGCATTTTTCTAAATGTCACCATACGTATTTTTAGACGTCTGTTAGTACCAATTAAGTGAAATTACAAGTTATTAAGTCAAATGAGATTTTCCTGCTATTCCATTCATTTGCAATGTTATCTCCTCCATACTTGATTCAACAACAGTCAATCCAGACTATATTTAAAACAGAAGCAAATGGCTGTTCTCTCGCTGTGTTTCTGAATTAAGTTTGGAGTATGCACATCCCATGTTTTGAAAAATCATTCACACAGAAATGTCACATTAACACAAATAATACTATGATTGAGATGTCATCACCTCTTCCCACTGACACAAAATTTTTTCAGTAGGAAGTACACTCACCAGCTCAAAACAGCTAATTTAGAGAGTTCAGGAATTAAAACAACCTATTTACTTTTTTCGTCTAACTAATCAGCTAGATTTTACATCCCACATTGTTGTATCAGAAATACCTAAGCAGACCAAAATGTAAACAGTGTGCCTCTGCAAACACATTCCTTTCGTTTCCAAGAACTTTCAAGAAAAGTATATTTCGAAAATGGATCCTTCTCTTCTGTTTGGACCACTGTTTTATGATTATTTACATCCTCCAAAGACATGGATAGTTGACAAAAACACAGATAAAGGAATTGGATTCTCACAGGATTCCTATGGCCCTGTGCAACCCCTCAAGATCTGACCTCTCCATCAAATGCTTTTACCTCTTCCAGTGCTGCAGGAAAGGACAGGGCAGCCAAGGAACAACAAAATGGATCCTACTCAGCAAGGTCTGCAGAGCTCATAACTTGGAATTTCTGAAGAAACTACTCAGTTGTGTTTATAGGAAGAGGATAAAAATAATTACATAGAAAAATTCTAACCTTGAAAAACTGGGCTCTAACAGAAGGTATAGACTTGTATCTAAGGGTGGAGGAAAATAAACTATGAAGTTTTGTGTCGCTTAAGATTGAAATTGGAAATGATAAGTATGAATTTTAAATGAGTAGATTTTGCTTTGGTAGGGAAGAGGAGAAGTAAACATTCAAAAAAGACCAGTTACTGGAAATTAGACCTACTTCTCCAATGCTGATTTTGGACATCCAACATGCATCTCCAATGAAATGCAAACAGAAGTCAATTCATGCTCTTCTGAGATAAAAGGGAGCTTTTGCCAATGAGATGAAGTTCACAGCCAGTAGAAAAGTCAAATATTTACAAAGGAAGGCTTAAACTGTTCTGCCAGAGCCAGCTTCAGTAGGAGTAACTTAATTGATGTTAATAGTGCTTTAGCTGACAACTCAGCAAACTCTAAGACATGAAACTGTATCATCTGTGTGTGTATGAGGATTTCAGCATTTTCGTTCTATCCCATTCAGCTGCTCACATTTTTGCTCTGAATATTACTCTCCTAATCTCTTTAAATCTATGACTTATTTTTTTGCATAATAAATTAAAAGCCAGTTGTAATGTGATTAAGACCTTCTTTTTCTTTGACAAAAAGAAACTTAGGAATCTGCCACAATTAGGTAAAACCTTTTGTTCTTTAAAATTGTTGTAGACAAATTGCCTACTGCAAAAAAAAATTGCCTGCTGTTCACCAGGCTTCTCATTCTGAATGTATTTTAAATTCTCAGTGACAGGTGACTTCATCAATGTCACTAGAAGAATTCTGCTGTCTCATTAAAAAAATGAAAGGGAAAAAACCAATATTGTCTTCATACCTTCTTTAGTCAACGATTTTCAGAAGCTATTAACAAGTCTCCAGGTTTAATTTTTCACCATCTTTCTGATAAATAACTTTAAAGTATTCAAGGAAAAGTGTCCAAATAACCTAAAGTTAAGTTTGGATATACTTAGATATTGAATGAGCTGGTACAAAACAAACTAGGTTGAGTGCTGGATTGGGTTTGTTTTTCAGTGTGAGTTGCACTTATGATCAAGCCACGTGAGAAGGCAGAACTTTGGCTTCAGAGAGGGCAGCAGATGTCCTCTGATAGATTTTGAATTACGTTTGAGCTGGCGACAAATAGATGTTCCAAATCAGTGCTTAGCTGATTTATCAGACAATATAAAAAAAGTGTTACCATTTTCACCATGCCTAACATGTAGCTGTGTCATAATTCTAAAGTCACAGGAGTTCGTATCTTTTAAAACTTTTGTTTATTTATTGGGAGTAGTTTTAGAAGCATTTTCTAAAGCAGAAGTCCTGTTTGTCAATGCTGACCTCAACACATGAACAAGGAAACAACCTAACAACATTACTGAAACCATGACTGAATATATCTAATGACTCAGAAAAACAGATTGTAAATTAGAAATTGAAAAGATGCAGGAATAATGTAATTTTATACAAGTAAAAGAGAACACTCTTAACTTTCTTATAAGTTTTAACAAACACTCCTTATTAACTGTCCTAAAAGCTTGGCCCATTCTAATATACCACAGGTTGCAAGGATTTAAGAACTTTCTCCTGCTTGTGAAAATCTCTGCATGAATGTGACAAAACGCAACTCTGCAATAAAATACTGCATTAGGACAGAGCCCTACTTCAGTACCTATTCATTAATAAACAACAGCCTTAGTAATGAGGTAATTTGATGCTTTTTATTGCCTCCACGTTGCCTTTTTTGGGAGCAGTAAATATAGGAAAGTTAATTCCCTATACAGAATTGTTAAGTGGGCTCTGTTTTGTTAAAATCCTGCTCTCCTGATCATCCCAACATATGCATAATTCACTCTCCAGCCTTAGTTGTTGCTTTGAGGTTAGAGTTCAAACTTAGTTACAATGAGGAATTTCAGTCAGAAGTTTATTTCTCTATAAAGTAATTTAATTCCTGTTTAATCGAGGGTGTAGAGTAGATGTCATCAAATTCATTTAGTTAAGAGCAGAATACAAGGCAAGAAATTGATTTGACAAGCTAATCGTTTTCTCAGAAACATATACATCTACTCTTAACACCCTTTTGTCACTGGTCTTTTATTTCAATCCCCTTAGGTGAGAAAGGGGCTGTCTGAATATTTCAAACTAGATATGGCATATGATTTTCTTCTGTAAACTTAGTGGGTCCATTTCAGTAAAGGCTGTCACATGTCTAGTTCACCATGATAATTATGCTGACAGAGATAGTTCCTTCAGCATTTAAGCCTGTTTTAAAAGGAGCAATAATATTAACAAAGTACTTCTGTGATGCTTTATACAATTCTCAAGCTATTTCAGTCTGCATGTCTAATGCAGAGGTGATGTATCCCTGAAGCAGGCTTGCAAAGTGTAAGGCAGTGCATGTCAAGGGAAGAGAAATAAGCAAAGAATTCGTTCTACACCACAGGCAGTGGCACTGTTGGCATGGCTGATGGTTCAAAATTATATTTTTCTTCCTATTATTTCATGTTTGCTGGAATGTTTATGATTGTGTGTGGTTCTGTAGTGATAGACAAATTTCACAGGTATCTTACAACTTCCTAGGAAGGGGTATTAATCCAGATGTGTGCTCCTTGTTCCTTTCAAAAGATCTTTAATATTAATATTGCAACAAAAGAAGGGCAGAATCCCCCTCTCTGCATACACCTACCTTCTCTCACTTGAGGCCGTCTCTTTTGTGATGGTTACTTCACTCTCAGAAATTAATAAACAACATCTATGGAAATGGCAAACTCAGATTGGTATTTCATGGTTCATTATAATCCAGTGCAGGAAACCGATGCAAAACTTAAGTTATTTCTATTCTGGGCTGACTGGGCTCTCCCAGTGCAGCAGTTTCAACCTGTAAATAAGAATTAAGGGTTCACTGCAACAGAAAGGGAGCATGGGGGAGTTGTGATCCTATAGTGATCTGCCTTAGGCATTCACCTGTGGTTGGAAGGGGAGTGCAGACCCTTTCCAATGTCCTCAAGAGTAGATGTGAGTCTGCATTCCTTCACGATAAATAGATGAAACAATGGTAAGAATGTGTAGAATTTCCTCCATTGCAGTAAAATTCACAGTCCACAGTTCCTACCCCACTCTACACTTGAATTTTGCTATATTTCAACTTACAGATTCTCTGCTGTTATATGTAACCTGAATTCTGTTATAGAAAAGAAAAAATCAAACCATATATTCATAGAGAGCTGCTGAAATTTCTCAGCTGATAGGTGCTTTTAAATATACACTTATTTCCTTATAACTATGAAATGGAAAAATCCTCAAAATTATAAATTCATTTTAGAACGACATCAGATTGTTTGTAAAATACAAATTTTCTTCTGCCTAAACACAGTGATTCCTGGAGAGTGTTATGTGCTTTTGGATTGATGTCAATTATTTACCTCTTCCTGACTTTGTCTTGACTTTTCTCCCTTTGTCCTGGAGCTGTACCTGCCTGTCAAAGTACTGAACTGCAGCTTCTAACACCACCTCCTGCTTGTTTGATTTATGCTATTTTCTTCTCTTATACTTAAATATAAATAAAATAAATCTTTGCAAAGAACAGTGTTCTAGCTGCTGACCAAAACTGTCGCCTTCTTCATAATCACATTTATTCAGTTTCTAAGATAAGATCTAGGACACAAAACAAAGGATAAAGGGCCTTTAAGCAAAACACTAAGACAAGCCTTCTCTTAAATAATTCCAGTATTTATGTCAGGTAGCTGAGGGCAATAAAAAGAATGAATCCTAAATTATCACAACCTGTTCATGTTGTGCCTTAGCTGGGACAACTGCCAATCCTCCGCCCCAAATCATAGACTATTATTTAAAAGTGACACTACTTCCCAGGTGAACCAAAAGCTGTAAAATCAGGAAATGAACTGCATTTCATCATAGGCCAAATTTTGGAAAAGACAGGAGTAATACCTAGGGGAATGCAGCCACAGTTTGAGATCTGGAAATCTCTGGGCATTCTCCCCTTCCCCTCCAACATCAGAGTGCACACTAGGAGACAATTGACAACAATGAAATAACTTTTGGATTACTTTTGGGTTTAATTTAATTGATATTCTGCATCATAATTATCCCATTTTCAAAGGGCACTCTGTTAATTATTTTTGTTTCTTTCAATATGATTCGTTCCAGGCTCATTTTGCAGTGCATAAGCTGGAAACACAAAGGTGTTTCTAAAATGCAGTGCACTGCCAGGTGGATGTGCTGGAACATTCTCATTACACAAGGGCAGCAAAACACTTCATTCTGGCTAATTCCAAGTGTGCAGAGGCAGGCTATCATGTTTCTAAAGCTACATAATACAGTGTTATTTCATGCAGGATGGACCTGTTTGAATGCAATGTGGCTGTATCCAGCAGTGGTGCCACTGTGTCACACAGACATTCCCATGGATCTGCTTTATGGATTTTCAATATTTCTCTACTGCTGTAATACAGTTTTTCAGATCCTTGCCAAACATTTTCCTGCAACATCTTGAGAAGTGTTTGCTGTAATACTGCAGTTTCAGAGACAACAGCAGATGAGACAAAACCCTGGGGATAATCCAGCATGGCTTTCGATAGGTTTGGATTGTAAAGTTAAAGTTCTTGCTATTTTTATGACAGTAATATTTCTCATTAAGTAGCCAACCAGTCTATGAAATCACTGCAAAAGTATATTTGTTGTATGACATTCTATTATTTAAAAATTCCTGATTATCTAGGAAAGAGCTACTGCTATTGGCTACAAAAATGTATGACTTGCTGCAGAGGCCTGTACAAGCAGTAAACTGTAGAGGATCATACAGAAACTTGCAAACAGAAAGAACAGATACTATTGTTTTAAGAGACAATAGAAATATTTCAGTAAAGAACTCTCTCACTTTCATCTGATAGATGCTTATCTTGGGATCTGGTACTGCACATATCTTCCTGTGAGTGGAGGCCAAACTTCTTTCTCCCCTTCAGGACACTATTTTAAATAAGCAGTTTAATTACTGCCCGCATTCACTAGTTTTCTGCAGGGTAGATGCGCTCTGCAGTTGGTTTAGGAATACTGAGCCTTTGGCAAAGAGCAAGCATAAAATTATCTTTGGAATCTTGCCCCTGGAAAGTATTTCTAGATACCTGAAGCAGACAACTGACAGCTTTATCAAAACTTGGGAATTTGCCATGATCTAAGTATTGGAATTACTGAGCCTGTCCCTAAAATGCATGGCCTTTTTGATGGGTAGATAAAATATGGGAGCACAGAAATTAAGCCAGGAACTCATTTTTTTTGAAGGTATATTCTTCAATAAATGTCAATATACCAAAGTTGTCGAGCGTGTTGGAGGACACCTTTCAGGAAGCTGCTAAGATGTGCTTTACATCCACTGATGGCTTCCTTCTCTTGTTAAGTTCTTCATCACCGAAAGGAAATATTTTCTCATTCCTTGCTTGCTAGAACTGCAGAAAGAGTGAATTCCTAAAATTTAACCATGATCTCGCTGATAAGCAGAGCCTGTACCCACCTCAGCTCCCCACTGAGCAGTGCCAAGGTCCCTTGGAAGGCCTGCACTGGGAGGTGGCAGCAGTTCAGTGACCACCGAGGGCCACGTCCACCAAATTCACCACCGGGGTGGAGTTCACAGCTGTCAAATCTTGCCCACAGCCGTGCTGACAGGGCTCATGAGCTCCAGCCAGCACCACAGCACAGCCAATACTCAGCATCTGCACCCAGCTGCCTTAACCTGGCCTGCACCAAGGCTGTCCCCGAGTCACCTCCCAACAGGTACCAGCCCATTCCTCACAATGTTTCTTCACATCCACTCAGCACATTCACGAGGTACCTCCCCCACCCTGCACTCCCTGTTCATCAGGCTGGTTTCTGGCTTTCTAACACCAATTCCAGCATCCAGCAGATGCTGTGAATTAAACCAATAATAATGACAGCAAGAAGTTTCTCACATCAGCTTGTGATCCCTGGTTGGAACCTCCATTGTTATCAAAAGCTTGGTTTACTTATAGATAATATTTTGAAAATGTTTATTAAGAAAGAAGTATGTTCATAATACAAACATTTAATTGCAAGTGGATCCAGAGTGTCAAAAAACATGGTAAAGCACCACAGAATTCTTACTCTCTATGTCATCAGAACAAAAGTGAACTGAGAGAGTCACAGTAATTTACCACATTGTCTTGCCTAGCAAAAACTTGTAGGATGAAGTGCAAGTATTGGAAATACTCAGTGTTCATCTATCAAGCAATGCCACTATAAATATTGGAATTTATTGCTCTTATTACATTGTCAAACGCATCTGTTCTGCTGGCATTTAGAATTGGATAAAGGCTGAGACGTGGAAAAAATTACTTCCAGCAGCACTTAGATAAATGTCACTTCCCAATGCCAATGTTCCCATGCTGTGCTGGCCGTCACACTTCTTTCCCCCAGGAACAACTGTATTTAATCCTTTAAATAAAAGTACAAGATATATATATGTGTGTGTGTGTGTGTGTGTGTGTTTGGACACCCACAAACTACTTCAGCTAGGAAGATTTAATGTAACAAAAAATGAAGGTTAGTGTCAAAATAAAATACAGCTCCAGAAATATTTGTTCAATTTTTAATACTGCTCCAATAACTATTGTAGGATATTAAGGAGGAAAAAAAAAAAAAAGAATCCTCTTTTAATATGACAAAATGTCCCAACTATCAGCTTGCAATAAGGACCTCAACAGGGATTTAGAAGTGACTTGCCCAATTCTGAGCTTATATTAACCAAGACTTTTGGAATTTAGAAGAATGTTACAAGCTGACAGTGGAAAGTTTAAGACACCCTAAGAAAATCTTACATTTAATAATAAGTGACAGAAGGAAATTGCACAGTACTCTCTCCTTACTGAAAAGGCAAGCAGTGACATGACAAATAAAAGATAACAAAACACGCTGAGTTATTGGCATTGTGCTTATCTTATAGCTGATTTCTAGAAATAAAAATGGCTAAGAGGTTAGATATTTATAGGAATAATGAGACAATCCTATGACATCTTCAAAAAAAAATCCTGATTCCTACATTAGGATGGGAACTTCAGTAAACAAAGGCTACCGATTTCCCAGGCATTATTCTAGTTGTGGTGTGAGTTAACTTAGATTAAAAAAATAGTAATTACAATAATGTACAATAGCAGTGATTTATCTACTCTTATACTCCCTGGCAGGCACTATTTCTTTAGTTTGGTATAAAACTTTCCTACTGCTTTGTCTTCGTACCTTTTGTTATCTTGTTCTTCTGTGCAAGCTTTAAGTAGACTTTTCTCTTGAGGCTGTATTCCCCTTAGACCTGCAATGCTGTGGTGTAACCCAGATCCAGGAGGGTGAGGTTTTTCCTTGTTTGTGCCACTCAGTGTGCTGCAGCTCCTTGCTGTTCTTGTCTGGGAGGAAAATCCAGAGCAGTGCTGTAGCAGTGCTTTATAGAATCACCAGTTAGGTTGGAATAGACCCTTAGACCAACTCCAGCTGTTCGCTGAACACTTGACTGCACCACTAAACCATATCCCCAAATGCCACATCTACACGGTTCTTAAATGGTTCGGGTTGGAGATCACTTTATAAATCATCTAGTTGCAACCCCCTGCCATGGGCAAGGACACCTTCCACTAGACCAGGCTGCTCAGAGCCCCCTCCAAACCCACCTCCAGGGATGGGACATGACAGCTCCTCTGGGCAACCTGTTCCAGTGCCTTACCACCCTTGCAGTAAATAATTTATTCCTTATGTCTAATCTATATAAATCAACTTTCAGTTTAAAGCCGTTAACCTTGTCCTATCACTACTCCCCTCTCTGGCTCTCTTGTAGGCCTACTTTAGGTACTGAAAAGTCCTCTAAGGTCTTCCTGGAGCTTTCCCTTCTCCAGGATGACCAACACCAACTCTCTCAGCTTTTGTGGCCCTCTGAACACATCATTCTCACGTTGGGGACCCCGGAGCTGGGTGCAGCCCTGCAGGTGGGCTCTCACCAGACCAGACAGAGGGGCAGAACCCCTTCCCTCCCCTGCTGCCCACAGTGCTTTGGATGCAGCCCAGGACACATTTGCCTCCCTGGGCTGCCAGCACACATTGTTGGGTTGTGTTGAGCTTCTCATCAACCAACACTCCCAATGCTGAAAGAAACATTAAACACCCAATTGAGCAACCTCCATATTGCTACCAAGCAATGCTGTACAATGGAAAGTAACGCCTTTGTTCTCCCCCTAAAGTAACACCCACGTTTCAAGGCCAGAAGCACTGGATCAATTGCTGTTCAAGGTTACTGTATGAAATTCAGGTTCAGGTGGATTGCACGCTGCTGGAACCCCTGCACACTCTTCTCTCACCTTTCAGGATAACCATTACTTTGTGCTGCACAGCAGTGCTGCAGCTGGGGCCCCCAGCCCAGCACACACTGGATCTCACTGCCTGCATTATTCACCATCTCTGTCAGGCACTGAGGTACCACCTTAACTGCCTGGGGAAGCTACATAAGCCACGGTGAGACCTTCCTTAGAACAGCCATGAGGACAACACCCCTGCCATTTTAATCTTATTGCTTCTGCTCTTTTACAAATACAGGTACACATGGCTTGAATCCCTCAATAGAGAGGAGTAGGAATAACATCATCAAAATTAATGATCTATATTTGAAAATCAGAGTAAAGGCAGTGTCTGCTTTTGTAAGGCGCTGATGTTCAGCTCAGACCCAGGGTCAGCTTTGGAATCTATAACTGGAAAAATGGCCATAGCATCCCCCAGGGAAAAAATGCATACACATCCTGAAAGTATCGTGAAAAAAATCTTATACTATCCTTTCACTGCAATGCAGGTACTTGGAGAGTGAACATATTCTAAAATATTATTTCTATGGTCCAGTGTTGAAATAATCTCTTTGAGCATACCCAAAACTGATTTGGTGAGTTGACATCAGCAGTCTCTAGAATTCTGTAACTTCTAAAAAGTTAAAGAATTTTACTTCAGAAATGACCTTTAAGAAATTAATGTTTAAGCACAATAGAGATGTGAAATACGCATTTTGAAAACAGGAATATTGCTATGTCCTCTATCTGACTACCAGTTCATCTCTCCCATAAATTATTTCAAGACCTGTAACACCAAAGAAGATTTCATATTATACTGGATTGACGGGTTTTTTACCTTTTCTTTTCAACAATAAATCTACATTTCGGCAGCAAATGTCTCTGTCCTCCTCACTGAAGGTAAAATATGTTCTACTATACACATAAAGTAAAATAGATTGTGGATACTTCTCTTCTGAGCAGGTACATAACAGTATCTCTAACAATGTGCCTTTCTTCTCAGAGAGACAGAGGAAAGTAATGGAATATGTAATTTTACAGAAGTAATTATAAGCTTGAACAATTTTGAAAATAAGTTGTGAGGAGTAATTTCGGGAAACTGAGGCTTACAAAACATTTCTGTTAAATGTAACTGGGAACAAAACTATTGCTGACTATGTGCCCTTGGTATTGTGATAGTATCTAGAGCAAGGGAGGGAGCCAGCAGCGTGTTTTACTCCCGATTGTAAACTCACATCCTACTTCACTCCCACCCACAGGGGCACACGTGCCCACAAGCTGTCTAGACACAGACATTATGCATGGACTATCCAGCACTGCATTGCCTTGCTCAGAGATTACTTCTCGTTTCAAGCATATTCTAATCAGCTTAAGACTGAAATCACTTTGCATGCTTTTTCTCCACCAAAGACAATATCAGGGCTCTGAGCACATCCAGTTCCACTGCTTGATTTCTACAGGGTCTTCTTCAGAGCTATCATTAATATTAACATATCATTAACATTAACATATCAAAGCCACCTGAAGCCAATTAGTTATGTAAATCATATTTCAAAAATATACTAATAACACAGCTACATCCAGCTGTAATAATATTACAGGCCAAAAAGTTACTCCCTACTTTGATCCTTCAGCTCCCTTCACTAAACAGTTTTATAGTTAAAGAATTTCTCAAGTTTCTCCAAAATAATTAATTATCTGCACCAAATAAGATGTTCTGCATCCTGTTATCTAAGATATACTTTTTCTTTCCTTAAAGCTGCTATCATAGTAGCTACACCTCTAATGTTTTTGTGTTAAGAACATCACTGCACCCTCATTTTAAATATTTAACCTGGAAAGGGAATTAAGACATTCAGCATGCCATAAAATACTGATTTTTCTTGTTTCTCTACATGACAGCCTATGAATTATTATTTTTGCTTTCATTTACTACACCAAACAGTTACCGAAAAAGCCATCTTTGGTAACATGACTGATGCCAACAGCATTTCGGGAAAGAGAAATTTGAGCTTTCTAATTTATTAAATGTCCACTAGTGCCACATATCTCCCCTCTAAAATTTAGCTGCATTTATAGAAAGTGACAATTAAACAAATGCTGAAGTGTGTCAGTGAATGGGAATCCTTGTGTTGCAGATGCTCCCTCGTTCCTGGTCTGCTTTGTGTCCCGAGCTGCAAGGTCGCTGAGCAGGACCCGCTCACACAAGGAGACAATGGCAGCACTCATTGGCAAGGAGAGCACAAGTTTGCACAAAGATGTCCTGACAGAGAAAAACAAGACACTTATTAAGCTAATTTTGGTGTTTCTTCTAAGCTCCAGATGTCAGTGCCCTTACAAAGTCACAAGCTGAGTTTAAATAATGTTCAGCACCACCTCGGAAGGTAATTGGAATTAGATTCAGTCCTTAATGGAAAGGTTTAGTAGCATATCAAATGCTGCTTTTGTTGTTTGCTTTGTATTTTGCATCCAAAATGCAGAGTCAAACCCTTCAGGCAAAGCTTTTCCATGAAATGATATATACATTGAAAAGAATAAATGCAATAGAGGGATTTAGGCAGCAATACTGCCTTTTTTTTTTTTTTTTTGTGGGCAACATGCCAAATTTAATCAGTTTGCTTCCTATGCCTGCCTGATTTGATAAGAAATAATAGCTACTGAAGGTAGCTGATAGCAAGTGGCACAGATGATACTATCCAAGCTATTTTTTCTTTAAAAACCAACCAAACAAAAGCTTATCAGAAATATTATGTGTCATGACATACTTTTATATTAAAAAAATAAAAACTGCGATCAACCAACAGCTAGCAAATATATACGATTTGAATCACTAACATTTAATTCACCATTTGTTGTGAGAAATAAAGACATTTGCAATGCAGAATAGAATATCCTCAGAAAAGAAAAAAAAACCATTCTTCTGATTAAAGACTTACAGTGACACAAATAAGAAGCTGAGTAAATTTTGGAAAATCAATTATTGGTGTGAGCATAGTTCACAGTACTAGAAGTGGTTTGAATAATTATCATTTATTTCCACTAGGATAGCTTCCAGGAGCTGATGCGGTGCCAACAAAAGTTTAAGGAGAGGTACAAATTGACTTAATTTAGTTTTGCATCAAGAGTGTATCTGTGATTTCAGAAGAGAACTATACCTACACATAGAATCTTTAACATAGGACCCTTCATCAAGGGAGCCACGTTCCTAACATCATGGATATGCACTGAAAGTAATTTAACTCAAAACTAGCCACATAACTCCCTTTTCCTCCTTGCCACCTCTGTGTTTATAGTCAGAAAATGATGATGAAAACAAAGTGGATTTAAACACACTATCTAACTCTTATTTGGACCGAGGCCCCCACAGCCATTTCTGGGCAGAGGTGCATCACACTGAGGTCAGACTGTACTGGAACAAAACCATGTCTCTGCCCTCAAAACAAAACAAATTAAATGTTCCAGAATTCCATGCTCTTGCATCAATTGCTTCTGTTTCAGAATACATCTCCTTTAAATGTTCTGTTTGATATCAAAGGGCTGGAACAAACAAACCACAGTTAAATTATTATTTTCACTGATTGGAAAGGGGCTGCTTCTGTCCAAAGTTATATCCACAAATACAAAGAGAATTCTGAAATGCCTATATTTGTCACATCAGTTATGATTGAAAAAGGTTCAAATAAACTCAGAATTAGGCCCAGTGAGTTAATAAAACCTGAACCTTTAGATAAAAGGATTTTTGATATGACTAAAAGTGTTAACTGAAGCACCTTCAGATGTGATCTTCCTCAACTGAAATCTAGATTAACTCTGCCAAGAGAAGTTCAGATCTGGTTCTGACAACTGTACCCTGCAGAATTGATTTACAAATTTCAGATTAGAAGTTACCTTTTACTTGATCAAAGGAAAAAAATCCCAATGCTTGTACAAACAAGCAGAAGTTTTTCTGTTCATTAGTGATATATGTTATGTCTTTGAAATCTTTATTTCTGAATAGTTCTTTCTTTGCTTCCTTCCTCATCTACACAGGCACCAGCTGTACCTTGATGTGAGGCCCTTCCTCAGTCCCTGCAAGGGAAAAGATCCTGTCCCTGCACTTGTACCCTCTACACATTGGGACCATGATCCCAAAGAGGCCCGGCCATGTGGAGATATGGCCCATAATGCTTTAGAACATTCACTTCCTGTAGGAAATTCCTATATGTCATATACAACTTGCACCACTGGTTTACGTTGGCAGATGACAACAAATGTCAGTACATTAAAAGTTTACTAGAAACTCACATTTACCACTCAGAACTGCTCAGGAAAGTCACTGATTAACAGCCTTGTAGTGATGCAGAAAGTCTTCTGCTGGTCCAGCCCAATGCAAATGACCGAGCTGGTCTTTATTTAGTACACGCTGGAGCCTGGCTGCCAAAAATGATAAACAGCTCCTGCCAGATGATGATTTACTGCTCCTGTGCAGCTGTGAGCATCAGGTACAGAAATGCAGCATGCAAAAAATGTAAAATCAGAAAGGTGCCATTGCTCTAGTCCTAGCAAAAGAACTATTACTGTTATTTCAGGAGACTGCTGCCTTTAAGGTAATTAAACACTGACAACTTCGTTCACCCCCTATTTAAGATGACTGAAGTTAGATTATATTACAACCTCCTCTATCTCTAACTCCCTGTGCAGTAAAACTCCCATTCAAAAATAAATCTGGAAAACATAATTGATTATCCAGGACAATTCTAGCTTTCATTTTCAGTTAGGAGCTGAGGTGGCAGACTGGGCAATGCTGGTGAATGCTAAACAGCCTGTGACTGATTTTACACAAATTCTCTGCCAACCCCATAACACGATGAAGTATATTGAAAGTAGAAACTACAAAATCTATTTTAAATTATACGAAGACTGTATACTGGGAGAAAAGAATTAACCAATTAATTTCTAACTCCACTAAAAGCTAATTTCCTTTATTTTTTTTATCTTTTTGACAAGAGCATTACTCTAAGAAAAAATCCAAACCTATTTAATCAGGTTTCAGACATACTTTCCTTGTAGGTAATTCTCTTACGTCCAGGTAAGCCTTCTTAAAATCTCATTATCAGCTGTGAAATATTTCCCCAATGTCTTGTGAGTAGCACTTACACAGTAATATCAAATATTTAGCTCTTTCACAGATTAGGCCTCACTACTGTAAATTCAGGCTTGCAATACATTTAGGAGTCTGTGTTCAGGGTTATGAGTTGCCCAGATTACCTGACCAGAAATAAGCTACTTGTAATAACTTTAGAACAGTTCAGTGAAGTAAATTCTACTAATCTTGGAATGAAATGCTGAAATACCTGCAGCTAACACACTGGTAACAATTTACTTTTTCCATTTAATGCTAAATTTCATTATTTTGATTCTTTTTCTTCCCACAGCTGGAAGAATAGAATGAATTTTTTACAAAAATAATAATTCCAAGCAACTTCTTTTCAGTGAAAATGCAAATGACCTTGTCAATATGTTTCAGTTGGACAAGTTGAAAATCTATCCTTTCATTTTTTTCTACAGTTACACAAAGGAATAGCTAAGCCAACAATAAAAAGTACGCATCTGTTTCAGCAGTGTTTCACAAAGAAAAAATTCAAAAACCTGGGATCCCCCAAAGTGTTTCAGTTTCTCCCAGTTAGCACTCTCCAATGGAAAACATTTCTCTCAAGTTTGAAAAGCTCTTCAAGGATAGTCAGAAATAACAAGAACCAGTGAGCTCATGGAGATAGAAGACCTGTATGGAAATGTATTCCCTGATAAACAGGAGCAAAGAGCTCCGCATTTTCGTGATGCTACCAGACTGAAAGCCAATCTGAGGCAAATTTCATAATGCGGTAAAAAAGAAAGTGGTAGAAGGATGCTGGCTACAGGTGGAAAAGTAAGGTAATCATAAGAATACAAGTAAATATTGCATTTTTTTAAAGTATTATATTATTTTAAGACTTTGTATATGGGAAAGTAGGGCACTACAAAATTGAATATTAATATTGCAAAAAAGAAGGAGTCCATTACGATGAACAGAACATGTACAACAATTTTTTTTTACTTTTCCTGAAATCATCCGTGTTCAGATAAAGCTTCATGAACCTAGACCGAGCCAACAAGGTACTTAAGACTACCATGAAGGGAGATGTGAGATCACCAGAGGCTCTCCTCCAATGACTGCTAAACCTAAACCAAAGGGAGACTGCTGACTTCCAAATGTAGAATAGGATTCAAAACCTACCTCAAAACAGCATGTAAAGCACGTTCTATGTCCCTTAGCTTTTGCTTTATGTTTGGCCTAAATGCACATAAATTTAGAAAAAGGTAGTTTATTCACAGTATTGTCAGCATAATCAGCACTCTCTCCATTACTATAACATTCTTTCTGCCATTGGTGATGGCTCTATGGGAAAAACCCCCCATTAAAAAGAAAAGAAAAACACCATGATGATTGGATGGATCTAACAGGTTGAGATACAGAAATCTGTTTTCCTTCTCCAGAGCTTTGTACAGTCTATGTTGCAAGAATTGCCTACTTTCAAAAGAGAGCAGGAGAAAACAAAGCAAGCATAAGACCATTGGATGTCTGAAGTGACTGACTAAACTAAACTAAAAATATTGTGTGCTTCTATGCTCTGTGTGTATGAAATTAGCTTTAAAAGAAAAATACCATCCTTCCCCATCCCCATTCCCATCAAAATTATTCTCTGTTGAGCTAAGCCTAATAGATTTTACTCTGAGACATGAAGTACTTGCTTAAGGACCGTGGAAATAAAGCTCTTATTCTATGACAGGGAAGGTTAAATTGAAGTACTCTTTTTTTTGTATTTGACATTTACAAATAGCAGAAGTCATGCAGTAATGAAATAATAATGAAATTATAAATAGGTTACTCTTCATTTAAATTGCAAAGATGTGCTTTTCTGCCTGCCTCAGAGGTCACACATGTTGGTGTGTAACAACCTACTGAAAACAACTCCTTAGCAAAAATGGAAAGTTCAGGGGACAATTTACTGTCCAATGAAAGCTTCACCTTACAGCCTATGCAATTTTACAGTAACATGTACAACTTCAGTTTTACAGTTCCTTTTATGCTGCTATCCCAACCTGCTTGACTAGTGTTAATTAATTCATCTTCTTGACCCCCAAGGGATTAAACAACTTGTCAAAATTAAAAAAGAATACAAGGCACAATGATCAATAAACTAAAAATATTAATAGAAACCACAAACCTAAGTCTTTAAGTAATGGGGAGAAACTTCTTATGTAAAAGAGAAGAAAAAACAGTTCATTAAATGCAGTTCATATTTAGCTCTTATTGCTGTTTATTTCTGTGTGTGCTAAAAGACATTTCCTCAGAGCTGGGCCTGTTCAATTGCCTTGTGAAATTTCAGAAGTGGCAGAGAATTATCTACCCACAGTGGTTGTTCTTCTCAAGTATGTGAGACGCATCCTCACACAGCATTTAATATTCCATACACAGAACGTGGGATGGATTTTCTATTTTGGCTGAATAACAGCTGAGGGAAAAAAGAGAGAGAGTTCTGTCTTGTATTACAGAGAAACTGTCCTATAACAAAGAAGTTCCGCATGAGATTTTGGATATTCATTTTTCACTTAATCAGTTCTGACAAAAAATCAGCAGAATTCCATACATTGCAAGTCAAAATAATTGACCTGTGGGCAGATAAGGGTGTTTGTTTGAATGGCTAACATTTCTGTAGATGCTCAAATTAAAGTCTTATTTTGAAAGTCTATTTTTCCCTGCTTCTAGAAATATCCTAATGAATAGCATATTGAAAATAGTTTTGGACTTCACTGTGAAAAATATAACCACGGAAGTATTGTGATTTGCATAATTTAAAGACAATAAAAAACTTTTATAAAATCACAGGCATGTTTTCACTTCAAATAGTAGTGAATTCTAAGTAATATTGAATAAAATACAAAACTTAATTTTTATCAGAAAACCAATTTATTTTCTTGGGTTCAGGATAAGAGAAAATAGTTTAAATTTTTACAGAAGAAAAACAGGAAAGATGACCATATGGTCAAAACTCTGGGACAGCACGCTGCATATAGTGCCTTCAATTTTAAAATAATGACCTTGTCTTTTGTGAGCTGTCTTGCAAATCAGCATCCATTTCTCTAACTTGTCCATGCCATCAGACACTGATACCAAGTAATTTCCAAAATTATTTCTTTATCTCCCTGTTCTAGCTGGGTTATGTGAGTGCTGTTTCCAGTCTGCCATACAGTGGAAAAAGAGAAAGAGAGCAGTGGACAGAGTTCACCGATTTCAGGGTGTAGCCAGCCCCAGGCACAGCTCCTCTCCTCAGTCACAGAGCTCTCTGCTGCACCTCCCTGCAGGTGGAGCAGGAGTAGCAAACGCTCCTTCTCCCACATGGAAAGTCTGTCATATCTATTTAGACTATGAGCTCTGCAGAGGAGCAGTTTTCTCTTGAACTAAGTCACGTATTGCATTGCAGATTTTTTTTTACTGTATTTTGTACTTGCCATTCAATCCTGACTCTCATTTCAATACACAAACTCTACCAGCAAGTACCACCCTTCTTGTGAGGAAGCTTGGCTGGCCCATCCACCTGGTGGCACTCATGCATCTTCGTTATCTTGAGTTAATTAAAATATCTTTTTTAAACAAATAATTATAAAAGTGCCACCGCTACAACCTCATGTTTTGCTAACATGGCTGGAATCTGTACTTTTACTACTAACAAAATGGAAGACACCTCTTCCTTATTCCCTGGGAGCAGAAAGCATCCTCACTGCTGAAACAGTCTTTTCCATATGAAGGTGTCTATGAAATGCTCTTTCCATCTATAGCTCTGCTCCATAAATTCTTACTGTACTCTTGTTCCCTTAACCCTACATCAATATTGCTACTGCACTGAAAAATCAATCTCCTATTTTTATCCTGTTTGGTATGTATGCCCAATATTTTAATCTACCATGTTACATTTACAAGATATTTAAACCGTGCCACTTGAGTAGACCAACAGCTTCTAAATAAATTAAGAGGTTTCAATTTATATGTACAAGATTTCCTTTCCAATAAACTAACAACCATCTTAGTGCTTTGCCTCTTGCATTGTATACATTATCCCTATAGATTTGACCTCCAAAACTGCTTCACAATAAGATGTACAATGAGAGAGTACAAATGGTCAGGAAGGTTTGATTTCTTGGCTAAATTTTATTGTCATATTTTGAATATATTCAGATATGGTCTTCCTGTTACTCCATTTCAGTTGTTCAAGTTTACTGAACCCAGTCCCAGAATTTCTTTTTAACATCCTCCTGAACACACGTTGCCACAGCCTTCAGAACTTCCAAGATTTCTGAAGGTGACTCTGGCATAGTTTCTGTCATCATAGATGAAAGTTGACACTTCTTAGTCCTTTCATATTTCAGTGTCATATTTCCTCCCTACCCAGATATTCCTCCAGACTTTCTCATTACTTGTCCATGCAGTAAATGTCAGAGCTGTAGACTGCAGCCCCGAGGACTGAATGACCCAAATAAGTGGACACTCACTGAGGCAGCCAAGGTCAATGGCTAACAGAAAATCGTTATTATATATGTGCAAAACATGGCTATCAAAGCAGGACAGAATCTGACACAGGGACTGACAGAGCTGGGTCCTCTTTGGTGGCAAACAGAGTCACAGTGGGGCCCTGTGGCTCCGGCGACTGCCCTAGGCCTCAAACTTCCTGAGGGAGCTGAGAGCAGAAAGGCATAAAATAAACACAGCTCTCCCTTCACCAAGGCTGAGGTGAACCTGTCATACATTGCGTTTCAGTGAAGAACTTGGACTATTTCTAAAACCTCTTTAACTGAGTTTCCCTATTTTACACTGAACATTCCATTTTACATTGAACATTTCATGTTCCAGACTACACAGAGATTTTAGCTCAGCCTCCTTCAGATTACACATCTTGCGTAGGTTAGAGAAGGGGCTGGAAAGAAGGAATTCAGCAAATACTCTAGCAGAGCATGGCATGTGAATAATTAGAGCAGAGCCAGATCTCAGATCAGCTCCCAGCCTGGCAAGCTCACTGTCAGAAGCATTGCTGGGCTCCCTTGCTCAAAAAGTAACTTTTCAGTGACTCATCATTTCTCACTGTCTATGAAAAATATGCACATTACTCTGAACATACAGGAGCTTAGCTGGCTGACAAGGAGAAAGATAGTAAAAAGGGGTTTTTTTTGTTTTTTGGGGTTTTTTTTTAATGGGAAATTTCACACTGCAGAGGGCTGCAGGTCTCTCTTTCTTTCTTGCCTTCTCTCTTTCTGTCTTGCTCCCTTCCTTTTTCGTTGAACAACAAAATGACAACCCTTCTGGCCTCAAAAATCTGGGAGTGCATACATTTTATAGATTTCAATTATGGGTGGATAAAATTGATGTGTAAAAAATGAATGTGCCTAGTCCAGAGCAGAGATCTCAGCAGGGAAACAAGTACTTTGTTTAAGAATTTACATTTAGAGCCTCTTCTTAGTAAGAAGAAAAATAGAAGGAGGGATGGAGCCGTAATTAATAAAGATAAATGGATGCCAAATAGATGCTTTTTCATATGTTTTTTCCTCTTGCAATATCTCCTCCTGGCTGATACACATTCAGACTGTAGGAATGCACTGTCATGCACTGCAGCATTTGTAAAGTACACCTTGCATTTATAACCTTATTAAGAGTCATGATGGTATTCATTGCATTATTATTTTTATTGTTCTTATTTATCTGCAAGTCAGCCCTTTCTTGAGCCACTTGGAATCCTTGAAATCTTTTCTGGACTCATGTACAATATTAGCCCAGATCTGTGACTCCTTTCCACCACTCATACCTGTGCTAAACTACCCAGTTCAGGGCTCTTTATCATTTCCATGAAACATAAACAAACAAACAAAGAAGACTTATTTAGTCCTGGCATGAGTCCTGGCTGTTTTCTTTAAATAAAAATCTAACACTGTTCACTGAAATGAAATATTTCAAGCTTTGACTATACTAAACAAAGGTATTGATTTTTCTAGGTTTTTCTACTGTGAGAGCTCTTGTAAGTGAAAGAGACCATTACATCATTCTGGTTTAGTAGTCAGGATCTTTTGTGGAACCTTTCCAAGCTGCTGGCTGATTTTGTAAACTGTTTGCTTTTAAAACCACTCAGACTTCTTTCATCTATTTACATCTCAGTGGCAATTTTATTCAATAGCAGAATACGGGTATTGCACATCTGGTATCCATAATCTGGATGTTATTATCCATCTGGTACCTGCCCTTTTTTGTCACTGCATGGAGCTCAATAAGAGGTTGAAAATCTGCAGACAAGACTAAGCTAGTAGAGTTGGGGTTACACACCTTATTCCACATGAAAACAAGCCTCAGGAAGGCCATTACATTGTGTATTCATTGCTCAGACAATTTTTTTAACTGTGCAAAGACTTTGGAGTTGGTAAAACAGATCCCCATCTATCTGCAACCTTAACTTTTACCTTTGTTAGTGCACATATTATAAAAAATGTAGTATTTTAGCTAGAAAGGTCTCATGTAAAGATACTATCTGTCCTAATTCAGACCAAAAATTTATTTTTTTCGGCTTCATTCATCAACTCTGTTGATATGGCAAGCAAAAATCCAGAGTAGGAAAAAAAATCTGACTCATTCTGTAAACAGAAATATACTTATCATAATACAGTAATGAGGGAATAATAAAAAAGGAGTTCAGAATTATTTTTCAAAAACTGCTTTAAGTGAATACAATTTGAGGTTGGAAAACTGGGATTACTGATATGGCTGCAGGGTGCATTCTCTGCTGCTGTGTTATTTCTATTTCCCAGTGAAATTATATGATAATTTTGGAAAAGGATGACTAATAACCCACAAGTTTCTATGCCTTTGACTTACAATTAATCCTGCACAACTTTCTGTTTGTTCGTTTGTAAAACAAATAAAATTGTGTTCTTCTATAGCTGATGTCTGTTACTTTCAGTGCACATGGAGGAAAATGAAAGGCTGTGACCATTCCTTTCTACTCCACACAGAGTTCAAGATATTGCAATGATACTCAGAAAATGTCTCGTCTGAGGGCTGTGTTTTATCTAAGCATTTGAATGTGACATTGCAATTAGTATGGGAAAACTGAATTCTACTTTCCCCAAAACTTTAAACAATAGCAGTTGGAGCACTATTTTGTTAGGCGCCAGGAAGTATTCCATGCAAAATCAATCTTCTATCTAAACAAAATGTTATCTATAAAGCAAGAAGGATAATTTGAGACTAATTAAATTCCAAGTGAAAACAATTACATTTTAATATGTATTCCCCTTAGGATATTGCCACTTTTTACCACCCTGTAACAAACACAAACAAGAGAGATGCATTTGTACTGCTAACCTTACCCCCTCAACCCATGTCCAAAGGATAATTCAAGTACAATGCACATCCACACAGAACAGTGCCATCCAAACCACTTGGGCAGCTTGATCACCATCTGGCCCAATCTGGCTTTAACAGAGATTAATTCTAGGTCATCCAACTCCTTTACTGTTCTTTTTTGATACATTTCCAGTATCAGTACAGGTCCAGTGTGAAAAACCACACTTCAAATTACAGAACTTGCAAGAATGAGCCTTTTACAACAGAAAAAAAAATTCTCTCACAGGAAATACAGCATAAAAGTTTTTGAGATCTAACAACCTTCCAAATTCAAGTGATGTGACAGACACATACCTCCCGTTGTGCCTTCTGTCACGGCTGGCTGTACCCACGGGCACAGGAAATCTGACAAACCTCGGGTCCAGAAAAGGGAAGAATTTTTTGAATGCAAGACTCATGTGAAGGACAGAGGAGATCTAGATAAAATGAGGTCTCTGAAGGATTATTTCTAAAAATGGGATGGAAGAAACAGACCTCCAAAGACAGTTTCCGTGTTTGCAAGCTGCAAAGGGAACCAAGCTATCCCAGTGGCAAAAGTGGGACAGCAGCAGCACTGCAGTGTGGCTCTGCACACTTACCAGGGACTTGCCATCCACCAGGGAATTATCTCAGAGCTGTTTCTCAGAGATTTTTCACTTCTCTGACAAGCATGAAAGTGAGCAGGATCGACACTGTAGCGCTGCAGCAAAACTGACACCACCACTGCCAGTGTCTGGCTTTCTACTCCACTCCTCTCCTACGGCAGATTCCAATTGCTGTTCGAGATGCACAGAAAGCAGAAATTTCTGCCACTGAGCAATGAGTGAGCACCCAGTCCAGAAATGCCCTGAACAAACAGTGAGGTAGCCATGAGTTTTCAGAAATATCTGTTTCAGAAATCTCCTTCTTAAGTTCTCTACAATTCCCATCCCAGTAGAATTGCACAGTATCCTACAATTTTATTTTCCTGCTCCCCAGAAAGTGCTGAGTAGGGAAAAAGGGAACCTCAGTTGGAGGGCAATGTGCAATTCTCCCAGTACAGAGGAAAGGAGATGCAGATTCAGGGCATTCAGTGATTAGAACAGATGTCTAATTTTCAACACACACCAACAACTGCATTAGGTGTCCTCTCACTTTCATGTACTTTCATGTACAACCCTTAAGATACCCTTGGAAAACAGATTTAACTAGAGAAAAGGTGCTTGTGTGCCTATTCAGGTAAAGAGTGATGCAGCCTAGTGATCAAATAGCACAAAAAGTGCAAATTGCTCTGATTCTGATATTGATAATTTTGTGACTAATCTAAAATAATAGCTGTAATCATTAACAATAATAAATTGAAGTTAAATTGTTCTTATAAACTATCAGCCTTTCTTTCACCCAGGAAATTACCATCTTGCCTACACTGAAGACTTGTGTGGGCTAAGTCTGGCTACTGCAAACCATGACCCTTTCATACGCTTAATGAACTGTCTTGTATCACATCAAAACTAGACAGCTGTTTCATTGAAGTATCTTCCTCTCACTGTGCACTTCAAGTGTTAAAATCAATATTTTACCCTACAATAAAAATATTTCAGCTATTTAATTCTGCAAGAAAAATAGAAATATAATCTCCTAGTATAAACAAACAAGAAATAATCACACTTTTTCCACTGCAGCGCTATAGTAAAGCAGTATACCCTAAAACCTGTTCAAATAAAACTAAATTTATTTGATTTGCTAAGTAACTTGTATAAATTTACTTACTTAAGTTTATTCTGAGATTTCTAATAGTATCAGATGCAACATGACTGTATGAAAACAAAATTGGTTTGCTCTTTCTGGCATTTATTTGTATAAAGCATATATTTTCTCTTACTCCTGCTGGTTTTCCATTCTGAAGGAAATGGCTTCTTACCATGATTTCAAGGAACAATACATTCTGTTAAGAAAATTTTTGAGACATAATATAAAGGTGGTTAGAACACCTTGAAGACACAGGTTTTCCAACAAGATGAATGGCAGGTCTCTCTCCAGGAATGTAAATTCCTTCCCAATGCCCAAGTTGCTGCCACCAAATGGGGCTTTGACAGGCCCTCCAAAGACTCAAATCTCCCTCCTGACAACAGATGGCAATATTTTCCTCTTTTTAGAAAACACTGGTACCAACACTGGGAATGGTTTAAGGCAGAATTCAGATTTCACAGCCTTCTACTGTCTGACTGTGCATGGAGCAAATATCTGTAAACGAGGCCTCATAGCTTAAACATGAGATATCAGCCCATGGAAGAGAGGATTTATCCACGTTGATGATAACTTGTTTGTCATCCACTCCTTAGTAAAATCTTCCTGGCCATTTCTACTGGTTGTCAGTTACAGAATGCTATTTGAACTAAACTCAGCACAACTGTAGATTTTGTAGTTGGGTATGTAACTTGGAAATCATATTCAGTGATCACACAAATATTTCATCTTACCTTTTCCTTTAATACTATTCATGGAAGTAAGCTGAAATTCCCTAAGGCTTGAAGCAAGGGCAAAAAATCAGCAATAGGACAGATACTTGCTTTAGGATTTGCATAAACAATACAAGGAACAGGATACCAAAATGGCAAGGAATTTGGGAAATACGAAGTAGAAGAGGTTCCTGTCTTCCTAAATGAACAACAAAGAAGTCAGTGAATAAACCTGGAGAGTCCTAGGTCCTTCATAATCTCAAGAGAAGTTCACAGTTAATGGTCTTACCCAGTGTCATAGCTAAAAAACATGTTTAAATCTAGGTTTTCTTCAAGGTGACCTATTCGATCATTTTCCCCAATGAAAAATTATATTGGCCAAGACATTTTTAAGGTTTAGGAAATGGAGTTCTAGTTTATAATATTATGCAAGCCACAGTACACAGCTTAATGAATTCACTGTCCTGGATAGTGCAATGAAATATTTAAATACAGTGAATAATATTCTGTTTCACTGATTTTTCACTCGTACAATTAATATATCATTTTTCATTATTTTCAACAGTGGAATAAATGAAGCTAAATCTAAGTGTTATAGGGTATTAAATTTTTGTCCCTATATTATTTTAATGAATAATTTAGTAATTAGGGTAAAGGACCACTTGCTATAATGTAACATGAAACAGACATAACCTGTTTCAAATCCTATTGGACTTACAAAAATCTATCTTTAACTGGGGATGAGGAAGAAAACACAGCCACTTTAAAAGAAGAGAAATGTTACCAAATTAAGCCAGCCCCAGTTAACTAAACACAGTGGAGCCCAAAGGGTTTTGATGGTTTACAGGTTAAAGAGTTCTTGCATGGTTTATTATCCATAGAGAAAAACACCTAAGGGATAAAAAAGGATAAAAAGCTTGTATCACAAATTCTGGATTCCTGTGCTATCTCCAGGGGTCCCTAATCCACCAAAAGTGCTTTTCCATCTGAATTGTTAATCCCTCAAAATATAGAGGGAAGAAGAGAGAAGGGTGTTGAATCCTCAGGATGAATTCTTTTTCATTCACTGGGCTGTGCTGGAAGCATGGGCTGCTTTCTGACATGGGTGCTCAGGGTGCATGAAAGTAACTTCTGTTCTTGGATTTCAAACTAGCAAATTACAGGCTGGGGTTGACATTTCCTTTCATTTACCTGAACTTCATTTAGATGAGCTTGTATTTTTAAAAAGTTTTAAAGATAATTATATATGTCAATATATCATAATTAAAGGGCTTCTCTGACATTTGTCTTATTAGTTTGCTTCATCTAAAACAATAATGGTAACTGTTGAAATACACGCATCCAAGACACAAATAACTCATTTGGCAGAACTTACTCATTTCGGAGTCTGTCTATTACTATTCTCTTTTAAATGGTAATTTTATCCAAAGCAATATCGGTTTCATCACTGGACTTCAAAGATTACTTTAAATTTGGCATCTTTTTTGTAGGCAGAACTCCAACATTATAAGCAACGTGTCCAGACTCTGCATCAGCAGCAGGCAAAGGGCTTTGGTGAAAGGTCTGGACTGAGACAAAAATTCAGCTATTTTAAAAGCTTATTATCTTTCTAAAAATGAAAATAATTTATCATTTTCTTATAATTTAACAATAGTAGTTGCAGAGGAAAGATTTCAGGGTTTTTAAATTACCTTCGGTATCTAAATAGCTAGTTTTCAGATTCTATTAATCTTTTCGATTAAAGCAGGTCTGCTGCTGAATAAAACTGTAAACATTCCCATTGATTGCAAGATGAGTTAGTGCTGGATGGTTTTACAGTTAGTCTGTATGATCACAAATTCCTTGTGGGATGCATTGGTTTGGCTCCTGTTTACATTTCCTACAGCAGTCTTTATGAAAAGTTTACAGACTTGTGCCTCCACAGGTTTAATTCAGTCATCCAACAAGGTGCTTTGCAGGCACCCATATTTGCAAATCCCTGTTCACTAAGCTCTGTTCTCATTCTAAAGCTCAGCAGTGCAATTCACACACTGGAAACAACAGCAGCAAAAGAAAACTGGGAGTCTGTTGGTATTTTCTTGTGGCATCCACACATAGTTTTGTGGTTTATTTCATCAAGTCTCATGAGACAAACAATCAGGCTGAGACAGTATTTCAGCTCAATGCCTTCAAAATCAAGGGACTTAAGAGCAGGTTTGCTTAAAAAGGGTGCAAAGGCAGTAAGAAATGAGATGGGGAAGAACTGAATAAAGAACTTTGCACTGTTATTAACTATATCCTTGACAATTTCAAGGTATACAACTTCATTCTGCAGTCCTAAAGGATTCCAGAAGTTTCCTTGGATGCAGCTTTTAGAGACAAATTATTGGGTAACATTTCAGTTTCTAAAGTGTTCTCAGAGTCCAAAACCATCTGCCTGCTTTCCGCTGCTATTGGAAAGGTTTCTGTACAATCAGATGGAGTGGAACAATCTCCATTAAACTGCTATCCATTAAAAGCTATTAAGGAACTTTTTAATGTGAATGAGAACCCACTACCAATAAAAGACTGGCTGTTGATGATGGAAAGTAATCTTTAGAGAGATGATCAGATTCTCTACATGCTGTGAGAAAATATTTAGATATGTTTCCATATTTGAAAGCAGATGGAAGAATCAAATTAGCTCAGGTTACCAAGTTAATGTTGGCAGACTTCTATATTAGGCTGCAAATTAGATAAATCTAGATTTGAATAAGACAAGGATGTAAATGGCAGACATTTATGTATGTATCAAAGATTTACTAGCTCCTGCTAGACAAATTTTCAGTTCCATTACTCTTCTTTCAAATTCCACCAAATACCCAGTTTTATTGGTATCTGAAATAAGTGTTTTTGTTAAAACATGTCTGTTGCTGAATAAAACTATAAACATGTCTATTGATTGCAAGAGTTAGGGCTAGACAGGTATTGCTGCTTATCCTTTTCTCGTGCTCATGTTATTGAGGACACCATTCAACAGGTTTAATTGACTCTGTAGAGAGGGCGAGACCATAACTTGAAAATATAAAAAGTTTATGGTATTTTATCAAAGCACAAAGAAAACCTAATAGTGTCTAAATGAGATTTAGTAAAGCAGCCTATTATTTCCCAAAAAGTACTTTTTCTTTGAACACTTAGCAAACAGTTTTAAAGGATCAACTTTTACAGTGATGCTGCTTCACAAAAAGTGTTTTCCATGTAGAAATGGATGCATCAAACTCCATGACAATTTATTTGAATATTCTTTTATGTATCTGAGAACCTGAAGGTCACAGAATGTAATAGGAACTTTTGTGACAGAAAATCCAAAAACACACAGTCCTACCAGGAGCAGAATATAAAGCTGGATGGGAAACTATTTTCCTACGTTGAAAAGCACTGTTCTATATGGGAAAAATATCTCCCCTCAGCATGAGTGTGAAAACAAGACAGTTCCAAATTCTACACAGGAAAAGACCTGCTCTGGGCTTAAAACACTAATCATCATCTAACTCCTGAAATGAAATCTTTGTGCTGCTGTTACCCAGTATCTGAAACAAGAATGCCTTTGGTTTTCCAGACATGAATAATTCCCATTGCAGTTCTTTTGCTGCAGATAGAGAAGAAGAGAAGCTGTGGTGAACGTTGGTTCAGCACGTCCTGTGAGCACGGCTGTGGAGTCAGGCTCTGTGTCAGGTGAAAATCAAATCCACTCAATGAAAAAGCACAACTGATCAGATTCATGAGTCCGAGGGATGGCAGCTTATCATAAGGTGTGCACACAAAGATTTTGCAGCATCAGACGCCACCTCCTCAACACAAGTTTCATCAAGAAAGATGTCAAGCTGAATTAAACCATTATGGAGGTCAGACTAAACCAAAATGCTTTTGAGTGGCACGCTCCTGTGCAAAGCTTCTGTTTCACCAGTGAACATTATCCTGCAAAAATATTTTTTTAACCAGAATATTTTCTGAACAGTTCCAGTTTAGGCATCTTGACAGTCTAGATGAGAAACCAAACAGTTTCTTGCATCAAGTGCCACTTTTCATGATACATAAGTCCTTTTAATATACTGGCGAAAGGAAAAGAAAGGGCAACATTTAGGGTATCACAGCATTTGAACCATAAGAGAAAAAATTTGGCAGGGTTTTTTGTAGCAGCCAAGGCAGCTTGACTATCCTCACTGTAGGGAGGGAAGATCAATACTGAAGAGAGATCCTTCTGCTTTCAGGATCAGTAAGAGTACAAAAGATAGTCAGTGCTCTTTAAAATTGCTTGTTCGGTAATTCCCCGCTTCTCCATAATTTTACCACTAAATTTATGAGCCATATGACAGTACTTTAAATGAATTTTAGAACAACCCATAGATGATATATGGGGGATGGGGTAGCTCTACCTTGTCTCAGATGATTAATTGCTATACTTATTTTGCTACCAGAAGCAGTTATTACTCTGAAATAATAAACAAGTTCAATCCTAAATCCATTCTGTATTGGAAACCATGCTCATGAGCATCACTGATAGATACTCTCCCTAACTGTAAAACTAAGTAAATCACTTACAGTTTCATGTTTTGTTTTATATAGGTTCTTCTATTACCTCTATTTTAAAATTAGCAGACAAGTAGATGACAAACTGAACAACTGATTCACAATTCATTGCCACACAAAAGATATCAGCACTGCAAAAAAATACCCAATACCATCTCTTATGTACCTAGATACCATGAAAAATGCAGAAAGAACTTCTCAAGAAAATTTCAATTAGGCTTTGCCTGAGTACCATCAAATGTGTCGTAATCATAATATGATTTGTAACAGAAGAATAAACAAACACGGATTTTAAATTTTATTGTGCATTTGAATGGAGCAGCTGCTTATATAACTTTTAAAATTAGTATAAATACAACCCCATGTGTGGACAGATGTTGATTTAATTGGAATCAGTAAACTGATCTGTTTACCAAAACTCTCAGAAACACTATTTCAATTAGTGTATCTTTCAGTGTTTTCAAAAAACCTGTTTAGAAAAGAATTTCAGTGTAGGGCTATACATACAACTATAGCTATTTTCTACTCCCAAGCTACTGCATTTCATGTCCATAAAGTTGGTAGCAAAAAGAACACATTCCACCTATCACTTTTAAAATAAGAATTTAAATAATACCTTCTAAGGAAAACAATTGAACCAGAAACTCATATTGAAAAATATGAGCAAAGAAAAACACGTAGCATTAAGCAAGGCTGAATCCAAATTTCACCACTCCATTTCATCCTTAGAAAGACTGCAGGGGAGCAGAATAAAATTTGCCAGTCAATAAACATTATTCAGTATTTGAATAAATATGGAAAGAACATTATCAGAACCTAAAACAGCAAAGGTAAAATAAAAGTAATATAATAAAATTTATCAAGTTATTATATGCACCTGGGAAAGGAAATTATTTTGCCATAAGATAGATGATTCTCCTGATAATTTGATAAAGAAGGGACATTTCCCCTCATTTTTCAACATTAATGTAACAACATAAGTGTAATACAAAAATCCTAATTTCAAAATACTTCATCAGACTTCTAGGAATGAGAAAAAAGCAATCCTAATATACTTCCTCCCCAGTGAGAAAGAATCTATACACCAGAAAGTTCTCTGAGAATCAGTCCATGGATTTAAATCTGATAGTCACACTACAACCACTATGCCTTTCACCGAATAAGACCATACCAGAAACCAAGATATCTGGCCACTTATTTCTTCAGAACACATCCAGCCTGGAATAGGTACAGCTACAGAAACAGAAAAATAATCAACCAAAGCCAAGAAAAACAAACAGTTGAAAAGTTTGTCCTCATTTGAAGAAAAAGCTTTTTAGGATAGTTGTTATTCAAATATAAGCACCTTTTGTCAATTCCAACATATTCTGAATGAAAAAAAATGCTAGACTGCAATTACAATGAAGTTTCGTCTATTCCAAAAACTTCATACCTGAACAGTCAAGTGTAAAAGTTTCTGGCTTGAACTGCTAGCGACCAAAAGACCTGGCCAGTTAAAGGATTTTCACACGAACCTCAGAATTTCATCGGAGCACAAGCCTTTGGAAAAGAGCATATTTCATTCTGCTGGGGTTGTATATAAAAAAAGCAGCATCTACCTAACAAGCTGAAATCTCTCTTCATGCTGCAACATGACAACATGCTGCTTCTTATAGACCTGATTATAAAAATACTAGAAAATGTATTGTTCTCTTTAAAGTCTCCATAATTATGCCATCACCCAGTACATGTTACCAACTGGTAATACCATCAGCATGAGGCTGGAAAAGCCTGATGGCCTGTTTGAACTCTGTTGTGGCCCGACTGTTTTCTTTTGGGAGGCTTTTAAAAGCTGCCATCTCCTTCAGGCAAGTGCTCAGCATTTGCAAACAAGACCAGTGCAGAAAACCCTTTTGCTGGTACCCAGCACAGGCAGCAGCTGAGTCCCACCAGGTGAGGGAAGCTGGATGAGGGACCAGTGAAACACAGGGGTTTGTACAACTATTTCATACACATTCTGCACATGGAATATTTTAAATTGGCTTATCAGGAACTTTGGAATGTATTCTGAAGTATAGTTCTGCTCCCACTGCAAAACATGCAAAGTTTCACATCCTGCTCCTTTATCCTGATGCACTGTAGTACACTCAGTGGCAAGGCAGGGCAGAGGACATTCTGTGTCTGTCTGCTTCCTCCTCATCCCTCTGAATCAGGCCACTCTGCCTTTCAAGAGGCACATAAATAAACAAACAAGCAAGCTGGTGCCCTCAGAAGCTATTAAAGAAAATGTGTCTCCAATGTTTTGATGTATTTTTCACTCTAAGCATAGAGCTGTTTCAACAAAACCCCAAATCATCTGAATCTTTTTGTTCCCGAAAGTAGAGGTTAAAATCATGAGTAAGCAGAAGTGATAACAGATGTTGATATTTTAGCATTTGGCTGTGGCAAAATCTATATAAATAGGAACTGCAGAAGACTTAACTGTGGTGGCCCAGACAGCATCAGGAGCCAGAGCTCTGGAAGCCAAGTCCTGTGAGAGGGAAGGTCTGTGTCCCCAACAAACAGAAAAAAGGCTGCAGGTTGACTTGCTGGAGATACAGCCCCAGGCCTTCATGTGCTGGGCCTGTATTAACAGTCTCATCATACTGTGGATGTTGCTGAATTTAATTACAAGGGGTATCAGAAGTACAGCCTATTTTTTATATTTTAAGAGCTCAGGCAATAGTGTTAAAACCCCAGAGAAGCCAAATTAGACATAAAATCCTCTTAGGTCAATGAAATCACCCAAAAGTAAATCTTGCACTTAGAGTAGATTTTAATGGATACGTTAATTCATTCAAGCTGCAGCTCAGCCAACTTACATTAAACATCATTTTCACAAGTAACAGTTTTTTCCCCGTTAAAGAAATTATACACACCTCATTTAAAACAAAACGGATATGACAGGAGTTTATAGAATTAATTAACATCACATCTTGAGGGAAAGGTGAATGAGGGAGATTTTTTTAAGCCAGGAATAAAAAATATAAATTAGTTTATTTCACATAATCAGTATTTGAGATGTTGTTCTATGGATCATATAACACATACATGCAAACAAAAATTCCTAATAAGCACACAAAAAAGGAAGTTTCATAGCCACAAATTGGACAACAATCTACTTTTGGAAAGGACATTTAAGATAATTTGGGCAAGAAACATACTTTTACATACTTTTGCACTGCTATAAGCCTTTATCTAGATTGTGAGATATTCCAAGAGGTCTTGCGAATCTCAAAAATGTTAGAAAACTATTCCTACCTGAATTATTAGTATTCACACATACTTAACTCGTTCAGATCATGGGCTGCACAAAGTCTTTTAAACTTGACATCTTTGTTAGTACATGCATATTCTGAGAGCTTTTCCCTGACAAGGCACTGTCAGGCACTGACTCCTCGTATGGCCAGATATTTGAGCTGGCTTGAAAAACCTGCTCTGCAGAGCACTGGACTGGGTTCTCTGCAGCGGACTTGAAACTATCTATAACAGCAGTTTGTGCAAGAATGAAAGCACTTCTCTCATGCAGCCTTTGGGTTTTGGCAGAGTCACACTTGTTAATGACATGCTCCACGTCATCATGGTCGTGGTGCCCTAAGGGCACGTGCCTCAGGTAAGGCAAAGTTTGGGGCAGAGGTTTAACCTCCGTTAGGCTAATAGACATCATGGAGCAGAAGAAACACCTTTTGGCACAAAAACCTTTCTGAAACAGAATTAATAATCTTCTAAGCTGAACACGAGCTGTATGATACGGGACTGAACTCACCACTTGTGCGACCTGACAGAAAAGCCAGTTGATATCTGGGGTAAAATAAACATTGTCGGGAAATTCTGATGCTTTCATTGATTTTTGGCCCAAGCCCAAAGTGCAAAAATACATCATGCTTCCACAGTGTGGAACCATATTTAAGTGAGGTTTGTGTTTGGACGTTTTTGTTCTCCCTCTTTTAGCTGAAAGTGCAGAGCCATGAGAAAAGAATGGAGACGTGGGCCCCAAACTGTAATGCAGGATGGGATGTGCAGCCCTGGCTGGACCTAGCAAATTCTTCTGGGGAAGCATCCAAATTGGAAGCTTTAAGAGTGGTTAGCAGTTGAATGTGCCTTCTGAGGGTGCAAGTTTTGGATCTAAAAAATAATGGATTTTTTGTTATAATTTCACCAGAGTGTTCTTTTTCTCCATTAAAACCAAAGCACAGATATTTTATATTCTGAAACCTCCGTGGTAAAAAAAAAAACAAAAAAAACCAAAAAAAAAACAATATCAGTTCATGCTGGAACAAACTCTTTACAATTCCAAGGTTACAAACCCTATTTTCTGAAGACCAGGCATCAGGGCTTTTTCTCCTCATAAAGAAAGAAAAATTAACTTCAGATAACTAGAATAAAGCAGCCAGAGCTTCCCCATGCATTTCTTTCTAGGACATGGTACACACTACTAACCTCTTAAAACATACCAGAAATGAGACCTAAGAAACAGCAGAAAATTGGCACAATTGTCTTTACAGATGTAAAAACTGTACTATGATTAATCCAAACAGCTTATAATTCTTTTTTAGCTGTTTTCTTTCACACAGAAATATTGTGAAGCTATACCTAATCACACCTAAACAGTGTGTTACTGTTTGTTTGGGGCTGTTGTGGAGAGAATTATGCTTGATTTTCCAAAGGCACTGGAGACCTTCCATATTCAACTCATCTCTTATATTCTGCTTTTGTAGGTCTGTGCAGGCATCACCAGAGGGAAATAATAATGGAAATTAGAAATGAAGCAGACTGCTAAAAACAAAATTAAAGACCTCTGAGAAATTACACTCTTCAAATTTGATTTTTTTAAACTGACAGCCCACTGAAACTCAGAGAAAGATAAACACATTATGTTCAACTTCTGGGTATCTGCCTTACAGTGACAAGAAAATATCCTTACTTCAAGAAAATTCACTTTAGAAAAAAGGAATAAGAAACTGAATGTAAGGATGGCTGGAAATAAAACAATTTCAAAGGCTTTGACATCAAACAGTTTATTATCATCTGCTTTATAATTGCATCTGCTAGATTTCTAATCTATCAGAAATAGAGAGATTCTGAGCTTCTCATGGGAACAGTCAGGTCTTAATGAGAAATGCAGATATGAAAATTAAGCTCTTGCTTATAAGGAAAGAGTGAGGGAGGGGGGGAAGGAGATGGTGATCTTGCAAGATGATTGAAAAGAATTCCACTACAAAGAGTGTGCTTTCCAAGTGCAAAAAACCCCCACAAACTTCTGCTGTGAATCAGTTCATTTTAAAAAAAGGAGGTCTGGTTTAAACAGCTTTCAGTCCAATTTTAAGAAAAAATGAACAAAAAACATAAAGACAAAAACTGGTTAGTGACAAGAAGCAGCATTGGCACACTTCTGCATTTAACACTGTCAAAACTATTTTAATCAGGCCAGTAAAAACATGTAGCTTTAGTGTAGTATCTGAAAGGAATTAATGAGGTATTTTGCATATTAATATTCCAAGAATATGAGGATGCATGGCAAGAGGAAAAACATGTATTTGTGAGTTTTAACAAGTAATAAAAGCTGATAACCTGGGCTAACAAAGCGAGAGTTGACATTTCAAAAGCAGCTGAGAAGGCACTTGGCTACTGTGGAAAATCAGGTTGCTTGGGAGGAAATGTTTCCTCAGAGAGGGGCTAACAGGGACTGGCTGGAACAAGACAGGAGAAAAACCTTTGTAGAGGAAAGTGGCACCAAAAGCAAATAGAAGCAAAGAATTTGGTATTTGCCATGGACAGATGCAGTAGGTTGATTTCGGCCGTGGAGATGGAACGTGCAGAGGGCCTGGATATGGCAAATCAGAGGGGATGAAGGATGAAATGCATGATGTGGCCTAAAAAGCCAACACACGGCAAGAGTTTCTTAACACCCAAAAGGGAAATTAGGTAAATGATAATCAGATGGTAAGGAAAAAGAGTCCTGGGTGACTGTGCTGAATGAACACTGAGTGCTCGTGGGCAGATGCAAAAACCTACAACAGTGGGGCTGCCAACAGTCCAGGTAGGGGAACTGGCTTCACTATCTCCACACAAATGGTAATGGGAATGTTGGAGAAGCTTAGCAATAAGAGATGAATTTTGGATACTTGCATGGGCCATGAGGTTTTACTGAACAGCATCCTCATCCTATCAGCACTGATAGTGGCAAAAAAAAAACCAAAACCAAACAGAGAGCTTCAGAAGAATGATAAGGGAGGGAAAGTCAGGGACACGGGAGAGATCTGGAGGAGAATTAAGTGAAGGTCACTGGGGTATTGCTGAGGATAAGATCAGACACTGTGCAGGCAAGAAACTTCTACATCCAGTGCCAAGAGATAAAAGGCAGAGTTGTGAGGGGGGAAGGGAAGGCAAGCCAAGGGCTGGGGTAAAGTCAGATCATTTATAGTCAGTTTTCTCAGGAAGAGCACATGAAAAGGGAGAAATGGAAAATGGATGCGATTAGAATTGAAAGGCTGTGAGAAGGAATTGTCTAATCTGCTTGAAAGAAAAGTGAGCCATAAGACAAAGACAGAGGACTGCATTGTTCTCCACAATAAAGGCTGGTGGGTTCGATCTGGTAAATCAGCCTTTGTTTCGATTCTCTGGTGGTAGTGTTTAATCTCAAGTAATTATCATTGCTTTGCAGTGTTCTCTGCATCTTCTCTAATGAAACAATATAAAAGTGAATCGGAGGACATTTTAAGGGATTCATCAATTCAAATATTCGTAATTTAGACAGGACCTTTAGTTTCTGTTTTTCTTTAAGACAAGCCCCCACCACTTTTGTTTTTCCCTAGCTGTATTTTAATTTTTTAAGCTTGCTGTGCATCACACCAAGATGTCACATCATGACAGAGTTAATGCAAAAGCAGTATCTTCTATAGCTCCTGACCAGTTCAATAGAAACTCAAGGAATTTTTTTTTTAATGATAAGAGATTTTTTTTTTAAAGATAAAGATGAAGCCAGGAAGAGATTAAAATATTTTGCAATTCTCAACACATGATGCCAAGACATTTTCAAGCAATTAACAATAACAACTAAAGTAAACTAAAATGGTTACCCTAAGAAAGGTTCGTTCTCTATAGTAAATAGCCTAGGCATCCTTCCTGCATTTCTTATGTACAGTTGTTTCCAGATGCTAAGCTAATACACTTTATTATACACTAATGTAATAAATAGCTTTATTCAATAATATTATTTTTGTTTACATCTGTTTATCTATCTGCACAGATCGAATTGCACCAAAAAAAAAAAACCAAAAAAACCACCTGCGTCAGAATGTCCTCAACCTCAGAAACAAAGCCACATCAAATTCTTTCAGAAAACTCTTATTGCCCTGGACATCTCGTGGCCCCTCCTCACGCACTGGCACGGAAGTGTCACCTTTGTGCCCCACGCAGGACAGTGATACTCAGCACTGCAGGGGGTGCCACCAGCAGGGACTCCCTGAGC